>OZ038479.1:90486388-90533888 GCA_964036315.1 Acanthosepion esculentum
CCACAGAGGGCGGTGATCTCCCTTCTCTCTCCATATGTGGTCAGCCATGCCTGATCTTTCCAACACTCCAATCCACTATTATATATATATATATATATATATATATATATATATATATATATATATATATATATATAAGGTGTACACACACTTGCACACACATATATAACATGTATAGATAGAAACACGAATGTATACATGATTACATACATCCATATGCATATGCATATTCCGGATACACACAAATCAATTAATAAAATAACTTCTGGTTTTAATTTTCAAGAGAATATTGCTTTTACAATTGAAATATGTCTTCATATTTTTCATTTTAGGCTTTAATGGCGCTCAAAAATATTAAAAAATGTTATTTTGGTTTGAGGCTATGAGTGAATGCAGTTCATTCACTCCATTTCTTTATCAATTTTTGGCATAATTCGTCTTGAGAACAACAGCTGTTCCATTGGCTGTTAGTGCCTGAATCTTTTATTTTAGTTTTTTCATATTCGCCGGCAAGTGGTTTCCCCAGGATGGTTCAGGTGTAAAATGAATTCTGCAAGGATATGAGCACGCAAAGGCAGGAAAGTTTCCATGGATTTGAATTCAATGATTCGGGTTTCATGATCATGCACTATAGTAGAAGTATTTTATCTTACAATAATTTTATGTCAATTTTTTCTGACCACGTCAGCTCATTGGTGAAATCTGTCTAAGTAGAAGTGTTCATCTTGCTTTACTCACATACACACAAAAATTACATATATATTGTTGCAGAAGTATGTACGTTGGGTGTTTAAGAAATATATATCTCTTGGAATGTTTATCCCGTAACAAAAATGCCAGACTCGGTATGTGAGTTCGGGTAATAAAATAAAAGGAAACAAGTAAAACACACACACACACACACATATATATATATATATATATATATATATATATATATATATATAACAAAATGTTACATTGTTAGTGTGGAAAATCTGTCCTAATCCATGACAATGAACAGTGGGTTAAAAATCTGGACAATAATTTCGACATTTCACTGAGAACGTTCGATTCTGCAGAGTCTTCTCATTTGGTTGGATAGTTTATATTATATAACCTTACAACTTATGAAGATATTACTTTAAATAGTATAGGACTCTATAGGGGCAATGGTCTCATGATTGCTGAAAACTCTACAGGAAGTAAAGTGAATAATCTTAGGAAATTCATAGAGTATTCAAATCATTAAATCTTAACATAAAAGTTAGTTCTAATATTAAACAAATTGATTTCCTAGATGTAACATTAAATTTAGTTCTTAAAAACTTTCAACCTTATATAAAGAGCAATGCCAACCACGGTATATAATACAGTTTTAACGATAGTTGATAGAAATCTGAAATTAAGTTTTTTGAACATTATGGTTGTTCTAGGAAACAAATAGATACAGGAAGATCATCTGGTATACACCTCCATTCATTCAATTAGTTTGTACCAAGTTAAGACACAATTTTTTAAATTTAATTGACAAACATTTTCCAAAATGTAATCCACTAAACAAAATTTTCAATTGGAATACTCTAAAACTTAGTTATAGTTGTACTAATAATCTGGAAAAATTAATTGAATCACGCAACAATAAAATACTGAAATTATATAACAATAATATCAAATGTTGGTACTAATTCTAATTTGTCCCGTGAAACCAACCTATGTAAATGTAGGAATGCTGACCAATGTCCATTATCTAACAAGTGCTTATCTGAATCCCTTGTATATATGTGTTCTATTTCATCAACTGAAAATCCCAGGATTGTTAAGTCTTATATTGGAAGCACCAAAGATTATTCTAAAGTACGTTGGTATAACCATCTCTCATCTTTGGCTAATGTTAACAATCGCAATAACCTCACTTTCTAAATATTTTTGGAAATTGCAAGGTGAAAACAAAATAAATAGAAAATTCTCAAACAATCCAGAACTACTAGATTTTTATATGAACCTTGTTTTCTATGTCTATAGGAGAAAGTGGAGATAATTAAACTATTGAATAGCGATCAATTGTTAAATCAAAGATTTAAAATTACCATTAACTGTAGGCATATTATGGATTTAACTTTACAATCTTGCTAAACTTTAAAACTTTATAACATAATAATCACTTCTCATATGTTATATTATCTTCGTATTAACATTTTAATGTTATCCTTAGTAGTTTATTTTGAATTAAGGTGATTGATAGGTTTATACTCATAAATTACTGGTAATATGATTTGGTAATAGCCTTTAAATTTATATAATTCATACAAATATTCAAAAAGTAATGGAGAATTGGTCATTGAAACAAGGTTGTGTTTTTTTGTTGTAAATCAATTACCAATATTAGAGATCCTAGCACCTCCTTGAGTAGCTACCTCACTTCTCACTTATCAGTGCAAAGTGCAATAATATCTATCAAATCACAATCTACAAGAACCCTTAAGAAAAATTCTGCTTGAAAACACTAAAATTCTAGGGTAAATCAAATTACCAAAAATATCCCACTATAAGTGAGACCTTGCATATAAAAAAAATCTCCCTTCCGTTATCAACCTCACCTTGTTTAACAATGGGAGTGGTGTGCTGAAAGTTTTTAAAAAATAGAAAGACATTCATTTGAATTCCAGCCATGCTCAACACAAGAGCTCAAAATAAATGCTCCTACTAGTATTCAAAACAACACAAAAAATACATCTCAAACAGTGAAAACATCAAAAGAAAAAAAAACCCTTGAAAATGGCTAAGGAAGTGGCTGAAAGTGTATGAGACAATGGACAGTTTTTGTACTTCCTCCTTCCCACCAAATGGAAAAAATGTAAGAATGCTGGAAAAACTAAATAAAAAATTAATAAAATTTACCTTGTCAGTCATATTTAATGAAAGATGTTCAAAAGACAGGTTGCTGGCCAAATACACCCCCACCAATCGCTAACACAAACCCACTCTCATTAACAAGGTGTCTATGAGAGTAGGACTGACATTGAAAATAAATTTAAAACAATGCTCTGAGACAGACACTTAGAGACTGATGACAACTGTATACAGAACAGCTTGAAATAGACTATATATATGTTGAGGTAATTTTTTTGTCTTTTGCTGTAATATATATATATATATATATATATGTGTGTGTGTGTGTGTGTGTGTGTGTGTGTGTGTTTGTGTGTTCATGTATGTAGATCTCAGCAGCACCACCTGTTTTGAAAAACTTGAGACTGAATACAAGTTATGAAGACATTTAAAAAAAGAATTCTAGCAACTTTTTCACATAATTATTTATGCAAACTGTAACATTCTATGCTGTCATACAATTTTGCTGATAAATAGTTAAAAAAATAAAACTAATTTGTTTTTATACATTATTTTGCCTGAAGCAAATGCCAGAATAGATGCTTATCACACTCAAGATAATAAAAGTAAATCAGGAGTTAGAGTTAAACATCCACCTGCAAATATTCATATGCATGTACATACAGATGCATATGAGATCAATTTTTGCAGAATTTAAAATAATATATATTTATATGTAGATATCATGCTCAGTAATATATATATATACACGTTTAAAAGTTGCTATATTTATAGAGGAAGAAGTTTGAATATTGGACACAGAGCATTTACAGATATAGACAATGTGGTCTTTGGAATCAACACTTCCTGGTGACTGTCAGTTTCACAACTAAACTGGCATTGAGATCTCATCAATCTACAGTTGAGCTGGCTAGATGTAGCCGCAAGTTCTATACTAACAGTTTCTTTTTTAAAATTCTTGCTTGTGGAACACCCATTTTGCTCCCTGCTTTCCAGCCAACTTTAGTCTGCAAAAATTTAAATACAATGTCACTTGTTATCTACTGTCTTTCTGATTCAGTCAATTATGTTATATCCAGGCAGGATATATGCTTAGGTGATCATGTACCTTTCGATATATGACTGACGAGGCAGATTTTTTACCCACAAGCACAATCTCCTGTCTTCTAAACTATGATAGTGAATAACCAGAAAGACATAAAATAACAGTGAGAAAAAAACCTCCTAAACAGAGCATACCTAAACTCCTCTTTCCAAAGAATATTTCTGAGTGAATCATTAAACACCATATTTCTGTTGTAATTCCTGAAAATCACGTAAAAATTGTAATATATTACAGAAAATGTAAAACGACAAATCTTTATTGTTACTAATCAAAATAACCCCTTTAAATCTAAACAAGTGATGACCAATATAGTGTATCAATTACACTACCTAGTCCAAGGTTGTGTTTTTTGTTGTAAATCAATTACCAATATCAGAGATCCTAGCACCTCCGTGAGTAGCTGCCTCACTTCTCACTTATCAGTGCAAAGTGCAATAAAAAATATCAATGTCACTTGTCAATTATGTTCCATGCAGGATATATGCTTAGGTGATCATGTATCTTTCGATATATGACTGACGAGGCAGATTTTTTTTCCAGAGTAGGTTGCCATTTCTTTCTGTAATAGACCAGTTGCCATCCAAAGCTATAGGACCCTTCCTGATTACTCTTTTCTATTTCATGATTAATGTTCCTGTTCCTAATTCTTCCACATCCTGTGTGTTTAGACACACCTACCTCTGATATCTGCATTGTGGTGTAATTGATATCAACTTAGAATGAGAAATCAGAGCCAAGTTCAAATTCCGGTCCAGCTCATTGCATTCACTTATGCACAAATACCTCTTCTTCTCCCAGCTATGGGTTGAATAGCAGGACAGACTTGGTTCTATTTCCTTGGTTGGCAACCAGTCGACCATAGAAAGGAATGGCAACCTGCTTGAATGAAAAGAGGCATGATTGCACAAGCATATATCATGTATGGTACTTAACTGACTGAACTCTGATATATAGATGACATTTTGTCAATGCATTCCCAAAATGAAAATCTATCAAACATTATAAAGTAACTAAATACTAGTGAACCCACTATAAAATTGAGAAAGAAATTAAAAAAACTCTACTTTTTCTCAACATTCTATTAATCTGAAAACCAACAAATAAAACCAACCTAATTAATCCTTATTTCTATCATAAAAAAAAATAAAATCAGGATCAGTTATAGGTTTCTGTCTAAGTGCACTCAGAATATGTACCACAAATGGAGAAGAAAAATATACTGAAAAATATTTTAAACTCATTCCCTAGCCGCATCGTTACATTTTTGATGCATGAAGGAAAGCATACAAAATCTGTAAGGGTAAAAACAAAGTATGAGTGTGGGCTGAAAAGATCATAAACTGATATGAAAGAATGATGCCATAGCTGTGAAATCTTGAATACCTTAATTTCAACTCAGCTTAATAATCAGAATGACTGATTCCCAACTCCTTGAGCGTTTCCTTGTTACACTTGCTTGGTCTCACACTGTCCACTGACATGAGGTGGAATAAATACATTGGATCAATAGCTTCATCTACTGCAAGGAAAGTTGGCTCTCTCTGTCATGCCAGAAAGTTTTTCTCATCCGAGTCCATCCTTCAAATCTATAAATCAACCATCTGTCCTTGCATGGTATATTGCTCTTATTTATGGTCTTGTGTTCCCGCTGTACATCTAAAGGTCCTTAACAAAATCCAGGGGTGAACATGCAAGATGATAGGTCCTGATCTGGCATCTAGTCTACAATTGCTATCCCACAGATGTGCTGTGGCCTCCCTCTGTCTCTTCTACAAATATTTTCACGGCAACTGTTCTGTCGAGCTATTTTTGCTGGTTCTCGGACTACATGAATTTAAATGAGCTACCAGGCTGACATCTTGGTCTCACCCTTTCACTATCTAAATGGTTAAATGTAACCGTCTCTTCTTCTCAAACAGCTTCTTCTCCTGCATTTCCCATCTGTGAAACTCCCTTCCCCTTACTTGCTTCTCTGATGACTATAATCTTCAAATATTCAAGTGTAATGTTAATCAACATCTGACACCCTGAGCTTGTTCCCCATCCTTCTCTGTATTCTTTCCTCTGTAACCCCTTGCATGCTAGTGGCACTCCTGCCTTGCTTGGGGTGAATTGCCTTTAAAAAAACTGCATTGTTTCTTTTCAGGTAAACTGACATCTGACTGTTCAAAGAAGTCTGTTTATCCTGTCAGTTGAAAAAGTCATCAACAGCAAATATGAAGTCATTATCACTGTGATACTGGTTCCCAGCCAAGTTCTTTTTCATGTTGGGGAACAGATAATAATCAAATCAGGAGAATAGGGAGGGTGATTAACCAGTTCAAAGCCACAGTCATGTACAGCAGTCATTGAAATCGAGGACTTGTGTGGTGGATCATTTTCCTGATGACTCCTCTTGTCAGTTTTCCTGGTGTTAAATCTTGACAGCCTTTCATAACTTCAAGTTGGCATAATACTTGCCAATGATGGTACAGCCCTTTTAAAGATCGTAAATAAATGCAATGCCTTTGGCATTCAAAAAAACTAAGGCCATCACTTTCCTACAGATTAAGCAACTTTGGCCTTGTTTGGAGCAGGTGAAGTGGAGTCTTTTCACTGCATGGATTATCTTTTTGCCTCTGGCTCAAAGTGATGAACCCAACACTCATCTTGGGTTAGGAATTGTTTAAAAAAAAAATAACAGCTGGATCTGTCTCAAACAACGTTAGCTTTTTTTGTGATGTGATCAGCTTTTGATCAGGTGTCAGATGTGGAATCCCACCAAGCAGAAACCTTCATCATGACAAAAATATTTTATGTAGAATATTCTCAACTCTCTCAAGGGAAATGCTAATAACATTGACTATTTGATTTATAGTCAACTGCCTGTCATCCATCACCATGTAATGAACATAATCTGTGGTGGTGGCTGTTGCAGGACATCCAGACCATGTGTCATCTTTAAGACTCCTCCTTTCCCTCCTAAATTCAACTGCTGACATTTGCACTGATGTGCCATCCCCTAATGTAGCAATCATAGCAGCATGAATGTTTTGGATGTTACGCCCTTTTTTCTGCAGGTACTTGATAGTACCACAATGCCAAATTTTGTCCATTTTCAAGAGAAGTCGCTACTTGTTATTTTTGAAGTCTTCTTTGTCAATTTGCCTGGAAAGAAACAATGCAGTTATTGATAAGAAGAGGTGAAATTAATGCATGCAAGATTTCACGGCTCCATTATCGCAGCTTCATAACAAGCCTATGAACTTTTAAGCCCATTCTTGTACTATCAACATCAAAAATACTAAGTTTATAATTCTACCAAGTAATTTCTTATCTGCTTAAGAAGCTAATGAAGGTGCTAATGAATGAGAACTCTATAGGACAATCAGCCTAATAATATAGAAAAGCATTTCTTGTACTAGTGTCTTTCATGAAAGACACTGGATCAAGAAATGCAATATTTATGCATAGGACGATATCATAAACATCAATGCAATTGCAAAAGGATATGTGCCTGTTTCTTCTAGATTACGTCACAAAGAACTATTGGAAATGCTAGGTAATGTTGGTTTATTTGTGAAGGACATTAGAATTAGCCAGAACTTATACAATTTTTCAATACACACTGGTCAATATAAGGAAACAGCTAATATTACCGTTTACACACACACACACACACACACACACACACACACACACACACACACACACACACACACACTTATATATTATGTTCATGTGTACAAATATTTATAGGACACTAAGAGAGAATAATTGTAGAATCTAGATGGAGAGAATGTTTGATCAGCAAGCAAAAATGTATTGAAAAATATAGCTATCAATTATTTTCCTAATATGGAGTTAAATCTGAAGTTCCTGGCAGTGCAAAGCAAATTGCTCACATACATTTTTGAATAAACCCAGGCATTCCATTGAAATCTCGGCCTACATCAACATTAAATCCAGATCCTCTTCCAACTTTTAATCCCAGTTTTGAAATAAAAGATTACTCTTCTTTGTTGAATGAAAAATACCAGTTTTCCTAAATCTATTATGTGTTTTTCTTTATTTTTGAAAATAAAAAAAATTATAAATTAAATAAAAAAAGGTCTTATTTCTAAGATGAAACTCTTTTTAGGTCTGTGTTTCCTAAAACCATCTGACTTTATCGACTCAAAATCTAAATGCAGAATATCTTCTCTTGATCTTGTCTATTTTCCTATTTATCTTTTCAAGTCAGTCTGTATCTTTCTAAATTACACTGTGTACAACCCAAATTCTCTGTTAGATCTTTCTCTCTTTGTGTTTCTCTCTTTGTGTTTCTCTCTTTGTGTTTCTCTTTTTACAGTCCATCTGTCAGTGATTTGCTTTCTTATACACTCAATGTCTTTTTGTCTTCCAATCTTTTTCCTCCTGTTTCTCTCTTCCTACCTGTCTCTTTCCATCACTAAGGCCAATACCCATCAGATTAGCTTTCTTACAGGTCCAGCATCATTTTGATTTCCTTTTTATCTTCCACTCTTTTTCTCTTCCTGTCTCTTTCCATCTCTTTTTAAAATCCATATGTCAGTGTTTTGCTGGTTTTTACATGTCCAATGTCTTTTTGTCTTTCTTACTTTTTCTCTTACTCTTCTTCCATCTGTTTCTCTCTTCCTGTCTGTTTTCATTCCATCACTTAGGCCAATCATTTTTTTCATTTTCCTCTCTTCTTTTTCCCTACTCTTTCTCCCTATATTGTGTCTCTTTCCATCATTTGTTACTGTTTTTTCAACTTGTCAGTGTGATTCCCCATGTCACTTAGACCATTTCTCTAAATAATGTGTCAATCTTACAAATTTCAAAGAAAATGAGAAGAAAAAAATGAGAAAAATATTTAGAAGAGAAGAGGAAAAAAAAAACTCATAATTAATCCTTGGAAAGTTTCTAATTTTTTATTTTTTGTTTTCCAGAATTCATTCATCACATATTTTATCCTCACCGAGTTTTTTTCTTTTTACACTGTTTGTTCATCCAATACAAGGCCCAAAGGTCACTCAAGATATAGAGCTACTAAGTGATATTGTTCTAAGGGAGGAGAAAGGAAGAAATAGGATGTGAATATTATGAGGATATATAGGATAGATATTGGTTGACCCTGGACTTAAACAGACCAAAATTGTATTTGTCAGGGAAGCATTCTCTTGGGAGTTTGTTCAACAAAGTAACAGTTGTGGAGAAGAAGCTGAGTAGAAATTTCTCCTTATCAAAGGAAGATGAAAGGAATGGAGATGGCTTGCCACTGTGAACATAGCATGACATATGCCCTAGCTGTGAGGGTCTGAGCTGGTGGAACTAAGGAATATGACATGTCTGAACATCAGTCATAGTAATAGAGACTGAGTAGTGAGAGGCTAGCAATGTTTTGTCTGTGTGATAAGGGTTGCAGGGTAGAGAATGATTCATCACACAAGGCCACATAATAAATTTCAAGTATATCATTACTGGACAATGAAAACTGGGCAGCACCAGCCCAGATATGGTGGCAACAATACTCCATTCTTGGTCTGCTCTCCTGCAAAGATAGAGTATAGCAGCAAGAGCTAACTGTGTTCTGGAGTGATTCAAGGAAATGATCATTCTTCTCACATTTTTAAGATGACATGAATATATTATTGCTAATATTATCCTTACAATTAAAAATATCAATGATAAAAATAAGCTCTGATGCTACACCAGACAGGGATCTCATTGCTTTCAATCTTAACTAAGTGAAGTTGTTAGCATGTACATATTTCGTTTCGTTGACTTATGATGTGCTAAAGAAAAATATCCTGTCCAGTGTCATAGATTTGATTGTCAGTTGCCTGACCTGAAACAGTTAAGCATCTCTGTTCATGAGTGGAAGTAGTCAGAGAGTATTATGATCTATTGTTGAGAGGGTTGTTTTAAAGGATGAGGCAGCTAAGGCAACTTGGGAGTTATATCTAGCTACATGAGAACACATGCAATCTAAGACTATCTGAGTAAACTGTATTTCCTAACACAAACATATTGGATTCCACCTGCAAGATTATGTGCTGCTTTTATCAAAACGAGTCATCATATTTTACACATTTGACTGTTATGCCTGTGCCTGCTATACACTTAACAGACCAGATGTCATGATAGCTATATTGGACTTTGTATATTTGTACCTCAGTGTCTCTTTGTTGGCATGCTATTTTCTCACTCAGTAATAATAATAATAATCCTAAAATTGACCTTTCACACAAAGAACAGAATGCAGAATAAAATAGGAGGCAAAAATCTTTTTAGCAAACATCTTCGAGTGAAAAAATTCTCCCTTTTCAAACTGGACTCATTCACAGAATAATATAACTAGACACCACAGAAAGAAAAGTATTTAGCAGATGAATTGTAAGGGTGAGATTAGCAGTTTCCATACAGGAAAGTTTGTCATTTATGACCAAACAGTGTTACACATATATATATATACACACACCTATTATATACACACATATTATATATATATATATATATATATATATATATGTATATATATATATATATATATATATATATATATATATATATATATATGTATATATATATATATATATATATGTATATATATATATATGTATATATATATATATGTATGTATGTATGTATGTATATATATATATATATATATATATATGTATATATATATATATATATATATGTATATATATATATATGTATATATATATATATATATATATGTATATATATATATATGTATGTATGTATGTATATATATATATATATATATATATATATATATATATGTATGTATGTATATATATATATATATATATATATATGTATACATATATATATATATATATATATATACACTCACATACATGCATATATTAGTGTGATAAAAATGGACATATTAAAAGACAATTTATAACAAAAAAGAAGTGGTAACTAAAAATATGTTACCATAAAATGTTAATATTAAAATATCAAAAAGTCAGTTAACGAAAAAGATAGCTTAATTAGTTTATTGGCTCTAATTTATTGATCAGTGCAAGGATTAAGGGAAAAAAGTGCTATGTGCCTAGAAAATATAAAATCTAATATTATATATAAGAAAATATTACAGTTAAAAGCTAAGTCCACCTACCACTCCTTCAGCTTAGAGAGAGATGGCTGGTAGGACTTCATGTACACTGATTCCAACACCTTCAGGTGATATTCAGGATGAGCCCTGCTCACCAGTGAAAAGATGTCTGTGCTATAAGGCTGGGTACACTGATGGTTTTTATTTATAGGTTATTGTATACTTTTCTCTCGGGAATATTGACTTGTACATATTGGTTTATTTGTGATTCAAAATTTTGATTCATTCTGCCTACATAGTGAGCATCTAAATTGGTAAATAACAGAAGTAATATGATGGGTCGGCAGAAGATCCTTCTGGATCAGTGTCAACATAGATCCAGCACAAATTATGAAATTACCAAACTGAACCTTTCAGCAGCAGCCTTCATCAAATGATGATTCATTAGAGATCAGCAGATATCATCAACTGATTTATTTTCCCTAATGATATGGACATCATTCATTCATGATTCGAGCCTAAATAACAACTCTAGGATTCATGAGTTTAAGTCATTTCCTAAAGTATGTACTTTTTTAATGTTCACCCAATACAAGGATCAAGAGCTACTCAAGATTAACGGTTACTGTATGGACTTTTATTAGCATATGAAAGAACAAATGTTAGCTGTATAGAACTGAATCATATTTTAGAAGGAACTGGAAACCCAATCCTAAACAGGAAACAAGGGATAAACCTCTACTCCTGTTCAGATGACAAGGGAGGAGTGTGAACTGTATGATAGGCAAACCTATCTACTCCTATTTGCCTGTAAATAATGCTGGAAGAACAAACCAAAGAAAGTGCTGTTTTAGTATGCATTTTCTAGGAGAGAAAAGAAGTAAAAACAAAATGTGACAACTTGGTGCAAAGTATGCACAACATCATTGTGCATAACATTCTTCAAGGAGTATCATACTTATTCACACTGTTTGAACTGTTGTCCTCATTTTTGTTGCCATATTCATGACGTTTCGGCCGTTGTACATTCCGGTCTTCATCAGGTGATTGGAATTTTGAACCGAACCCTTTATTTCGTCCACTGGTAGATTTCCACATGCCATGCCTCTTTTGTATATTGCAGTATCAGTTATTTCCCTTTAACTCAACACTCCAAGTTCTTCTTCACCTCTGCTGGAGCCAGATATTGAACTCATAACTCTTTGGGTCAAGTCACTGGATTACTTCAACCAACACTTTTATTCACTGATCCATTCACTGATCCATGTGTCCAGTCACCTGAAGAAGGCTGGAGCATCATCCCCCTAATGTAGCAACCCTGTCAATATGATTGTCTTTGGAGGATAAAATCTTTTTCTGGAGGTACTTGAGAGCACCACGATGCCAAATTTTATCCATTTTCAAGAGAAGTCACTGCGAGTTACTTGGAAGTCTTCTTTACTGGGAAAGAAACAATGCACTTATTAATAAGAAGATTTGAAATTAAAGCAGGCTAGATTTCACAGCTATAGCATCAATCCTTCTTTGTCTGCCTATGAACTTTTCAGCCCACCCTTGTATTTCTCATTATGCTGGTATTTTCATATTTTATTTTTTGGCATTGAAATCTCCCCCAAACATGTCTGATTGGGTTAAATGCAAAATTTATTCTTCTTGCAGGAATTTTGACAGATTTGGGTTTCTAGATAAACACTTTTTTAAATTCTCTTTTTTAATTAGAAATGAAAATTTTTGTTATAATCTTCACCGTAAGTGCAAAAATTGTCAACACAGATAAGACTTTTCTCCTTTGTAGTGTAGGTTCCCAAATATTAAAACAATTGAAATCCGTAAAAATGGAAGAGAATTGTTTCTGGGAAAATATTTAAAATGTACTCAGTTCTTTTCATATGTTAAATTGATCATTTCCTTCTTTGGCACCATATGTCAGGCATCAAATATGATTGTTTCATATAACTTTCCTTTTATTTATCTAAAAATCATAATTCAGACCTCTATGTTTATTGCTGGTCAGTGCTGAATCTATTTTTGTCACTGAAAATCTCCCCAAACAAATTTGAGTGGGTTAAATGAAAAAATTTTTTTGTTTCAAGAATTTTGGCTCTTCACTGTAGACCAGTGTTTTTAGAAAGAGAAGCCTTATTTTTTAATTTAATTTGCAAAAGTTATGTTTTGAATCTTCCTATTAAGTGCTAATAACATTAATACAGTTCCATAATTCAAGTGGAAATCATCCAGGGGGCTCAAAAACCACAAACGTCTGATTGACTATAATGTGCAAACCAACTGTGACATAATACAAAGAAATATATAAGCATCATTTTCATAATTGTACAATAAAGATTTGTTTATAAATAAAATCTCCCTTGATACACACAAATATAATGAGTTTGAAGTGGTTGTGTGAACAGTGACATTATATCTTTTATCATAATGGACATGACCTGAGCTAACTCAAATCTGAAGGACAAAAACTTGAGCAAAAAAATAAATCCAACCAATTGGAAGGTTGAAAGATATTTAGATTCTCTATTATTTTAGAAGACCAAAGACTGTTATCATTGAAACCAATTTTGTCATTATTTTTTTCTAACAATGACTTGAGGTTATTTTTTTTTTTTATCTCTAAGACATTTATACTGGATTTTGAGAGCTTAAGACATAAGGAAAAGACAGTGACACTTGAAAAATGCTGGGCAAATACACTTTTCGGTCACTATAAGAAATGTTTAAGACTCTTCAGCACTAATTAATGGGAGATTCTGATTCTTCAAACAAATTTCTGAATTTAGCACTTAAGCAAAAAAGCACAACTGAAAAGATCAAAGTATTGAATGGTTATATGAAATAGCTGAAATTCACATTAGTTTGATGATTGATACCACCAAAGACAAATCCAATGACTTGAAGGCTAGAAATGATCTGTGAACAAATATAGAATAATTTTTTAAGTCCTGTTAAAATAAATGGTTCATTGGTTTACTTCTGAAATTGGCAAACAAAACGTTCTATAGTTTGATTCTTTTTCTTTCTTAAATTACAAATACTAAGAGAAGATTTTCTTTTAATCATTTTATCCCAAGCAAGGTGATAATGCCACTAAGGTGCAAGAGGCTACTGAGAGTAAAAGTGAATGAGAAGACTTTAGTGAGAAGAAAAGATAATAAAAGAACAGGGTTCAGAAAGATAGAAGATGGCAATTGGTGTTGCATTTAAATGTTTGAAGATTGTAGGTAGGGAAGCAAGAAACGAGAAGAGAGTTCCACAAATTAGAAGTCTGAGAAAA
Organism: Acanthosepion esculentum; assembly: GCA_964036315.1. Taxonomy (NCBI): domain Eukaryota; kingdom Metazoa; phylum Mollusca; class Cephalopoda; order Sepiida; family Sepiidae; genus Acanthosepion; species Acanthosepion esculentum. Next base: position 90,500,684 of record OZ038479.1, read on the forward strand.
GAAACTATTAGAATAGAACTTATAGTTACACCTAGCTATTTCAACAGTAAAAAAGTCACCAGTCTAAACTTAAACTTATGCAATTGAGGTACCAAGTAAGAAAGTGCATTATAACAATTGCCACAGAAATATTTATTGAAATGACAGAGAGAAGCCACATCATGGTGGTAGGAAAGAGACTGAAGCTGAGATGCCAGGTCAGGACTGATTATATTACAGACTGTAACGAAAGAGAAATTCACCTACCTCAAAAAAGAGATTGTGTTTTGTGCGTGGTCTGCTGAAGAAAGAAAGATTGTTGGCAAAAACCTGCTACTTTAATTATCAGAAAAACTATGCTCATGTTCTTTCCTCCTTGACTGGCATGGCCAATCAGAAAAATCACTCAGTGAATAAAAGTTGTTGCATTTTGCTTACTTTTGTGATGTCAGTGAACACTCTTTGCCACTTTTGTCATGTCAAGGAATACTGGTTGTCACTTTCATAATGCTCGTTGTTGTAGATGGTTTGTAATCGCAGATACAACTATAGTACACCATTGAACAATGTCTTTGAATATCACTCATGCTAATAGTACTTGCTTGATAATATTTGCTCAAATAGTAATCCGTATAGTGATCTAAAATAGATAAATACTATAGTGAGTAGAGAATAGCGGTCTGTATAGTAATAGAGGATAGAGTAGAAGTGCAGATCCATATAGTAGTAGAGAATGAACTACAAATGGCGAGCAATTAGACACACACTACCTCCCATATATGTGTTTCCTCTATAGTTATGTCGTTTACTTAATTCAATAATGGGATCACCCATGTTTGCTCATCGGCAATCTATGTTCAAACCAAAGTGTCAGCAGTGACACTTTATTCCTATATAACTTACCAAGGAGAGAACGATTTTTGAGCTTGGTGAGTGAAAGTGCGTTTCTGCTGTTGTGAGGGGAAGATTAGATTTCTGACCCCGTTTTCATTACTACATTGCCTGCTGGACTGTTTACAACAGATTTGCGAATGAACTTAGTGTTGGCACATGGATTTTTTTGTTTCGCCTGGCTCCATTGGTTGATACCCAAACACAGACCCTTGTTTGGATTTTCTCAAGACTCTCAAGATATATAGCAGGAGCACAAGATATAGCAGCAATATTCATTGTATGGATGAATGTTATATTTAAAATTGTGTAAGATGGATTCTGGCAAAAAAAGTTGTCTGGCACAACACAGTGAACCAACTTTTCTAGCAGTGGTTCTTGAAATTTTGAGAGTATAAAAGGATGGCTTAGTTTGCTAATTCTAAAATGAACAGTCAGATGTTCTGGGATTAATTTAATCAGTGGAGTAGATATGTTGACCTCACAGGTTGGATGTTAGTTGAAGTAGAAGAAGCAAACTTAGACGCTGGTTTAGATAAATGACCAAAGGTTTATTTTTATATACAAGCTATAAAAATACCTGGTAAGTTATATATTGTAGCAGGTTGAATGTGCAGTACACTAGGTGTAAAGTGAGAGGGTGTAAAAGGAGTATGCTTAACCCTGGCTGACTGCTTGGTAGTTATCGCTTTGTACCTGTTGTGTTGATAGGGCCTGTTCATTTGCTGTGTTTACTGAAGGTCATTTACAAAGCCTAAAGGTTGGAGAAGTTGGCCATGCATGTATGCATGAAGTCTCTCTCTGCTTTCTGTTGGTGCGCCTCTGTCCAGGCTCTTATAGCCTATATAAGGGAATCGCGCAGACACAGTTAAAGGCATCTGTGGCAAACAAGATTTGCCTCAATAATGGCTTGCAGTCTGATATATTTTGTGTCTCTTTTAAAGTTTGTTTTGCATAGAGTGCAGCTGGGTATAACTTAGCTAGATGAAAATTGGTGTGTATTTAGAGATATATGTTTTCCTAATAATTGTGTAAATTTGGCTTTAATTCGTTATCTCTATGTGTAGATATATTTGTTGAAAATTGATGTAAATAGCGTAATGCATTCATTCAACTACCTGTTTGTTACATCTATTAAGAATAAAATTTTGAATACTTGGAACTGGCTCAGTGGTTATAGGTTAAACCACATGACAAAAAGGACCTGTGGTTCAAGCCTTGTTGAATAGATTTGTAAATATGGAATATCTGAGGTATTTAGTGTAATACCTGCTTAATAATAACTATTATAAATAACATTAAATTTTAGTGAATGGTTTACTAGTTAAAGTTTAAATAATAAATATATATTAATTCTATCTATAAGCAATACATTCTAAAATGTTGGCAAATAGCTTAGTTGTTTGTGCTTAAATCTGATGACAAGTTCTAGAGTTCATTTCACTAAAATTGCGTCAACTTTGTACCTGTTGTGAAATGTTTGAGACTGTGGTTCTCAAACACTCGGCAAATTTTTGTTTTTACAATGATGTTCACCCATACAAGGCTTGGAAGTAAGAAGCATAGTTTATTCAGATATATGGGGAAGAAGTGTTTAAAATTGTATTGATTGGGAAAGCATATGTGAAGCTGCTTGAGTGGAACCTATATCTCACCAAAGGAATATGAAAGGAATGATGGTGGTTCACTACAATGTGCATGGAATGGCATATCATCGCTGTGAAGGTTGGAACAGCTGGAACTAGGCAGAGTGTACTGAACTGTTATGTGATATCACTCCTCCTATACGGCTGTGAATGTTGGACAATCTCCTCACAGATAAAGATGAGACCTGAGGCAACAGAAATGCGGTTCTACAGAAGAATGCTGAAAATCTCATGAACTTAACAAGCAAGCAATGTCAATGTTTTAAAGATAGTGGAAACAAAATGACACTTATACTTAAGATCAGGAAGAGATAGTTAAAATTTCTAGGGTACATAATGAAGTAAGAGTGTTTGAAAAATCTGACACACACAGGATAGATTGAAGGCAAGAGGGATACTTTAAAGCAGTGCATAAGCTACCTAATGAGCTTGTGTAACTGTTTAGCAGAATAGAGATTAGAAGAGATAGCGAGAAGAGAAAATTAAGTAAGGGCTACAAAGGAGAGGAAATTGTGGAGAACTACATGATTGGCATCACCTTAAAGAGACATAAAACATAGAAGTAAATTTAATGAAAGCATTTTATTTCATTGAAGGATTGAATAAGATCTGTTTTTTGTACTCTGGTTAATAAACAGCTTCAGTATAATAATTTTGGGTAATGGAATTGAAAAAAAAAAAAAAAAATCAGAATATTTGGTCTTAGTGAAATATACAACAATTTCTATTTTCAATTCCCTGTTACTTATATCCTGATATGGTGATATCTTAAAGTTTTTAAGACTAACTTGATGTTTACAACTAAAAATATATGACTGCAATTCTATGATTCAATTTACTGTTAATTCCATCTATGATAAGTTGAATTTTAAATCTTGAGAATTAGCTAAATTGCTATTGTTTAAATCAATGGAAAATGTTCTTTAATGCATTGCTTGAATTTTCTTGCTGTAAAGAGTTGATTGCGTTAGCATTTGGATAATAAATGCTAATATACAAGTTTCAACATTTAGTATTACAGTGTTATTTGTGTCAGTGCATGTAATATAGTGGTTATCAACTCATAAAGTGGGCTTGGATTGTCAAGTTCAAATTCCAACTGAGACTGTTGCATTCACTTTTGAACAAATATTTTCTGAAAGCATCTCCAGCTAGGAGTTAACAGCAGAGCAGATTTGGTCCTTGGCATTGGATGACAACCACTCTGGACAACTCTGAATTCAAAACCCTGCATGTGGGGACAGCATTGGAATAGTGGGAAAATGCTTTCCAAAGGCTAAGCAAAGTATTAAGAAACAGGAAAATTTTATCAGAAACAAAGAAAAACTATTCATTCGTGAGATGACAGAGATGTGATTCTTTAGAAGGATGCTGAGATTATCAGAGAACAAATATATGAGCAATGAAGAGCAAGAAAGGGCAACATGCTTAAAGACAGCTGAAATCTCTGGTACACTTTACAAGGAAAGAAGGTTTGGAAAATTTAATTTTTACTGAATGTACTGAAAGAAACAGGGATTGAAGGAAACAATAAGTAACTTTCCCAATGAGTTTGTGTGAAAGAATGGCAGAGCAGGGGTAAAGAGTTAAACATTGTTTAGAGTACAAGGGACAGGGTGTTGTGGAGTGCCATGATCTTTCACACCCTGAAAGGGCATAAATGATATTTTATTTTTTTAATCAATTCACTCCAAGCAAGGTGATAATGCCACTAAGATGCAAAGGACGACTGAGAGTGGAAGAGAATAAGATGTTAGAAAGAACCAGAAACCCAATCTTAAACAGGAAATAAATGATAAAACCTCTACTCCTGTTCCAAAGACTGGGAATGAGTTTGAAGCAGACAATAGTCAAATCAATGTACTCCTATTGAAATATATATGTAAATTTTTATTTTGCATACACATAAACTCTCTCTCCACATATATATCAATATCTTTGTATATGCATTAACCTACAAGTAACAACCATTTTAATATTTTGTCTCCCTCATGAACTGCTATAATGAATTTAGCCATTAGGTTGATAAGTCTTGGCACAGCAACATTAAGAATTCTTTGTTTGCAATTGTTGAAGTCAATTTGGGAGGCTCCATTAGCAGACTTTGGAACTGAATGTGTTCTAAGATGGGGGTCAGTCAAATGCCAGATGGAAACGGATATGCTGGCAATAAATGGTACAGATTTACTACCTCCAAGAGATAATTTCAGGCTTTTAGCATGGCGTTTTCTCTATCTATCATTCAATGAATAGCTTCTTCCTTTCCTCACTATTTCACTCATCTACCAAATTAGCTGCTTGTCTCATTTACGCTCTTTCCCCGTTCTTCCTATTATGTTTACCTTATCTATCTCTGTCCATCTGTAGGTTCACCATCTCTTTTTATAATCACCCACTTTCTCATTTTAGTCTTCTACTAGTACTTTTTCCAAATTTCACATCCTGTGTCTTTTACTCATTCAGTTTTTTAAATTTCTATTATCTTCTCTCTCTCTCTTTTCACTGTTTCTTTCTCATTCTTTCACTATTTTCCTTCCTCTCTTGTCTCCATTCATATTTCTCACTTTCTCTCTACTCCTATCTCTCTCTCTTTTCACTGTTTCCTTCTTTTTCTAGTTTCCTTCCTCTCTTGCCTCTATTCCTATTTCTCACTATTCCTATCTCTCTCTCTTTCTGATTCCCTCATTCACATTTGATCTTTCTTTCTTATTTCTTTCCCTAATTTAACTTTTCTTTCTCCTTCTCCTCCTATGTCCTGTGTTCGTTCAAGACATAGACAATCATAGCTCTCCACAACTTCCTATCATTTGTAGTCCTTAGTCTTGCCATCCATTTACACAAACTCATTAGGTAGGTTACTTGTTGTTCCCCTCTGTCTGTTTTACTTTTCAGCTTTACTGTTTTTAATTCATTCATTTTCATTTCAGTTTTATCTCTTCCTTCTGCCACCCACACTCATTAGATTTTTAATAACCACCATGGTTAATGCAGTTGTTAGGAGCATGGAAAACGAAACTGGTGTGATGAGTTCAAATTTCCACCTTGTCTATTACTTCACACTGATGGTAATGCTAATATTAGCCATTTTTTTATAAGGAAACATTTGGCATTTCTGGACTGAACAGCTTGCACTTATATAATAAATTTATAATATCTTTCTATTAAAACAATTTTTCAGGGAAATAGGCTTCTCAAATCCAGTACCTGTTATTGGTCTCTGTCTATATTTCTGAGATGAGGTATTATGTACACTATTTACATTATTCGGACTATTGTCCTCATCTTTGTTGCCATATTTATTATGTTTCGGCCATTGTACGCTCCAGCATTCTTCAGGTGGTTGGAATGTCGAACTGAAACCTTTATTTCACTTACTGGGGTAGACGGTTCTAGTTCCATATGCCATGCCAGTTATCAGTTATCTAGAAACTTAGAAATTTATATATCATATTCTCTCAAGCACATACATATAAAGATACTTGCACTGTATGTGGAGATTTGGATACATCAATTTCCTCCTCTTCTGAAAGGTAAGTCACCCTACTAAAGGGGTCCAAATTACAGGTGGAAACATATCCTTGAGTATAGACCCAACTAGTGTCTATCTTTTTAATGTAGAATAAATCAGACTACTGGCTACCATTTTGATTTGGTTCAGTTTTGTTTGTTTGATGGTATATCAACATTTTCCTGTTTATTTAATTCAAAGTACTGATCAGCAGTTTGCACTCAAGTAAAAAAAGCCAAACACAAGACCAGTTTGCATGATAGTCAAAAAAGTCAATAAATGTATGATGACCAGGTGGCCACTTTTGTTGGGATTTACCACACTGTGCAGGTACAGTCTGCATATTCTTGACCCCAACCTACAGAGTCTAAAACTGACTTAAGATGTTGACTCTTGTGTTAATCGGACACGTGTGTACCTTTTAGACTCTCATGTATACTGAACTTATGTCTATCTATTAATTAATTTTTACGATTTTCATTCTATAAGACTTATATTCAGCATTAAATAACCCAACAAAGTGTTGATATATTATTTGCCCTAAATTAAATTATATATATATATATATATATATATATATATATAAATTTTTATATATACTATAGTTCAAAAGTTTGAAGCCACCCACAGAATTAGCATGAGATAAACTTGACAGAAGAGCGAAAAAAAAAAAAAATGAAAAAGAGCTCTTAGAGTCATTGAAAAATGAATGGAATCAATTATCAAACTTATACTTTGAGAAACTTTTGCAATGAATGCCAAAAATTTGTGCTACAGTAATCAAGGCTAAAGGAGGATATTTTGATGAGAATAAAATTTAGTCATAAAATACTTTTTTCTTTTCATCATAATAAAATTTCTAATAAAAATCAGGTCTCACTTTTTTTTAACCATGTATAATAATTTTCTCTTATTTAAAGTACAAACAACTACTTTTTAGGCCAATTTTAAAAAAATTACCCGGTGTTGCCTCAAACTTTTGAACTGTAATGTAATTCTATTACTGATTTCTCTGCTTGCTAGATTGTAGTTTTGTATGAAAATAACTGAATGTTATGGTGAAAGAGCAATGAAAAGACAACTATTGAAAGAACTGAGTAGATAATTAAGAAAAATAACTATCAAAAACAGCTCAATTTGTTTAATCAAAAGAAGAGGTTAATATTGGTTGACTTAAAAACTTTTAGATTAAGTAACAAAAAGTAAAATCAAAACAATTTTCTCTATCTCCAGTATTAATTCTATTGAACGACACATTTAGTTCCATTATCTTCTGCCATTTTGCTGCCAATTTAATCCAATAAGAACTTTTTTTTTACCTTTCTCTGACTAATGTTTTAAGTGCATTTTCCACTCTTTCAGAGAATTGAATTTTCTTTTTTTTTGATTTGATTAAGACAGTTCTATAAATATTGAAATAAATGGTGATAAATATCTGTTGAATGTAGTGAATAAGTCCAGAGAAATTTATGGTGTTCACTTTCATGCTGATGCCCTTGGGAAAAGCATGAATTCCTCTTGTCATACCTGACCAAATAGCAATGTAGATAGGGCTCTTTTTCCTTGGATGGCAACCGGTCTGAGAGAAGGACAATTTTGAATTTCTAGCTGTTGAGAAGGCAACAAGAAATCATTCCACTATCTTTCCCAAAAAGGTATGACAATTTAAATATAATAAAGAATAAAGGAAATCTGTTGAAAGCCATGATCATCTACTCCTGGAATTTAAATCAAAACTTCTCAGCTAAGTTCTAAGAATTTTGTCCTGTCACCAAAAGTAGCATGTATAAACATCAGTTATCTTGATGCAATATTATACCATTTCTCTTAAGTAATTCCCGATGTCTCTTTGAATTGCACCATTTTGGTTTCAAGAAGAATTTTCTTCAAATCCTATCATCCCAAAAGAAAACACCTTTACATGAAGGCCAGCATTTGGTACAGCAAGTGGTACTTAATTTCACCTGCTCCAAGATCTGTTATATCTAACATTGTCATAAAGTATCCATTTTACAAGAATGCCAGATATGCAGGTGATATAATGGAGAGTGGCTCAGAATAAGAAATTGTAGAGCCATGTCGGAATTCCATTCAAGTTCATCACACTCACTTATGCACAAAAGGAAAGAGGTAGGAAGTCACGTTTTCAGCTCCCAGCTATGAGTTAAATAGTTGTACTTGTATCTAGAAAAATCATTGTTATCAAAATTTTAAAAATTGTTAGAATAATATTAAATTAAAAATTGTTAATGTAAAATTACAATCTCCAAAATATGTTTCAGCTTTAAATAACCCACAAAAGTGTTGGCAAGCTGTAAAAAAAAGTATAAAATCAATGCCATGATAAATGCCTTAATAACAACTCTATGACCAAACCAGTGAAAGAAGTCTTTTGATAGAATGTGAAGGTAAAGGTACACAGCACCACTGTATATGATCTTGGTCACTGGAAGTCAGCAGAATGCTTCTGAAACCGATTCAGAATAACTCGGACCTGGTGCCTTAGTGCATTATCCTGCTAGAATCAATCATTATTTTGGGAATACATGCAGTTCATGAACCAGATCATTGTAGAGATTACCATTCAGTAACATGTTTAGGTGGATCAGAAGAATCAACCCATGCCACATGATCTCTTCGCCACGTCCTTTAAATGCTTGATTGGGCTCCTGTCTGGCAAATGTGATGGCCACATCATTGTTAAAAATCTCCATAAAGCTCTTTGAACCAATACTAGGCAGCTTAGATCTGATGACAGGGTGCATTATCCACCATGTTTATCCAGCATGAGCCCAATTGAGTATTTATGGTACATGGAGAAGAGATATATTTTCAACCACTTACTGCAGATTGCTGAGCTAGAAAAGCTTATAAATGATACAGGGCACGTATGTCATGACTTTTAGCATGTAATCATAGAATATTCATTCAAAATAAATATCTGTTTTTCTCTATGGGTATAACTCACTGATATTTTATTTTACCCGAGTATCTTTCTTGTAGAGTCTGTCTATATTTCTGAGATGAGGTATTATGTACAGTATTTACATTAGTCGGACTATTGTCCTCATCTTTGTCGCCATATTTGTCACAACGTTTCGGCCGTTGTACGCTCCGGCCTTCTTCAGGTGGTCCCCAAGGACACATGGCACAGTGGATAAAGGCGTTGGTTAGATCCAGTGACAGACCCATAGAGTGTGAGTTCAATACCCAGTTAAGGCAGTGGAGAACTTTCAGAGGGAAAATTAGCAGGAGATAACTGATAACTGACATCCATCAAACATGGCTCGTGGAACTAGAACAGTCTACCCCAGTGATCGAAATAAAGGGTTCGGTTCGAAATTCCAACCACCTGAAGAAGGCCGGAGCGTACAATGGCCGAAACGTTGTGATCTTTCTCGTATCTGATATGTACTTTAGTTTCAGTCCACTTTCCAGTACAATCTGCTCAACTCCTGGGTTTATGCTTAGAGGCAGGACCTCTTTCACTGCAGTTGTACAGGGAGAGGCAGGGTCAATCCCTTCATGCTGAAATCATCCTAAAAGAGAGACACACTGGAGATTAAGTCATTTTTGTTATTAATTCCATGTCCACAAAGGATTACCATTTTAAACACATCATTGTGTCATATTCTTTTCAAGTATGTCTGCAGAAAAATATCCTTTTCAGAATTTAATTAGTGCCAATTAATTATTCATTATTTATTTTGGGAGATGTTCCTATTTTCAATACAGTGATTAGATTACCCAACAAAGCTGTAAGGTGTGCAGTTCAATAAAACAGGATAGATGGGTAATGCCAAAAGCATAACCATATCTGCCTATATTTGTTAAGCATATAAGAAGACTTCTGTTTGAAATCAGAATTTTCAGAATCAAAATTCATGTATGACTGGCATTGGCATCGGTCTAATGTAAGAATTTTGTAAAAAATATGTACCTGTTTGCCATCAAATGTATTATGCCTGTATATATAAGTGAACACAGAAGTCAACATTTAGAGGTGACAGTCTGTTTCATGCTAGATACAATCGTCAGGCCATGAGTGCTGTTATTTTTCTCGGCTATTTATTTATATTATAAATAGCCGAGAAAAATAACACCACTCGTGGCCTGATGATTGCATCTAGCATGAAACAGACTGTCGCCTCTAAGTGCTGACTTCCATGTCCACTTTTATATTTACACACGCTCTATCTCTGATATTGAGCACTTTATCCCATAAATATAGCACACCTTAAGACTATATTTCTTCATATATATAATTTCTACAGAATTAATGTATTTTATACATTATGTAGCATTATTGCTTATTAGATTTAATTTTTATTTACTTAATCCAAGATTTAAATAATAAAAAATATTACACACACACACATTATATATATATATATATATATATATATATATATATATATATATAGAGAGAGAGAGAGAGAGAGAGATAGAGAGAGACAGACACACATACACACACACACACACACACACACACACACACACACACACACACACACACACACACACACAGAGTTTTGTAAATACACAAAGGCATTTTTATCTTCAGGAATCCTTTCAGCTAACACTTTGTCAAAAGGAAAATGTTGGCATAACTTTTGATAAGAAGAAAGAAATGAACAATTCACACAGTGAATAAAAGTAAAGAAAAAAGGGAGAGGTGAAGAGGAAAATCTTGGATCCCCATTAAAATAGATTATTTGGTAAAATAATTTACGAATAAAATTTATAGTTTCAAGTGAGTATAAAATGGAATAAATAGTACTGATGAGCTTTCTAAAAGATTGAGGGAGCGGGTGGAGTGCTCCTTCTGTTTTCACAGAGTTGGTTGATGTAATTTAATATGGACCACTTCTCGGAGATGTAAATGATGAGTGGACCGGTCTCTGTACAAAACTGTGAAAGAATTGTTCACATATTTCTTTAGCACAGCAGTCTGGGTTGTCAAGGAAGTGCTGACCAATGACTGAAATGCGTACAACTGTATGTATGTGTGGCTATGTGTGTGAGAGTGTTATCCGAAGCAAACATAGAAAATTACCCCTCCCACTACCAAACATAATCAAACACAAACAAGCATAAAGAGATCCAATTTTAAAAAATGAACCAGTTTTGTCTGATGATTGCAAAAGTATGAAACCCAGAGTCACAAACTCATACCCATACAACTGAATATATATATATGTGTGTGTGTGTGTGTGTGTGTGTGCACATGGCCAAGTATTTAGAAAGTTTGCTTTTTGAACATGAGACAGAATTAAATCTCATCTGGGTCAATTTTTCAGGGAGGTGAATTCTTTATATTATTGCCCTGTGGAGGTGATCCCAGTGGGTGACACTGTTGGTAAGTGCCTGAAAACCAAAAAACTGGTTGACTCAAACTTTGTGAGAAATTTGGGAGATGGAACTATTGAGATTCCATTGATGCATGTGCTAGAACAGTTGCACATCATTGTGACCAAGGGTTTGATCATGCAGATCCCGTTCAAACTGTCGATCCTGCCAGATTATGCACTCACTCCTAGAAACTGTAACTAAGGTCTACTCAGAATAGCTGCAGTATAAACCACAGATGGGTTCTGTGGGTGTTGAACAAACAGAACTGTTCATAAGTAAGAATCTGCAACAATTTTAGTTTTTTTTTTATCACATATCAACGCATTGAGTCATTTAATGTCAAAATTTAAATGTTTTTTCTAAATAAAGCCTTGTATTTAATTAGTCAAAAAATATTTTAAATAATAAGACTGCTGTTAGCTATAATTATATTTTTTTAAAATTATATTTATGAAATCAGTCTAATTTCTCATAGACACTAGAATATGTAAAGTGAATCAGTAATCTGCAACAGGAATTGACTAGCCACTCAACTAGATGGGTATGTTTGAAAAATGAATAGCAGGTCTGACCTAACCTCTGGCACAATATAATGTTTAGCTATGTAATTTGGCCTTGAACCAGACAATGCTTAGCTTAGAAGAAATGTTAAAAAATTGATAGTGTTTATTGAAATGGAATGGCACTGAGGATGAGTTTTAGCATTGTCATAGAAACATTAAGACATCTATGGAAGTCAATTTTGTGATAGCATTTAGAGGAACAGAAGTTCTAGGTACAATGTTTAAATGAGAGATAAAAATAAATAGAGAGATTGAGAGAGTGATGAAAACTAAAATTGGAAAAAGAGGAGTTCAAAATTAAAACTTGCAGTTAGCATCATGATTTTACAAAATCTGTGGAAATCTGTTTTCTCAGCTAAATTTAATCAGGCAATATCACCTTCCAACTGTATCAAATGCACTTACAAATTTGGGTGCAGCATGAGGGACTTTTGGGGAAACTGAAAACAGAAAGGACACTTAGAATCAGAGACAACTGAAATTTCTAGTGTAGATAATGAGGAAAGAAGGCATAGTGTATTTGATACACACAATACAGTTTGAGGGCAAGAGTGATAGAAAAAAAGCAGTGAATAACTTACCTAATTAGCTTGTATGATTGGTTGTCAGAACAGGGTTTAGGAGAGATAGCAGAAAGACAAACTTTACTAAGAGCTACATAGGATAGGAAATTGTAGAGAGCCATGATCACCCACGTCCTGAAAGGACAGCACACAGAAGAAGAAAAGCCTGAGCTTGGAGGGGAGTATAAAACACAATTTTTAATCAACTTTCTCCAAGCAATGCATTGGATTCTAAAATTTATTAAATCAGCAATTTCCAAGTAAACACCCACTTTTCACCAAACCTATGTTTAGGGCAAAGGAACATGAGTGCTTGGAGCACTGGACCATTAGTTACAAGAACAACAATTAAACCGTCACAACTATTTATAGTTTGAATGTAGGGGTGGAGGCATGTAGTTCAGAGATTGCAATTTTTCATTGAACTTTAACCAGTAACAAGCCCTTGTGAAAATGTCTTACATTTCATCTATGCTTTTATTAGACATTCAAACAGAATAGCTGAAATGGTAGAGTATTAAACTGGTGATTATGAAAGCTGTCACCTACCTAATGAGCTTGTGTAAATGGATGGCAGAAAAGGGACTGGTTAGTAAGATTGATAAACCTTGTTTAGAATTACAAAGGATAGAGAGTCATGATCGCCCACATCTCAAAGGCGTGTGAGATGACTGTAAAATCTAACAGTGAAAAGTCGGAAAGATAAGTCTAGAGAGGATCATGCTGATGATTATAAAATCTGAAATACGTTTCATGTACAAAGAGAAAGATAGAGAAAGAGCATCTTTTATGTTTCATGTCCAGAGAAACTATGTTCCATAGAATGAGAAAGACAAGAAAAACAGTGAGAGAGACTATGTTTTATGTCCAGAAAGAGAAAGAACTATCTCTTTATGTTCAGAGAGAATAAGACGGAGAAAAATAAAGAGATTTTATCTTTCAATCTTCTAAATTGAGAGAAAGGCATAGAGAGACTATCATGCTATGTTCTAAATTGAGAGAACGGCAGAAAGAGACTATCTTGCTATTTTCTAAATTAAGATATAGGCATAGAGAGACTATCTTGCTATGTTCTAAATTGAGAGAAAGGCATAGAGAAACTATCATGCTATTTTCTAAATTAAGATATAGGCATAGAGAGACTATATTGCTATGTTCTAAATTGAGAGAACGGCATAGAGAGGCTATCTTGCTATGTTCTAAATTGAGAGAAAGGCATAGAGAAACTATCATGCTATTTTCTAAATTAAGATATAGGCATAGAGAGACTATATTGCTATGTTCTAAATTGAGAGAATGGCATAGAGAGGCTATCTTGCTATGTTCTAAATTGAGAGAAAGGCATAGAGAAACTATCATGCTATTTTCTAAATTAAGATATAGGCATAGAGAGACTATATTGCTATGTTCTAAATTGAGAGAACGGCATAGAGAGGCTATCTTGCTATGTTCTAAATTGAGAGAAAGGCATAGAGAAACTATCATGCTATTTTCTAAATTAAGATATAGGCATAGTGAGACTATATTGCTATGTTCTAAATTGAGAGAAAGGCATAGAGAGGCTATCTTGCTATGTTCTAAATTGAGAGAAAGGCATAGAGAGACTATCATGCTATGTTCTAAATTGAGAGAACGGCATAGAGAGACTATCATGCTATGTTCTAAATTGAGAGAACGGCATAGAGAGGCTATCTTGCTATGTTCTAAATTGAGGGAAAGGCATAGAGAGACTATCATGCTATGTTCTAAATTGAGAGAAAGGTATAGAGAGACTATCATGCTATGTTCTAAATTGAGAGAACGGCATAGAGAGGCTATCTTGCTATGTTCTAAATTGAGAGAAAGGCATAGAGAGGCTATCTTGCTATGTTCTAAATTGAGAGAAATGCATAGAGAGACTATCATGCTATGTTCTAAATTGAGAGAAAGGCATAGAGAGACTATCATGCTATGTTCTAAATTGAGAGAACGGCATAGAGAGGCTATCTTGCTATGTTCTAAATTGAGAGAAAGGCATAGAGAGGCTATCTTGCTATGTTCTAAATTGAGAGAAATGCATAGAGAGACTATCATGCTATGTTCTAAATTGAGAGAAATGCATAGAGAGACTATCATGCTATGTTCTAAATTGAGAGAACGGCATAGAGAGGCTATCTTGCTATGTTCTAAATTGAGAGAAAGGCATAGAGAGGCTATCTTGCTATGTTCTAAATTGAGAGAAAGGCATAGAGAGGCTATCTTGCTATGTTCTAAATTGAGAGAAAGGCATAGAGAGGCTATCTTGCTATGTTCTAAATTGAGAGAAAGGCATAGAGAGGCTATCTTGCTATGTTCTAAATTGAGAGAAATGCATAGAGAGACTATCATGCTATGTTCTAAATTGAGAGAACGGCATAGAGAGACTATCTTGCTATGTTCTAAATTGAGAGAACGGCATAGAGAGGCTATCTTGCTATGTTCTAAATTGAGAGAAATGCATAGAGAGACTATCATGCTATGTTCTAAATTGACAGAAAGGCATAGAGAGACTATCATGCTATGTTCTAAATTGAGAGAACGGCATAGAGAGGCTATCTTGCTATGTTCTAAATTGAGAGAAAGGCATAGAGACGCTATCTTGCTATGTTCTAAATTGAGAGAAATGCATAGAGAGACTATCATGCTATGTTCTAAATTGAGAGAAATGCATAGAGAGACTATCATGCTATGTTCTAAATTGAGAGAAATGCATAGAGAGGCTATCTTGCTATGTTCTAAATTGAGAGAAATGCATAGAGAGACTATCTTGCTATGTTCTAAATTGAGAGAAATGCATAGAGAGACTATCATGCTATGTTCTAAATTGAGAGAAAGGCATAGAGAGACTATCATGCTATGTTCTAAATTGAGAGAACGGCATAGAGAGGCTATCTTGCTATGTTCTAAATTGAGAGAAAGGCATAGAGACGCTATCTTGCTATGTTCTAAATTGAGAGAAATGCATAGAGAGACTATCATGCTATGTTCTAAATTGAGAGAAAGACATAGAGAGACTATCATGCTATGTTCTAAATTGAGAGAACGGCATAGAGAGACTATCATGCTATGTTCTAAATTGAGAGAAATGCATAGAGAGACTATCATGCTATTTTCTAAATTAAGATATAGGCATAGAGAGACTATCTTGCTATGTTCTAAATTGAGAGAAAGGCATAGAGAGACTATCATGCTATGTTCTAAATTGAGAGAAAGGCATAGAGAGACTATCATGCTATGTTCTAAATTGAGAGAAAGGCATAAAGAGACTATCATGCTATGTTCTAAATTGAGAGAACGGCATAGAGAGGCTATCTTGCTATGTTCTAATTTGAGAGAAAGGCATAGAGAGGCTATCTTGCTATGTTCTAAATTGAGAGAAATGCATAGAGAGACTATCATGCTATGTTCTAAATTGAGAGAAATGCATAGAGAGACTATCATGCTATGTTCTAAATTGAGAGAAATGCATAGAGAGACTATCATGCTATGTTCTAAATTGAGAGAAAGGCATAGAGAGACTATCATGCTATGTTCTAAATTGAGAGAAATGCATAGAGAGACTATCATGCTATTTTCTAAATTAAGATATAGGCATAGAGAGACTATCTTGCTATGTTCTAAATTGAGAGAAAGGCATAGAGAGACTATCATGCTATGTTCTAAATTGAGAGAAAGGCATAGAGAGACTATCATGCTATGTTCTAAATTGAGAGAACGGCATAGAGAGGCTATCTTGCTATGTTCTAAATTGAGAGAAAGGCATAGAGAGGCTATCTTGCTATGTTCTAAATTGAGAGAAATGCATAGAGAGACTATCATGCTATGTTCTAAATTGAGAGAAAGGCATAGAGAGACTATCATGCTATGTTCTAAATTGAGAGAAAGGCATAGAGAGGCTATCTTGCTATGTTCTAAATTGAGAGAAAGGCATAGAGAGACTATCTTGCTATGTTCTAAATTGAGAGAAAGGCATAGAGAGACTATCATGCTATGTTCTAAATTGAGAGAACGGCATAGAGAGACTATCATGCTATGTTCTAAATTGAGAGAACGGTATAGAGAGGCTATCTTGCTATGTTCTAAATTGAGAGAAAGGCATAGAGAGGCTATCTTGCTATGTTCTAAATTGAGAGAAATGCATAGAGAGACTATCATGCTATGTTCTAAATTGAGAGAAAGGCATAGAGAGACTATCATGCTATGTTCTAAATTGAGAGAAATGCATAGAGAGACTATCATGCTATTTTCTAAATTAAGATATAGGCATAGAGAGACTATCTTGCTATGTTCTAAATTGAGAGAAAGGCATAGAGAGACTATCATGCTATGTTCTAAATTGAGAGAAAGGCATAGAGAGACTATCATGCTATGTTCTAAATTGAGAGAAAGGCATAGAGAGACTATCATGCTATGTTCTAAATTGAGAGAAAAGCATAGAGAGACTATCATGCTATGTTCTAAATTGAGAGAAATGCATAGAGAGACTATCATGCTATTTTCTAAATTAAGATATAGGCATAGAGAGACTATCTTGCTATGTTCTAAATTGAGAGAAAGGCATAGAGAGACTATCATGCTATGTTCTAAATTGAGAGAAAGGCATAGAGAGACTATCATGCTATGTTCTAAATTGAGAGAAAGGCATAGAGAGACTATCATGCTATGTTCTAAATTCAGAGAAAAGAACAAAAAGACTGTCTTTCTGTGTTCTATATTGAGAGAAAGAGACAGAAACAGTCTCTCTGTGCCTATGTCCTAAATTCAGAGAAAGGCACAGAAAGACTGTATTTCTGTGTTTTAAATTCTGATTTAAGGAACAGATAGACTGGCTTTCTATGTTATGAATTCTGAGAAAACCTCAGAGAGATGATCTTGCTATGTTTCATGTCCAGATAGAAAGAAATAAAGTGAAAAACTAACTCTTAATTTTCCTTATCCAAAGAGAGAGAAAGAAAAAGAGAGAACAAGAGATACTGTTTCATGTTGAGAGAGGGAGAGAGAGAAATGAAATATTCCTTAGATAAAAGAGAAAGAGTCTGTGACAAGTAGAATTAACAGGCAAAAGAGAAATAGATATGGAAATAAAAGCATGAAGTTGACAGGTACAAAGAGATCTGTCCAAGGTATTTTCAACATCCTTCTGTTGCTTTCATTTTTCTCTTCACCTGGAAGGAAATTGTGCAGCATTCACTGTCATATAGGAGGACTAATATTACCTACATCAGCAAACTTTCCTATGTTTCTAACAAAATTTTCCTGTTTCTTTGCTTAGCTTTGGAAATGCATCTTTTGTCATTCCAGTGAACTTTCAGATTTCAGTGTTACATTTTTCCCCCTTTTTTCAATCATGAAACAAAATAAAAACAAAGGAACTCAGAAAACAGAATCAAGCCAAGACATAAGCTGAGGATGGGGGGGTGAGAGGGGGGAGAGGGAGAGGGATAGAGAGGGGAGAGGGAGAGAGAGGGGAGAGGGAGAGAGGGAGGGGGAGAGGGAGAGAGAGAGAGAGGGAGATTAATTCAGAGAAACATGAAAACAAGCATGAAATGTTGGGCATTGTCTTGCAATAAACTGATGATGGAGAGGTCATTGCTTAATTATTATAATCCGTGTCCACAAACATAACAGATCTACTGAATACAATAACATGGGTTTCATTAAAACCTGAATGAATCTGTTAAATTGATACTGTGTTCCTAGCCATATCCCAATAGTGACATTCTTCCACACATCTCATTGACTGGCACTACAGAATCAAAACAACTTTACCAAATATGAGAAATCACAATGCTTGAAGACATTTAACACCAGCAAGAACTAAAATAGATAGCACATGTAACTTGAAGAGAGAATAATGATATTAGCAATATGTTGACTTTCCCCACTACATCAACCAAAAGTTTAGGAAGGAAACTCCTATTCATACTCAAAAGAGAGATAATAGTTAATGTACTTGAGATGCCTGTTTTCCTGAAATACTGTTTTCAGAGAAAGATTTTATAACTTTCAGTCGATAGGAAGAGGTAGGTTTAATCTCTTCATGCCTGAAGCATCTTAAACGGGAAGGACAGTGTGGTATTAATTCGAAACCCACAAAAAATTACAATTTTAAACATAGCATTTGGCCATGTTCCTATCAAGTGTGTATTCAGATGAATATCCTTTTACTAAGTGTTAATTATTTATCCATTATTCATTTTGGGAGATTTTCAATAAACTGAGCTGTAAGGTGTACAATTCAAAAACATAACAGTTCATGGGTAAGGTTGGAAGCAACCATAGCTGACCATTTGCATATAGAATGATATCCATTTAAAATTAGAATTTTCAGAAATGTTAACTTTTTGAATAATGGTTGTGGAATAGTTGCGTATAAGTAAATGGTTCATCTTAACATTACCATTCCAACCTTGTTATGTGAGAAAAGAAGATGGGGTGTAACTTTTACTAGATAAAGCATTTAGGACACATTTGTTTTCTAAATTAAGGGGACTAGTTATTTGCTTGATAGATTTTGAGCTTTTCAAACAGAACTAAATAAGAGAATATCTATAGGTTACAGAATTGGACCCTGGACTTTCACAAAATTACTGGAACTAACAATAATACCCAACTGGATCATTGATTGAAATATGCATGTTTTTTTTTCTTTTTTTTACCTGGCAGTAGATGTTATGCTCATTTATCAATCATCAGTATCATCAACCCTATATTTGGGTGTGGTCATAAAATTACTGTGCAGCTGACCATCTGGCCAGCTATCTCTATATGTCTTGGTTGTGGGCCAACGTTTGAGTCTCGGTGAATGATCTTCTAGTTCATTGGTGCCTCAACTGCATGAATTTAAGTGTACAACTAGATTGTCTCATCATTTTACTGTTGAAATAGCTATATCTAACCATAAGTTCTATTTTAATACTTTCTTTACTCACACTTCATACCTGTGGAAATCTCTTCCAATTTCTTCCTACCTACAATCTTCAAAAATTTAAAAGCAACATCATTGTTATCTCTCTTCTTGAATGCTCTTCTTTTATTCTCCATTCACCTCACTAAAGTCTTCTCTTTCACTTCCAGTGACCATTTGTGACTTAGGAGCATGATCACCTAGCTTATGAAATGATTAAAAAAAAAAAATGAATTCTCATTGTTAATGAGTAGTATTTGTTTTCTATCTGGTTCCAGAGAAATGCATTGCATTTTCACTGCTTGTGTTAGTCTTTTCCTTCTAAAATAGGTGGGTAGTTACTGAGAATACTTATTCTTAATAATTGTAAGTAATTACAAATACTAAACTTGGGTGTTCCCCATTGCACCATGACAAACTGCAACATTCAGAAGAAATGTCCAGAACTAAAATGACATGATTAGTTTTTTATTTGTTTCCAAACCAACAGATCATGAACATCAAATCATTCTTTTTTTTTCTTTTATTAATAGTAGTCTTGTGTTATTGCATACAATCTCTATGGCATTTTAAACCTGAACATGAAATCAAGGTCATAGCACTTAATGACCAGCAAGATGAAGCAGACAGACTATATTCTTTGCACAAAGGTGTGTGGCTTCATTTCCTGTGCAGATCAAAGGAACCGATTCACTCTTTTTAAGCAACATTTTTTTTCTTATTTTTGTCATATATCAATTACCGTAGCAAATTGTTTAAAAGAAATATCATATTTGTAATCTTAAATCTTCTTTGCATCATTCTCCATTTTTCTTATTTCACAATAAAATGCTAAATCACAAATGATTTCAGTTATATAGTCTGTGTGTGTGTGTGTGTGTGTGTAGGGCAGAATTATTGGATAGGTTAAATTTTGAGTACATTTTTTTCTCACCAGAAGTGTGAGAAGCATTTTGAGATTATGCCAGAAAAAATAATAAATACAATTATCACAACCATGACAGTAAGAATTATCTGCCCTTCCTGTTTTACTTGCTCTGATAATCATATTGCAGTGTAAGTTCAACTTGTACTTCTGCTATAGTAATGCTCAGCAAGACTAACTTGATCACTACCATAACTATCAAAAATAAATGAATTTCTTTTTAAAATTCTTTTTTAATCATTTCATCCAAAGCAATAAAGCCACTAAGATGCAAGTGTTACAGTGTTAAAGAATCTGAGAAAAAAATTATTAAGGGCAGAGGACAATAAAAAGACAGGAATTAAGGAGAGAGATGACAATTGACATTGCATTTAAATTTTTGAAGATCAAGTTGACTGGGAACCAAAAAACCAGAAGAGAGTTCCACAAGTGAGAAGTGTGAGAGAAAAAAGTATTAGCATAGGACTAATGATTACATCTAGCAATTTCAACAGTAAAATGATGAGACTTATCTGCCAATCTAGTACTGTGCTTAAATTCGTAAAGTTGATGTGCCAAAGAGGAAAACTCATCAGAACAATTGCTATGAAAATATTTATAGAAATACAAGCAAATACTACAGCATGACGTGAATTGCTCAACAAGAACCAGGAATGAAGGTAATTAACAAATCAAGTAAAGAAGCCTGTTCATTACCTCAATCGAATAAAGAAACATGTTGATAAGAATAATTGGGGAAATGAGCAGGGAAATATACTATTTGATTGAGAAATTAATTAAAATCAAAATTAATTAATCCTGTTTTAATGTCATTTGAAAAGCTATAAAATTCATTTTGTATGATGAGGCTTATTCTGAAAGTAGTGGCATTTTTGGTAGGGGTAGCAGAAAAAGAGAAAGATAAGCGTGGTTTTATTAAAGACCCAGGAAGAAGAAATTTGATGTTTATGATCAGAATGATAGCAGAATAAGCAATACAAATGCAAAAGGAATTTACCTGTGTTTCACAGATTAAACAGAAGTAATTGATAAGGTATAACAGAACCATCTATTTGAAATGCTACAAAAACTATTTTATTCAAGAAAGAGAAACTTATTTAAACTATTTACATTGTTCGGACTGTTGTCCTCATCTTCGTTGCCATATTCACAACATTTCAGTCGTTGTACACTCCAGCCTTCTTCATGGGATTAGAAGTTCAAACTGAACTCTTTATTTTGTCTACCAGGATAGATTATTCTAGTTCCACGTGCTATGCCTCTTCCAGATATCACACTATCAGTTATCACCCTTTAAGGACACATGGACCAGTGGATAAAAGCATTGGTTGAATCCAGTGACTTGATCCAAGGAGTCATGAGTTCAATACCTGGCTACAGCTGAAGTGAACAAAACTTGGAGTAGAGTTAAAGGGAGATGCCTGATGCTGAGACATCTGGAAGATTGGTTTGGTTTGGCTTGTTGTGTTTTACGGCATATCAACCGCAATGGGTTATTTAATGTCGATAACTTTTTTTTTTCTGGTAATATTTTGTTTTGTCAAAAATCTATTTCTGGTAAAATTTTTTACCTCAAAAATGTATAGCTGGTAATATTATTTTAAAACATGTATTGCTGGTAAATATATATATTTTTTTTTTCCAAAAACGTGTTGCTGGTAATATTGTTTTTCAAAAATATATTGCTGGTAATAGCTTTTTTTCTTCAAAAATTTATTTCTGGTAACAATTTTTTTACAAAGAATTTCTGGTATTAAAATCTAATTTTACACTTTTATAATGCTTTTTATCTCAGTTTTGGGGTCAACTATTCGGCCATAGCTGGGACCCTAACAGGTGCTACCACCGCCAGTCAGGGTGGACCTGGGAACACCAGCAATTAAGAGGTGGTTCAACGCTCCTGAAAACCTCCTGATCAGAGGCCTTGCTGTTGGACATAGTTTATCGTCTTACTCAGGACATGGATGCAGTTTATCGTCATACCCAGGGCGGACATCTGGATGAGGCACTAGAACAATCTACCCCGATGGACAAAATAAAGGGTTCAGTTCAAAATTCTAGAGTGTACAACATTTGAAACATTGTAAATATGGCAATGAAGATGGGGACAACTGTCCGAACAATGTAATTAGTTTAAATAATTACAATACCTCATCTCAGAAATATAGACAAATAAAGAGAAAATTATCACACATATACTGCAAATAGGCCACCTGCATACAGATAGAAAATTAATTAAGCAAGTACATAAAAATAGAACTGGGTGTAAGATAAGGATGTCTTCTCACCAGATTTATTGAAACTTTACAGCCAGTTGAACGAAAGGGAGTTGGGCATCCTACCAGGATTTATTATTGATGTGTACAATCTTAACAACATAAGATATGCAAATGACACAGTGTTGATGGCAGGCACAGAAAGAAAACTGAAGAAACTTCTAGAGAAGATAAAGGAAAGTAAGAAGAAAGGACTAACCATTAATTGGAGGGAGACAGACTATATGGTTGGTAGCAAGGAGGACAGATCAAGATGTGAGCTACAAATTGGTGACATCAGAATCAAGAAAGTACAGGAGTTTAAATATCTAGGTAGTTATTTTTAACAGACAACAACAAAAATCTTGCACAGATATCCAAAGGCACAGTGGAATAGTGATTAAAAGAATGGGAGGGTAAGTAGAAATGAGAGACAGGAATGACAAATGAGAAGAAAGGGTATTTAGAGAGAGGGTGAACATAAGGAGAAGGATAGACAGAAACACACATATACAGAGAGAGAGAGAGAGAGAGAGAGAGAGAGAGAGAGAGAGAGAGAGAGAATAATTAATTTGAGTAAATTTGAGATGAAGAAGCCATTTTTGTGAACCTACAAGACATAAGATAACTTCAATCTAAAAGCATCAAAATAACACTAAGAGGCAGAAAAAAGCTGAATAAATGTTCAAGGTGTCTCCATTTGGAAAAATGGCAAGAAAGATTGATTCAGAGACTCACATTAAAGGAAGGATAGCCTAAATCCACTAATGTGGGGCATCAACAATTCTGTTATTGTTATGTTTGATGATGGTATTTTATACTTAAAAATTAACATATCAGCTTCTATTTGAGCCATTTGAATAAACTTTCATTATCAAGACTGATACAAATATTCATGTATTTTGTACCTGTTGAAGGTCAGTTGCAAACTTATACAAAATTAAAAGAATGAGTTTTATTATCTTGACAACTCTTGTAAGAATAATAACTCTTCTCAAAATTCTAGGACATAAAATCAATAAGTTTTATTATCTGAACAAATAGACCAGCATGAAAAGATTAAGTTTTATTATCATAACAGCTCTTGGAAGGATAATAATTCTTCTCAAAATTCTAGAAGGTCATAAAATGAAGGAGTTTTATTATCTGAACTACTCTTGGAATGATGATGATTCTTCTCAAAATGATAGATGAGTATAAAAAGAATGACTCTTGTAATAATAATAACTTGTCTAAATTATAGAAAGCTGTAAAAGGAATTAGATTATCTGAACAACTCTTGAGAATGATAAAGACTCTTCAGAATATTTATAACAAAAAAAAGCTTGTAGAATGGCTTGGTCAAAATATATACAATGAGTTCACTCGTCCAATCTATTCTTGGAATAATTATGATGGAAATTTCAGAAGTCATTTATTAGTAATATCATTTTAATTGATATCTCCATGGGCTTGTTTTAGAAGAGAAAATTACAAAGAAAATAAAAATGTAATGACCAATTCTAGGAATGAGAAGGACTCTTCTCACAATTATAGAAGGAAATAAAAAAATGTTTCAACATCTCTTAAAATGATAATTATATTTATATATGGTATTTCCACAATGAGGTTTATCTTCTATCTCCTTTGGCTCTGACGTGATGTGGGTATTTAAGGCCAGTGAAGAAAAAATGATTGTAAATCTGCAAAGATGTCTGGGAAATTAGATGTACAAAAAACATATAAACATTAAAATACATTGCACAAATAATTGGTTTTCACTAAATAGATTTCTGGTAATTAGAATTTGCTAATTTTTTGAATAGCCCTGATTTTTGAAAGACTATCAGTCAAGTCCCTAATGGCTGACAGTCTGGGATAATGGAATTATTATTATTTTAACCATCCGCCATAAAACCTTTGATGTTTTTATAGCCTAAAATGAAATTTAAAAAATGTATGCTGGCAGTATGGTTAATGTATTCTCACATGCAAAATTTCAATTTCGACATCCCTATCCATTTTTCTGCCCAGAAATAGATATGCTTCATTGCATGTTGTCAGTGATTTTGCCTCTAACAAAATAGAATGAGTTTCATCCATATACTTCTGGTGTTAGTTTAAACTGATGGCTACATTTTTTTCATGTATATCAACTATAATTACAAACTATAATTTTGGAAATTGAAAATATTGGAAAATTTCCAAGCTTTTCATACAAAAATCAAGAAAATAAGAATTTTAAGCAAAGCAGTCAAAACATATGGAAAAATAATGTGTCTGTTTAAACTGACACCAGGATAATATGAGTTTTATGTGGAATGATAAAGTTTACATGTAAGAATATCTACTATATATATATATATATATATATATATATATATATATATATATATATATATATATGTATAATATTTACATTATTCAGACTATTGTCCTCATCTTTGTCGACATATTTATTACAACATTTCGGCCGTTGTACGCTCTGGCCTTCTTCAGGTGGTTGGAATGTCAAACTGAACCCTTTATTTCACTCACTGGATCTCACCAACACCTTTATCCACTGTTCCATGTCTCCTTGAGAACACATGGCACAGTGGATAAAGGCATTGGTTAGATCCAGTGACAGGACCCAAAGAGTGTGAGTTCAATACCCGGTTAAGGCAGTGTAGAACTTGGAGAGGGGTATTAATAGGAGATAATTGATAACTGACATCCATTAAACATGGCACGTGGAACTAGAACAGTCTACCCTAGTGACCAACACCAACAGGTGATGTGTCAACCAATCATTATTGACTGAAAGAACTTCACACTGGACTCCAAGTAATTTGGATTCTGTGCCTCTTCACCCATTCACCAGATTCCGATTTCCAATTTGTAAAAATGTACTTTCATTCAAAAACAGGATTTTAAACCATTGAGCAATGGTCAAATTCCTTTTTCTCTATAGCTCAGGTAAGATGCTTCTGACAATCAGTGACATGTGACACTTGTAGCCATGGCCAGTCCAAGGGTCTCATGGGCCCACCTGAATCTATAAGGGACCCCACACTCTACTACATCTCAAATTTTCATAAGGAAGTATTCATATAAAATACAAAATTTTATTGTAATCTAATTATGTACAATAATGGACTATATGCAATATAGGTGAACAATTCAACTAGAAAAACTGAAAATAAATACAATGTATTTAAATACTAATTAGACATCTGTCATAATAGATCATTCTATCTTAAATAAATCTACAATGTTTTGCAGCAATTTTTAACATCAAGTTGAGATTTTTTAAAGTTTGTTACAATCTGTTGATTTATTGATACAAGTCATATGAATTAAACCATTGTTGGGGAGGAAAGAGATGGATTCATACTTTTCCCCAGGGTATTTGCTTGTAAGTGAATATAATGAACCCAACTGGAATTGGAACTCTGCTCTCCAATTTCCAAGCCATTATTCATTACAACAAATATTCCATTTAGGCATAGGAGTAAATAGGTTTGCTTATCACCCGGTAAACAAGCCTTCCTCGTCTTTGGAACAAGTGTAGTAAATTTATCCCTTGTTTCCTGTTCAGGATTGGGTTTCTGGTTCCATCAAAAGTCTTCCCATTCTCTTTCACTCTCAGTAACCCCTTGCATCTTAGTGAGATTATTGCCTTGCATGGAGTGAAAAAACATTATTGCCTTGCTTGGATGAAAAATAAAAAGTACTGACCAGGCTCGATATTGCTTAACTTTGGTGATCGTATGAGACTTGGTGTTTCAACATGATATGGGCGTAAGTCATTTCTTCCACTCTGGATATATATATATGTTTCTAGTGATGTGCTTCATTATGGAAAGGAACTTCTTCAAACAAAATGTAACTTCTCAGAATCATTAACATTTTTTTCCTATTCTGTCTTTCAATTAGCCACTATCACTATTAATCCAGTATATGTTGGAGAGAAAATGCTGTTGCATTTTTAAATGGTCACTTCAAAGTTGCTTTTTCAATACATATAGGAAAATAAGTTAATTTTCATGTTCTTATGCCTTATCTAACTTTACAGATTACTTTCTTTCAGAGTGGGTCAACTTTGTATAGATTTTACCATTTTAAAATTTGTTTTGATAAGACCCAGATGAAAGATGCTCCTCAATCTGTCATTATCAAGATTCTGCAAACCATAGTTGAGAAGAGAAGGAAAAATACCCTCATTAGGAGATCATTTAATATACAAAAAGAAAACCAAAAACACATAACCTTTGTTCAACCAATGCTAATAAGATAAGGTCCAGAAGTAATTGAACAATTATTTTACCTATGAAAACTTTACTCGTTATTCTTCTCAGACATTAATAGCAATCATATAACTCTAACTAAAGTTTGAAGTCCAGAAAGAAGGATTGAACTTGGTAGCCAATGATCTCCAGTCCACTGCTTTGCAAATGAACTGTTCACTGACACTTTGTTTGCTTTTCGAGAGCGACTATAACCCACACAATGTTCTTGTTTTGTGCTGTTTTTCTCTCATTTAATCTGGTAAGCCAGATTATCTTGGCAATAAGGATTAGTGAAAAAGGGTTCAGGTTGAGAGATTTGGATGAAGCCTCAGTCAGATTAGAATTCAAATCCTCAGACGCTGATCCTCTACCAACTCTTCATCTTTACAAATCTGGTGGGTCTAGCAGTCACTGTGGACTTTATCCAGTGCTAGGTCAAAGTGTGCATTTTTCAGACAACCACTGATGAAGACAAAAAGAAAATATTCTTGCACTGCTTATAAAGTGCAACTCTGTGAACTGGGCTTAACAACACAAAAGGACATGGATGGTGGGGGGGAAATCGATTTAAAATAAAAATTTCTGATATAAATATCAAGAAATATTTGATGATAAGCATAACATTGCTAATGGGAAACAATTTTCATCAACATAATGTTCAGGTTTTGACCACAGTACACTTTGGTTTTCTTCAGGTGTTAGTATATTTTGTCCTTGTAATGATGATTCTTCTTGTTTTATCCAAGTAAGTAGTAAGTTTGATATGTTTGATAAAATCAAATTGGCAGCTAATCTCAAAGATGTTGTTAACTGGGGCAAGAAATGGCTTGTTAATTATAATGCCTCTAAAATAAAATTGCTCTCTACTAATCATCTTAATGATCCTTTTTTGCCTTCCATCAGCATGGCTAATGCTAACTTCTGGGAGAGGAATTCATTGCCAGTTCTTTGTCTTACATTTTCCACTGACAAGAAGTGGAATTATTATATTGGATTAATTGTTAAATCTGTTGCTTGGAATGTTGGTTTACTGTGTCATTCTAGACAATTTTTTCTTGGCAAAATCTACTTTGCACATTTTTAGGTCTAATGTTTGTCGAACGTTGCTAGTGCTTCTTCCATATATCTACAGATTCTAGCCAAAATTCAAAGAAGGGTCATTTGTAATGTTATTGTTCCTGACATAGCATCTTAGATTCAGTCACTTTCCCACTGTCATAAAGTAGCTTCCCTTTGTCTATTCTATAAATGTTTTCAATGTTTTGATTAGCTTTCCTCGCTGGTACCTAGTCTTCAAGAATTTAAGTGTAATATTAGATTTCATAACTAGGTTTCATAATCTCACTGTCAAAATCCCTAGTTGTAACCATAAATTCTTGTGGAATTCTCTTCTGGCATTCTGCTTTCCTGTCAACTATGACCTTTAAAAATTTAAATGCAATGTCTATCTTCAGCTTCTGCCTCTTTGAATCCTGTTCTGTTTTTTACCTTTATGCATGTCTTCCACTTTCAGTAACCACTTGTGCCAGAGTGGCTTTTATTACTTCAATTAGGTTGGTTGATTTTGTTTAGTGGCATATCAATCTCTATGAGTTATTTAATGCTGAAATCTAAATATTCTGAATGCAATTGTATGCCTTCAACTACAGATAAAATGTATTATTAGTCATTTTGCTATAAAATGTATTGTTGGTAATTCTATAAAATGTATTGCTGGTTATTTTGCTTTAAAAATGTATTTTTGGTGATATTACTATAAAAATGTATTTTTTATACTTTCATACTGTTTTCCATACATGCAAGCTGCAGTGCCAGCAGTCCTTTTGTGGCAGCCACTGGTGGGCCTCTAGAAGTTTGCCAGTAGTAACATTGCCGAGACGAACAAGCTGGTGGTCCAACAGCTGGCCACAAGTGGTAAACACTAGTGGCATGCCACGCAGTGGCATGCCACGCAGTGGCAGATTGGTGGCTTGCATGTAGGGTTGTTTTAGTTTAGAGGTTCACTACTTGCCCATCACTGGGACCACAACAGGTGCTACCACCCGAGTCAGGGTGACCATGGGAACAACAGTAACTAAGTGGTGGTTCCTCAAAACCTCCAATCTCCCGATCTTGCTGCCAGATGTAGTTTATCCTCATACCCAGGATTCAAGTCTTGATTATGGTGAAATGATAAAAGAAAATAAGATATGCAGATGGTATAGTGTTGATGGTAGACACAGAGAAAATACCTGCAGGAAATCAAAATAGTAAAAGAAAGTGTCAAGAAAATATTAACCATAAATTGTAAGACAACAGACTGTTAAATCTGTTGCTCAGAATGTTCGTTTACTATGTCATTCTAGACAATTTTTTTCTTGACAGAATCTGCTTTGCACATTTTTAAGTCTACTGTTTGTCGAACATTGCTAGTGAGTAAAATACCTAACATGCTTGTGTAAATGAACAAGGAGTGGAAGGAATAGTATAAATTAAAGAGCAATAAAGAAACTGTGGAGATCCATAATCGTCCATATCTTGAAGGGACATAAAAGAAAAAACAAGAAATTCAGTGGCACTGTAGTGACCATGCCATGTCAGAAATAGGAACAGTCAAAGATGTAAGATAAAAATTGGTAAGTTAAATCTTTGGGAAGCATTATAACAGAAAAATGGAAAATATGACACCAAAATGCAAAGGTGCATTGGAATAGTAAAAAATAGTTTCTAACAATATTAAGAAACAGGAAAATTTCTTAAGAAATGAAGAAAATAGTACTTAACAGCTATGTAATATCCTTCCTTCTTTATATGGCTGTGAATGAAGGACAATATTCTCACCCAGGAAGAGAAGACAAAGCAACAAAAATGTGTTTCTACAGAGAGAGAATACATTGGATGGAGGATGAAGAAGTTTTAAGGAAAATGAAGACAAATAAGATGTTTAGACTTACAATCAGAAAGAGAGGGTTGGTATTTCTGGAGGAAAAAAGACTCAGAGAATTTGACACACAAAAGACAAAACAGTGAGTAAAATACCTAACATGCTTGTGTAAATGAACAAGGAGTGGAAGGAATAGTATAAATTAAATATTTTTAAGAGCAATAAAGAAACTGTGGAGATCCATAATCATCCATATCTTGAAGGGACATAAAAGAAAAAACAAGAAATTCAGTGGCACTGTAGTGACCATGCCATGTTTTCATTGATTCATTAATTTTCTACGGCTTATCACCCATGTGCAGGTTATTTAAAGCCAGAAATTATTCTTTTTTAGATTGTAAGAATTGTTTGAGATAATGATGATTGAGTGAAACAAGTTTTACTACATTTTTTTTTCTTGTAAGTGGGGGACAACCCTTAAAACATGTGACCATTTATTAATAGATTTATTGGTTTGTACATTCATATTTCAGAAGTTCTGCATCAATATACATATATAAAAACAAATCGAAATTCTTTTAAAAATAGTCATGGTTTTCAGACTGTAATAAGCTTAAAATTTATATGATCAGTTATATTTTTACTTAATAACATTCCCATAACATTATCTCATTAAAATTGAACTTTAAAAGATTCAAAAACTTTAAATTGAAAAGTTTTAAATTGAAAAAAAATGTAAAAATGAAAACAAATCTTGTAAAACCTCATTTTTCATCGAAAAATTTATTTTTCTTCAGACAATATTGTCTTTAATATATATATAATTCATAAAAGCAATTAATTGCTTCTCTAATTAAATAATGTCTTAGTTTTATTGCATTTTGTATTTTCCAGTTCTGAAAAGATTTTCAGCAAGACTGGGTCAAATTTTGCAAAAACAATAAAAAAAAATTGTGATTAAAATTCTTCAAAAAATTCTGCATTTAACTAACATAGTCAGTACGAATTATCTTGACAAATTCATGAAGCTTTCATAAAATTAAGTAAGGAGGAGAAACACATCTAAGGAAAAATATTTTTACCGAAATTTTCTAATAAAAGAATAAAAAAATAATTTCATTCGTTTGTGCATAAGTCCTGAAAATTTCATTAAAATCTGACAATTATTTGAATTTTACAAGAATTTCCAAATTAATGTGTCTGTCACCACAAAAAAGAGGCAAAAATTTGCTATGCTAGTACAACCATTGACACAAAAAACAAGTTTTTTAAGCAATATTTCTAGTGTTTTAAAAAGGAGTAAAAAATACTTTGCTCTTTCCTTTTAATAACAACAAAGATTTTAACATTAAAACCTTGTTTTCATTACATTCAGAGAATGTTTTCCTCACGGTATGCTGATTTTTTAGCATTTTTGTGGAGGTAGCCATATTAACCCATAGATAGGGGAGAAGAGGTAGATTCATATTTTTTTCAAGGGTATTTGCCTGTAATTGAATATAATGAAACCAACTGGAATTGAAATTTGGCTCTCTGATTAAGAATTCTGTGTCATTATCTATTAGACCACTTGCACATCCAAACTTACAGCACCTGATATTCCCAAGCGGTCACCCATTTAGGTACTGACCAGGATTGATGTTGCTTAACTTTGGTGATCACATGAGAACCAGTGTTTCAACATGATGTGGCTGTAAGTCCTGTCCATGGCATGTCTCCTTTTTATTAAAGAAGCGGCTCCTCTCCCTTTTGTGTGCATGTGTAGTTACATTAATGTAAATGTCACTTTATTTCAATGAAGTTCTAATAAAAAAAACATGTCATATGAAAATTTCTTTTTCCACTAATTAATTTTTTTAAAAGGATGAGCCTGAAATATAATTTGTAGGTTGGGAACACTAGAACCAAGCAGATGTGGAAGTTTAAATGTCTGGGAAGCATTCTGTCAGATGATGGTAAATGCAACATCGAGATCCATAGACGTATTGGAATGGCCAAGGACACATTCCAAAACCTGAGCAGAGTATTGCAAGATAGAAGGATTTCTTTGATAATGAAGAAAAGAATACTGAGCTGTATGTGACATCCGTCCTTCTTTATGGCAGCAAATGCTGGACGATTACCTAAAGATGAAGAAGAGACTTGAGGCGATGGAGATATGGTTCTACAGAAGGATGCCAAGGATATCATGGACTGAGTGTGTGAGCAACAATGAGGTCTTAGAGAGGATGCAAACAAAGAGGAGGCTTATACTTAACATCAGAAAGAAGCAGCTGAATTTCTTGGGACACATAATGAGGAAGGAGGGCCTGGAGAATCTGATACTCGTGGGTTGAATAGAGGGAAAGAGAGACAAGGGAAAACGACACATGACATACCTAGCGGACTTAAGCAAGTGGATGAGAGAACATGGTCTGGGGGAGGTGGCAGAGGGAAAGAATTTGTTGAGAGCTGCAAGGGATTGAGGGAAGTGGAGAGCCATGATCGGCTACGTCCTGAAAGGACATGTCACATAGAAAGAAAATAACATTGTTCTGGTATATAAAAATTTATATGTCATTTTCTTCCATAATTTATGTATCCCTTTAAAAACAAAAAAAATTTTCTATAAAAAAAAATGAGTTTTAACGTATTTTTGCCAATTTGTCGTGCACATTTGTGCAACCGTTTTCCTATGTTTAAGGATTAAAACAATGATACTATCCATGTAGTAGCTGTAGAAACAGCAACCTTCTTTGGTCAACTGTGACAGAGATCAATCGTTGAATCATGTTTTTATATGCAGTTTCAGGCACATATTAAAAAGAAGATAAAGAAATCATCATCAGACAAAGTAAGCAGTGGTGGCAAATCAAAAGTAAAAAAAAGATAGAACTATCAGAAAAAAAAAAAGGAAATTAAATTTCTATTCATCTTCTGCTGCTAATGTTGCCTGCAAATGGTTGGAGATCGACCTGCTTGAAAGGTACAAGGCAAACATAATAAAAAATAGAGAAGAGAGCATTTGACTGCTTAAAGAAACACCAGTGAGTTGCAATAAAGCAAAACATAAGCATACGATTGATTTCCTTGGGCAAGAACAACAGTGATATTGCTTTTGGCAGTCTTTGTGCTGAGAGTGTGAGAACACAGACAGACAAATAAATAAAAGTTTGGTTGGATTTTTTTTTGTGTTCAACTGTTTTCATTATTTCTTCATCAAACTTTCCAATAACAATATTGGATGGTGAGTGACAGCCAATGGGTTAATACCGAGGATGATGTTCTATAAGATGAGTGAAGCGATTTCCCACATGAATAAGATAGTTATATATTTCCCCTTCAACACTGACAGAATGGGATGTTCAAACCCAGAATTTCAATGGATGTTCGGATGGGGTAATGGATAGTGGCTCAGAATGGGAAATCGAATACCAGTTGAGTTTGTTACATTCAATGATATGCAAAGACCCTTGGGAAAGTTATGAATCCATCCTTTCAACTCT
>OZ038479.1:90538888-90638888 GCA_964036315.1 Acanthosepion esculentum
CATAATGAGAAAAGAGGGCTTGGAGAATCTAATACTAATTAGACAGATTGATGGCAAGAGCTATAAAGGAAAACAGCACACAACCGACTTAGTGAGCTTGACTAAATGGTGGAACAACGAGAAATTACAAAAAGACAATATATATTGAACTACGAAGAACAAGAAAGGGACATAGCATGTGGAAGAAGAATCAGTTGACATGTTGAATTCATTTTTTTTTTTTTTTTTTTTTAGATTGTTATACTAGTTTTTCTACCAAATTCTCTTAGGTTGATTGATTTTTTTATGGATTATCAACCTTTTGCAAGTTATTTAAAGTCAGTAAATATTTTTGGATTGTAAGGATTTTTTGGGAGATAATACTGATTTTCTGATAAAAGTCCTACTATTTAACTCATAGGTGGTGGGGAGGTGGTTTCATAACTTATCCATGATTAACTTAAGGGTCTTCCGTATAAATACTCATCTTGGGTCTCCTATGGTTCTCATGTTAACACTTGGAATGTAATTCTGTCAGAATCAGATAAACATACTTCTTAAAATCAAACCGAGTACATCATCAGGTTGACCTGGGTGGTGACCTCCTAACCACCAGGTTGCTGTCTTCACTAGATGTCAGTGGCAGCATTCATCTTAACTTCAATATGTTAACAGGGGGGTTGATACAGCTGCACTTAGGATGTTCTGAAATGGGACAACTGATAACACATTATTGAATCCTTTTATTTTTCATCAACTGTTAAAATAAATGAAATTTCAGCAAATCAAGTTAACCGACAAAGTTAATGAAAATCTTTTGAGATTGGTGGGTTTTTTTTTTAATTACACCAAAATATCAGACACATATAACCAGATTTGGCAGTGGAATCCTCTGCACTGGTTTGTAAATTAAAAAAGAAAATGTTGTGTTGATCCTATATCAGATATGAACAACAACAACAACAACAAAGTGTTGATGCTTTGGGTGGTAATCTTTGCATGTAATGGTTGTAGTAGTAGTTAGTAGCAGTTGTAGTAGAAAGAGAAAAAAATATATCAATTCATTCTATTTGATCTTTTAACTGATCTACTTGGAAAGAATGTTAGAATGATACAGAACTTATACTGAGTGTAAACTGCTTGTATACAAGTAGAAAATGAATTGAGTAGATACACAAAAATAGAAATGAGCATAAGACAATGATGCATCTTCTCACCAGATTTCTTCAACCTCTACTGTGAGGCTATCCTCACAGAAGCAGAGTCTTACCAGGATTTATAATTACTCAGTGTAATATTAACAATATAAGATATGCAGATGACATTTTTAATGATGGCTGACATGCAAAAAATCAAACAAAAAAAAAAAAAACTACATGACTTGCCAGACAGGGTAGCGAAGGAAACTGAGAAGAGTCTAAGCATTAACTGTAAGAAAACAGAAATTATGGATGCCAGTAAAAAAAAAAAAAAAAAAAAATCCATAGATGTGAATTGAAGATGTCAACATCAAACAAGTACAGAACTTTAAATATATAGGAAATGTTTTTAAACAAAGGATGGAAAATATGACACCAAAATATGAATCAGCATTAGATTAGTGAAAGGTATATTTGAAAAAGCTGAAAAAAATACTTAAAAACTGGACAGTTTTGTTAAAAACACAGATATGACTGCCAAACTATTATGTAATATCAACCCTCTTGTATGTCATTAAATGCTGGACAATTTCTTTGTAGACGAAGTGTAGATGGGAGGCAACAGAAATGTGGTTCTACTGAAGGATGCTGAGAATACATTGAATGGGGCATGTAAACCACAATGAAGTTATAAAGGAAATAGGAACAAAAAAGACACATACTCAGAATCAGATAGAGATAACTGAAATTTCTTGGACATATAATGAGGAAAGAAGGCTTAGAGAGTTTAACACTCACAGGAAATATTGAGAGCTAGAGGAATATGAGAAAGCAGCAGGCCACCTACCTGATGTCGAAGTGGGGTTAGGAGGTTTGGCAAAAGGAAAACGTTGATAAAAGCAACAAGGGATAGGTGATGGTGGTGGAAAGCTATGATCACCCATGTCCGGAAAGGACGCAGCACAAAGAAAAATAAGATGATTGATGGCAGACTCTGCCTTTTTTTCAGTTGTAGCAGAGAAAAAGAATGCTTTTTACAAGGCTGATTGCTTCCTTAATTCAGATCATCTGGGTTGAATAATAGACCAGTTTTCCTTATTCTTGATTGTGTAGGTGAAACTTAATTTCTTCACCTTCCTATGATATGACATTTTGCAAGGCCGTCATGTGAAAGCAGTGGGCACTTAAAAAGAAGAAACAAAAATATTAGCAGACCACATGTTCACTGACCAAATCGACATTAGTGCCAAGCTATGTGCACCCATTTGGTCAAGTGATTACACAAAGCATCACGTTTACCTTTGATCACATCAACTATAACATTCAATGGTGAATTGATTTGGTACAGACATTAACAGCATTTTTTTCCTTATAAAAGTTTTTATACCACCTGTTGTAAGAATTTGGATTTCCTAATTGTAAAATAAGGCTTATAGCCACATCATGTTTAAACACCAATTCCCATATGATCACCAAAATTAAACAATGTTGAGACTGGTCAGTAATAATGAATCAATGAAGACATGTCATGGGGACCACAATGTCACTGAATTTCTTTATGTGCCATGTCCCTTCAAGATCTGGACGATTATGGGTATCCACGTTTTCTTTGTAGCTCTTAACAATATTTGATTTTTACTATTCATTCCAATACTTGTTCTGCCATCCATTTACGCAAGCTTGTTAAGTATTTTATTTGAGTGTCAAATTCTCTAAGACCTCTTTCCTCCAGAAATTTTGATAGTCTGTTTCTAAGTATAAGCATCTTTTTTGTTTCCATTTTCCTGAAAACTTCCTTAAGCTCCATCCAAAGTATTCTCTCTGTAGAACCACATCTCCAATGCTTTGTCTTCTCTTTCTCATGTCTAAAAAATAAATGAAATTGTATACACAACATTTAGATATCAGCATTAAATAACCCGTAGTGGTTGATATGGTGCTAAACAAAAACAACCAATCAGCAACCAAATTTGAAACTATGATTTAGAACTGGAATGAGAACAGGGATAACATCTACCTTGAAGCCCTAACAAAATTCAGATTTTTGAATTGATAATTCTAAACATTTTAAATACATCAGTGTCTGGATTTTGTATAAAAGTTAAGATTCTGTTTAGGGCAGTTGTGTCCAAGAACATAAAATTCTACAATATTAACTTAAAATCTGGTAATGTTCTTTGGGTGCAACTTGTCTGGTAAAGCAAAATTTCTGAATTTAAAACCATGGAAAAAGCAATGAGACACCACTCCACTATTTTCCTCCAAGAATTAATGGTAATTCACAATTAATAAAAAAGAGGAATCTGTGAAGAGGCATGACCACCTACATCCTCATGAATAAAGGCATTTAAAAAATGTCTCAGTAAAACAGGATTTCTAGTTTTGGCCAAAAGGTTTTATTTTGCATGCTGACTGTCACTTCTAAGATTTGAAATATTCAAGACAAGTAAATGTGACTACCTTTCACTCAATGTTACTGGAAAACATAAGACATACATATACAAAAAATAGAAAAAAAAACATGAACATCAAAAACTTCAGTGACACCTTCTGTTATTTTAATCATAAAAAATGTATTTTTTTTTTACTGAAAATGGAATAGAAGAATTTTCAGCATTTTCAATAATTAGAAATAAACATTTCTATGTTGAAAATGTGAGGATTAATCAATTTTTATACTGAAATGGTATGGAAGATATAATTTTCAGCAGTTTTCAACAATTAAAAATAGATATGTTTATGCTGAATAATATGGAAGAGTCAAAAACACCTTGAAATTCAGTCTTGTTTTTGTCTACACTAATTCTCATGAAACAAGTTTCTAAACTGTGGACCAAAGGTCTTATTTTGTTTGCAGACTGTCACTTCTAAGATTTAAAATATTCAGGACAAGTTAAGACATCTTCCTGACTCATGCTACTGGGGAAAAAATGAAAACAAAAAGATTTCACTTCAACAGTACATCAAAACAAATGTGACTTGGCTTTAGTTACTTCAAACATTAAAAATAAACATTTTATGTAGACTGCAGGATGTAATGATAGTCATTAAAAGAGTTAGTTTTTTTAATATCATTTATTTTTCTGATAACTGATTTTCTTCAGGTTTTTTCTTCATCTTTATAAAAGGAAGAAAGCAAAAAAAAAAAAATTGAAAAAATTAAAACATTATTAGATTCTGAAAATCCTTCCTTATTTTTAAGAGATCTTAAATTAGTTCCATATCTATCTGTGAAGCTAATTCCAAATTCAACTAATAGCTTATGAGATCATTTGGTGTGCAATGCTCTAGAATTGCATTTCATGGCATTTCTTAGGGTAATTAGGAATTATTTAGTGGCAGCCATCTCCTCTACAGCTAATATGTGACAGGTTGTACTTATTATTTAGCACTAATGTGATCTTCTGGCAAGTTTATATATATATATATATATATATATATATATATATATGTATGTATGTATGCAGGTGTGCAGTAAAATAGGAAAGAACACGTTAGGTAGATAATCCGGTGTTCCTTAATATTTAGCTTTATTTTCAAAAGGACAGTGCTCCATACAGAAGTAGAGCTTATATTATAATAATATTTTTAGTTTTTAAAAATATGATTCCTTCGCTACATAAGAGTTCAAATTCTTGCTTTTCAAGGAAGTGGGTCCAGACACCTTAACTCTACATAACTTAAAAAATTATGTTAGGGGTCTCGGCTCCCGCTTTTGAAACATGAGAACTCTTATGTAGCGAAGGAATCATATTTTTAAAAACTAAAAATATTATTATATTATATATATATATATATATATATATATATATATATATATATATATATATATATAAACTTGCCAGAAGATCACATTAGTGATTATTATTTAGCACTAATGTGATCATCTGGCAAGTTTTTATATATATATATATATATATATATATATATATATATATATATATATATATATAAACATGCCAGAAGATCACATTAGTGCTAAATAATTAGGTCATGACAATTATGGTCATGTTCATAATTGATTTTGTTATGTGTTGACCATGTTTGTAAAATAAAACATTTCTATAATTCTAAATATATATATATAAAACAATCTATATATTCAGTTCAAAGTAAAAATAAAACTATCCTTGAAAATGGCTAAAAGTATAGACAAAAGCATTCGGACATACAGAACATTTGGACAATTTCTACATAATTTATGTCCAGAAAAGAAGAAAATTATAAGAACACAAGAAAAATTAAATAAAATAAAAACTTAACGGCAGTACCGTGTGAGTCGTTTTTAATGAAACATTATATATTATTTAAAAACACAGCAATAACAATATTTAGTCGCTTTTGTTTATTAGGCATTAAATTAATGTCCTCCATAGTTTATCTTTATTTTCACAGCTTGAATATTTTACATTCGTAAATATAAAATTTTGAAAACGTAATATATTTCCTCCAATTTACTTCTGTTTATAAGTACATGTTGTAAAATAAAATCTTTACATTTACCTTGATAAAGTTCCTTAGAGGACAAAACTCATTGGAAACGAAAAGGTTTCTGTCTTTATTGATATATATTATATATCTACTGATAAAAGAAGCAGTTATGAATAAATTGCATCCACATACTCACTTGTTAAGATATGAGTGTATAAAATAGAAAGGGCATAAACGCAAATCGTTTCCCATGCATACACATTGAAAAATTCTGAGGATTAAAGAAGAACACAACACTATCATCAGCATGGAAAGTGATTTCTTCTACTGCTACTACAAATATTACTACTAAAACTAATAAAAATGTTGTCTCGGTAGCAAAGATAATGTTAGTAAAATCCAGTCCAGCCTTCCAATATTAAGTCCCAGTTGAAACTAAAGCATACATTAATTATTTTGTAATTTTTGTAATGAAGGTTTTGGTCAAAATAAAAAAGAGACATGGTAAGGTAGAAAACTACATGAATCAGAAATCTAAAATAAAAGTGTAAGAAAAAAAAAAAAAAAAAAGAAATGAAAAAAAACAAACAAATGAAATGAAGGACATGAAGGTGGGTGAGATTAGAAAGAGAAAAATGAAATATAAAAATCAAACAGAGAAAAACAAAGTGCTTTTTGGAGGCAAAAGGTGACAAGGGAAACAAAAAATTTTCAAAATAAATAGAAAATAAAAAACAAATTAAAAATGAAATAAATAAATCCCAGGATGCCAGAAAAAAAAAACAAACAAAAAAAACAAAAAAGAAAACAAATGAAAAAAAAATAATTAAAAATGAAATAGAAACAGAGGATTAAATCAATTAAATAAAGAAGCCCTTCACAACTCTGTGAAAAATAATTTCCACCACATTGAGAATTAGTAAATCTCCCAGAACAAGCACACAGACTCATGACATTAGCGAGGATTTAAAATGTCACCAAGATAATCATGATGCTTGAGTCTCTGATGGGCAAGAATCAGAATAATAATAATAAAAAAAATCAATAAAATGAATGAAAAATGATCAGAGCAGAAGAATGAAGGAACCAAAGTCCATTCAGCTCTATTGTCATGAATAAATTCTAAGATATTGATGATAGCGATGGTGAAAAATAACAAGGAATAAAGCACTGTGAAAGAACTAAGAGAATACGTGCAAACAAACAGAAATAATTAAAGGAATTAAATAACAGAATTTTAAAAAATATTTTAAGTAGAGAGAGAACATCAAAAAATTAAAATTAGATTAAAATTTAAATTAAAAAAAACTATGAAAAAATTTGCTTGGAAACATCTTGCAAATAAATAAAATAAAATAAACCAAAGAAAGAGATAAAGACAGTAAAACTGTCAAGTGATATTTTAATGTTAAATTTTGAAGATTCAAATTGAATTCATTTGACCTCTTTCGCTTAAGTTTTCTTTTCAAGATCAATCCCATGATTTTGTTAACATAATTCACAAAGATAAAAATTTTCTCTCCAAGTTCCTGATTTTTCAACATTTGATTTTTTATTCCCAAATATTTTTTGTTCTTTCATTCATCTTTCTTTTGATATGCTCATTCCTGAATTAATTTGTTTGGTTCTATTTTCCTTTTGCTCTTTCCATATGTAGTAGATTCTTATACAATCCAAACTCCTTCAATCATAGGTTGGTTTTTGCTTTATCCAATGACCAATTTTGTCAAGCACAATATCACAGGTTTGGTTTACTTTACAGCATATCAACATTTTCCAGTTTATTTAATACTGAATGCAGTCATTTAAATAAAGAATAGAAAGATAGACATAGGTCCAGTTTCCATGACAGTCTACTTTTTGCAAGAGTCAAAACTGGTAGACACAGGTCAGTTTTGTGAAAAAGTCAAAATGGTAGACATACGTCAGCTTTGCAACAGAGTCAGAAAAGCTAGACATCTGTCCAATTTGCTTCAGATTAGAAGTAAATAGATACAAGTTAAATTTGGACTGAAGAGAAAATGGTAGACATGAGTGCAGCAAATACATTTCCCCTTTTTCTAGAGGTTAACCCTCTGCACAGAAATGAAGTCTGCATATTATTGACCCCCCCTGTCAACAAGATGGGGAGCATTGCTGAATTAGAGCATCCAGTAAAGTTCAAATTCAATACACTACTAATAGTCTAGGTGATAAAAATGCTTCCTGGGGCCCTATAACAAAATATGTAGCCAGTTTAGTAAGTTTAGCTGAATTTGGAATAAAGTTACAGCCCTAGAACACCAAGTAAAGATGGACTTGAATATGGTAGTTCATCAGATTAGAATACACACTTGCTAACTATTATTATAACAGAGACATTAAAATTTTAATTCATATATCTCTTAGATCAGTGTTAGAGCGTCATGCTAACAACATGAATGTTGTGGGTTTGTGTCTTATACTGGACATCAATAACCACTTTACGAATGCCTGGAGAGAGTAATGAATATCAGCACATGACGTGAAATCATCATTCAAAATTCAAATTATGGGCTAGTCTTTTGAATGGACATGAATCCATCTCTTCTTTACCCAGCTTTAGGTTGAATAGCAGAGTACACTAGACTCTACTGGGTGGCAATCATGGAGAAGATAAGAAAAATCTGAAGAATTATCTAAAGGCATGTGGCATAGAAAATTTGCAGAAGACAAAAGTTTGCAAAAAATCCTGGTTTTAGAACCACTTGGCACCTGTGGGAAATTTATTACTCTTTCAAGGAAAAGATTGTGATGAGTGGGTTGATTTTACAACATATTCACTCATGTTGGGTCATTTCATGTCAAAATATGTTTTTATTATACTTCACTCTGTAGATCAATATTGAGCAGGTAAATACTTGACCATATAGATAAACATGATTGAGCTTTATACTTGGAACTGTATGTAAATATTGGTTGAATTTATACCTGAGTCAATAGCTGATTGAGACTATACTTGAGTCTACATGTAAACACAAGTCTTAACAATAGGTTAAGACTGGTTTAGCCTACACCTGAATTCACAGATAAACATTGGTTAGACTTATACTACAGTCTTCAAACATCAACCTAAAAGGTGAAACGATTTTGTTTTTGAGGAGGAGAAGGTCTTAATCCTCTGTAGGGAATGCAGTTGGTGTTTTTTGATCCCACCAACAAATTAATGCAGCATAAGTTATCATCTTTTGAACACAGGGAAGATCAAAAGCAACAGCCCATGAGACAGGTGGTGCAAACCCTTGTACCATGACAAGACTATATGCTTATTGATACCAAACATAGCTTACACCAGGTAAAGCCCACCACATTTGGAGCTCCTGGAGGATATATTGAACTCACTTCCATCATTGTAGTCTTTGATACAAGCATGTACAAACTTTGTTCTATGTCAGTAGAGATAGGTTTACATAGTCTGCCACAAGGGCAGAGCAAAGAGGTACTGTTTAAGGACAGAACTCAATGGTAATGGTTTACAGATGATGCTGTTAATGTAATAATGGTAAGTAATGGTTTACAGATGATGTTGTTAATCAATGTTTCATGGTATAGGGTCTTCATTATTTTATATTTGATTTAATTTTGTCAAGGACATTTTTTTATTTAAAAAAATATTGCTTTTTTTCTGTTTCCTTTTATTGATTATTGTTTGTATATTTTTCTTTGATCTCATTCTACTAAAGAAAGCAGTTTTAACTTTGTTTTCCTTTTTTCTCTCATTCATGCTTTGACTCTTTTTTTCTTCCTTTCTCCTTTTCAATTCTTTTTTTCTTTTTACTTCTTTTTCTACATTCCCTCCCTACTTACCTATTTTTGTTATTGTTCCTACCAACCTTACCTGCTTCTCAATTTTTACACACCCAATTGATGTCCTTTCTTTCTTATTGCACCCAATGTCCTTCTCCTCTTTGCTTTACTTCAAAGTCAAGGCTAGACTCTTTCTCTCTTATTGCTCCCACTGACCTTTACTCCTCCCTCTTTACACAACCTCTTCCAGACTGTCTTCACTATGACTCCTACTTTGCTTTCATTTCACACTCCCTGCCATCCTCAACTTGCTAAATGCCCCTACTGTCCTTTTCTCCCAAAGCTCTCCTTATATAACTTCTGCTGGCCTGCCTTCTTTATTGCTCCCACTGTCTTTACTCTTTTGCTCTCCTTCCATTGCCCTGTTAGCATCTATTATGTGTTACTTGCATTGTCCCTTACTCATTTTCACTCTTGCCAGGACTCCTACTGGCCTCCCTTCCTAAATGCTCCCTCTGTCCTTTTTGCCTAAGTGCTCCTTCCATAATTCCTGCTGGCCTTCTTCGTTGATTCAACTGTCCTTTACTCCTTTGCTTTCCTTCCACACCACTACTGACCTCTTGTCCACTGTCCTTTATTCTTTCACTCTCTTTTCAACCCCTGCAACACTGACTTCCCTTCTGAAATTCTCCCACTATCCTTCACCTCTTAAACTTCCTTCCACAAGCTCTCTTTCTTATTGATCCACTCTCCTTCTTCTCTCTTTCTGGCCTCATTTCCTTATCACTCCTGCTGTCCTTTACACTTCAGCCTATATCCCTCTTGTTGACATCTTCCTTATTACTCCTGTTGTTTTTACCTCTACATCTTTACATGACTTAGCCACCTTACTGCTCCCACTACTCTTTACCCTTGCACCCTCTTTCCATATCCACTTCTGACTTCCTTTGCCACTACTCAAGTCATACTTTTGTAACTCCTATCCTTTCTGTCATATTTTCCCCTCTTTGTCTCCCTCACACTCTTACACTTTTCTATTTTCTTTCACATTTTTCTTTCACTTCCTATCACCTTTTAACCCCTACCCATTTTTTCTTGCTCCTGATCATTTTGTTTTTTATTCCATGGCCCAATATTTCATGTACAAGTCACACAGGCCACTGACTGAGGTTTATTCTCACTAAATACTCCATAAATGTCACATTCCACCAAAAGTGGTTTATTTCTATAATTGCCCACCTTTAATAAAAGTTCCATCAACAGTGGGTGGCCCATAAATGAACCTTTATGCCAATTCAGGGTTGATTTTTTTAAAAATGTTTTTTAGTCCCCATACCATTTCACCTGAATAACTTATTACCTTTCTACTTTTTTTTTTAGTCCAATTTCTTCCATGCTCTGTCATCCTCATTTCACTCTTCTTCCTCTTAACATTTCTAGCTTCTCTCAGCCTTTGATTGGCAATTGAGGTTTATTCTGGAATTGGTATCATGATCCTGGCTAACCATACTCTTTTTCACACCCACCGATAACTGGCATTTTATAATTTCTTGTCCTTGCTGCTTTAAAATATCTTTTCATCTGAACACCAAAGAACATTAAGCAGATGTGACCAACTTGCTAGACACAAGATAAAAGAAAAAAGATGTAATGGAAGTATAAAGGACTTGCTATATATATATATATATAATTTAAAAAAATTAGGAGATCAGCCAATCATGCTACCTTGGTTTCAACATTTTAGTATCCTCAGGCGTTA
This sequence comes from Acanthosepion esculentum, assembly GCA_964036315.1. Taxonomy (NCBI): domain Eukaryota; kingdom Metazoa; phylum Mollusca; class Cephalopoda; order Sepiida; family Sepiidae; genus Acanthosepion; species Acanthosepion esculentum. The sequence goes on from OZ038479.1 coordinate 90,549,962, forward strand.
TAGGCCAAATGATTTCCTAACATTTTATTATTTATATATAAAGGCACAATGTGAGGTGTAATAGAAAGGGGAGAAATAAAAAGCAAGAGTATTGAAATTGTATTAGAGGGGGAGTAAATAAAATGTACATACTTTCATCCTGGTTTATACAAACTCAAAAAGTACTTTTTAATGTATGTGCATTGTGTCATTATTTCAGATCTTTCATTCAGATTTTTTTTGTCTGGAAATGTTATTATTGGTAACTTTTCCTCCTGGCACAGTTTGCAGATATCACTATGATTACTATAAGGTTTGGCACTTCTTAATATTTTCCAGTTTACAATTGAATCTTGGTTATGTTTTCTTTTAATTCCCACACATAGCTGGCTACACTGGTATAATTCCTAAGGCTTTCTAGCTTGGTTTGGTTTGGTTTATTTTGTTTTACGGCATATCAACCTCAATGTGTTATTTAATGCTGACAAGATTTTTAGCATAGATTCTTATGAATAGGATATGTATTCTTTGGTTTAGATTGGTTCGGTTTATTTTGTTTTACAGCATATCAACCCCAATGGGCTTCTCAATGCCAAGAAAATTCTTTATTGCTGGTAATATGTTGTTTTGTCAAAAATCTGTTTCTGGTAATATTTTTCCTTCAAAATTGTATTGCTGGTAATAATTTTTTCAAAAAAGTATTGCTGGTAACAGTTAACTATTTGCCTATAGCTGGGACCCTAACAGGTGCTACCATCCTGGGTCAGGGTGGACCTAGGAACACCATCAATTAAGAGGTGGTTCCACACTCCTCAAAACCTCCTGATCAGAGGCTTTGTCACTAGATGTAGTTTATTGTCTTACCCAGTACGTGGATGTAGTTTATTGTCTTACCCAAAACAAGCTTTCTAGCTTGAATGATGACTTGTGATTATACCATCTCTTCTTGAAGCTGCCTTCAGATAACCCCATGTATATTTTCCTCTGGCCATTTATATCTTTTACTTTGGCTTTGTAAATCACTTTTCCATTTTGCAAACTCCATCTAGAGGACATTTACCTTTATCTCTTCAGTTACATGTTTTACTATTAATTATATCCTGCTGCACATTAACTTTGAAATTCCTGGTGTTTTGTCCTTTTGTTGTTGTTTCTAACTACAGCTGTTTATATATATATATATATATATATATATATATATATATATATATATATATATATATATATATATATATTGTTTTAAAGTGTGGTATATTTTATAGGTAAAAGTGATCAATTTCAGGGATAGAGCATATGTAAACTTGACTAATTATTAAACACACAAAACACACAGTCGCTGCTCAGTGTTGATCTCAGTGTTCACTCTCATAGTGAACACTGAGATCAACACTGAGCAGCGACTGTGTGTTTTGTGCTTCAGGCCCGAAGGTTGCATTCAAGCATGAAACACCGTTGCTGCTTGGTGTTGACCTAAGTGTCCACTTCTATATATTTACTTTAATAATTAGTCAAGTACCCAATAAATAGTAAAAAAGACTTTGAGAAGACAAAATGCTCAGTGTTTGATAGCAGACCAAATATCATTATTACTTATAGAAATGTTATTTCTAATGGTCAACCTTTACTCAGAGTTTAATGTGCACATTTTTTTTTACACAGTCATCAGCTAATCAATTCTATATACTGAAATGGCAGCTTTACATATCCACCAAAGCAAACCTCAAACATAAAATTTTGGGTAGTCAGTATAGTAACTGAACTCACCGTAGTGAGTATTCAATGCCTGTTAGTTTACAATCATAGACCTAACATCAGGAAAAACAAAAGTAAGGTAAAATATCCAAAATTAAGCTCTCATCCATAAAAAGTGCTTTAAAGCCTGGATAAATCCAAATTGGAACTGTTTACATTAATAAGTAAAAATACGCACCAAAGAATCAAAAATGAACTTGTGGGAGATAAAGTGTTTGATATAAGAAAGGTATCTCCAGTGGTCGGCCTCTACTCAGAGTTTCATGTGCACATTCTGTACAGATTCCCATGCACCATTCCTGATATATATTAGATATATATGGGATACTGAAAACGTCTTTGTCTGGTCAAGAAGGAATTCCCTGAAAATTCTAATGTTTTGATTATTTACTCAAATTTTAGGAAGTGGGTCGAGATGAGGAGTTTTCAACAGACCCTTTTAACTGACTATTTATCTCATTTCTCTCTCTCTATCTCTCTCTCATAAACATTGTGTTCATTATGATTGTCAGAAAGGATTCATTTCTCATCACAAGTGACTATGCGATCAAGAAATCTATCATCCGAATTTTGCTGATGCAGTATCAAACAAACTTTAAAACGTCAAACACTTTGATGGTCACTGAGAAACCATTTATAAAGTTTCTTCACCACGTCAATTATTTTGAGATGTTGATTGTCTATTGCAGATGCACATCCTCTATTACCTTGATCTTCAAGACTCGTATCCCCACTGAGGAACTTCAGAAACCAGACCCTACTCTCTGATCACAAGTGGATCCTTCATCTCATATTCTGTTAATGGTCACAGCAATTTGAGAAGCATTATGACTAAACTTGAACTCAGGCAAAAATGTAAACATACCTCTTCGTTTTTCCTGTTCAAGATGAGGGGTATATAATGTTTTAAGTTACAAATTCTGAAAGAGATTGATATAAAATTAGCAAAGAGGAGATGTTAATCATTAGGAGTGTGTAATATATTTTTTGTACCTATTATAATAAAAACACAAAAGGTTTATTCTAAAACTGGACATTATTTTCTGAACAAAAGCTGAAAAGAATTATGACTGATACATTTAAAATTAGAATAGGCATTTCTTTTAGACAAACTATTGTAATTTCTATGAATAAATTTTAATTTCCAATGAACTGAGATTATTAAATGGTGAAAATTTGATCAGTTCAAGTAAATTATTACTCAGGTTGCCAAATTATAATGCCTTATTTTAATTCTAACCTGTTGAATGAATTCACTGTATTCAACATATGGGAACATCATCCAAACAGTTTTTGGAAGCAGCACTGGATTGACCTAGTGCAAAACCTGTAACATATCATATAAAGGGGATCTAAATTAAAAATACAGATATTCTAGGTATGGAGCCTAATTGTCACCATTCGTCGGGTGTTTGATTCGTGATGATAAAATGATACTAGCCTGGTTTTTGTGAGATTGAAAGTTAAATGACAATTATTTCCATACTGTACTTTTAGAGCTAGTTCAGAGGAGAGTTCAGTAGTAAGGTGCTGGTCATCTTGGGTTTTGGAAGTGCATTCATAGAAAGTGGTAGTACTGACATTAATATTTGCTAATGATCTGAGAATGTTTTTGCCACTCGATCCAAGGCCCAAGGGTCACTCAAGGTAGACGGTTACTGAGTGAGATTGTTAAGGAGAGGAAGGAGAAAGTATTATGAGAATGAATAAGATAGATACCAACTGATCCTGGAATTGAAGAAACCAAGATAGTAGTTGGCAGGGAAGCATTCTCTCGGGAGTTTGTTCCACAAAATAATAATTCTGGGGGAAGAAGATGTCTGAGTGGAACTTTCTTTTTATCAAAGGAATATGAAGGGAATGGCAATGATTTGACACTCTGAACATGGAATGACAGATCCTAGATGTGAAGGTCTGAGTCTATGTAACTTGTCTGAACATCACACGAGGCCACGTAAGCTCTCTTGAACTCTGTTAAGGTTCAACAGTGAGGATCGTTAATAAAAAGCAGAAAAAATGTAGGATTGAGTAGGATTTCTGTTCTTTGGAGGTCTTAGTAAATTTCGTCTTTTTGGCCTCCCTCTCAGCCCTGTTCTGCCAACCATTTACACAAACTCGTTAGGTAGGTTATGCACGGTTTTTCTCTGTTCCTCTTTCATTCAATATGTCGTGTGAGTATCAAATTTTCCAAGCTCTCTTTCCTCATGCGCCCTAGAAATTTCAACTCTCTGTTTCTTATATTAAGTATACATGCCCTTTTTATTTCCATTTCAGAAAACTGACCATATGCGAAAAATTTGATTCTGATTTAGTGCCCAGAATACGTGGCCTTTTGCCAGTCTAAGCAAAGTCTATCTAATATCTACTTGCATTTTTGGGAGATGGTTCATTATGATAAAAAAAACAAAACAAACGTTAGCAATGATGGAGGTGGATTCCGTTGCAATAATCGTAAAAGTTCACTTGGGATCGGCGGGCGGGAGGTCGGAATCTGTCTGATAAAATTTTTCCCCATTAATGGCTTTCTTAAACAAATAATTAAGAAATCGAACTTGACGAACGCCAACAGGCTGCGTAGATGGGTGGGGGAGCAAGAACTTCAATTAATGGGTTTACTCCAGTAACGCGTTTTTAGCGAGATTAATAATTGCTTTTGGGAAGTTTTACTTTAAATAATTGCCTTCGGAGAAAGAAAAAAAATAACAACAACTAAAACACAAACAAAATAAATAAGTAAACATAATGCCAATTTCTGTGTTTGCTTTGCTATTTACTACACTTAGCCGTGTACGACTCAAGGTAACTAATATAGAGCATCCAATACAAAGTTACGACAGTAGTATTAGTCAGCTGTTAACGATTGCTCCACAGCAATATTGATGCGTATTTTTATGGTTTATCAATCTTTTGCAGGTTATGTAAAACCAAAAAATATTTTTAGATTGTAAGAATATTTTAGAGATAATAATCATTTATTGATACAAATTCTACTAATTAATCCATAGCTGGGGAGAAGAGAAGTGGTAGATTCATATCTTTCCCAGGTGCATTTGCGAATAAGTGAATATAACGAGCCCGACTAGAATTAGAACTCGGCCCTCCGATTTCCATTTAAGAGCCATTATCCACTACATCACCTGCACATACAAGTCTACAGTACCTGATATTCCCAAGCGGTCACCCATCTAAGTACTAACCAGTCTCGACGTTGTTTAACTTAGGTGCTCGTACGAGAACCAATGTTTCAACGTGATATGGCCGGAAGCCTTCCACAACAACAAGCTCAACTGTTATTTACATGCAATCATATACCCTGGAAGCCATAAGGTCTTAGGATCACCATATATATTACCACCCTAGCAGCAGTAGATCTTTCACACTGTCGCCGCTGAGTGTCCAGTATGACATACGCTCTATTCCTGATATTGAACACTTTAACGAATAAATATACCATACCTTAGAACTATATTTTATCATTATATATATATATATATATATATATATATATATATATATATATATATATATATATATATATGTGTGTGTGTGTGTGTGTGTGTGTGTAGGTATGCAGAAAAATAGGAAAGAACACGTTAGGTAAATAATCCGGAGTTCCTTAGTATTTTTGCTTTTATTTTCAAAAAGACAGTGCTCCATACAGAAGTAGATCTTATATTATAATATTTAAAAAAAAAATGATTCCTTCGCTACATAAGAGTTTTCATGTTTCAAAAGCGACCAGACACCTTAATTCAACTTAATTTCAAAAATTATATTAGGGGTCTCGGCTCTCGCTTTTGAAACATGAGAACTCTTATGTAGCGAAGGAATCATATTTAAAAAAAAATTATAATATATATATATATATATATATATATATATATATATATATATATATTGCACACACACACACACACACACATACATACATACAACACATATTGGAAAAGGTTTATGTGAGGCATTTCGTCCTTTAGGACTTCATCAGACTAAAGTGATGTCTACGTGATGTGATCCCGCGTGCGCATCAAGGAGAGGGGATGCGGACATTTGAGATTGAAACGATTTTATTTTAATATGTGTTTAGGTATATAGTCTGTCCGATTTCCCCCATATATCGGTTTATCCTACCGTTCGGAAAAGTACCTATTTCTTTCGTCCATGTTTTATATCTAAAAGTCAGAAAACAAAAAGCAAACAAAAAGAAACGGAGTATTACTGCTCTATCTGGGCTGGAGTTGCTCAACCGTCCTTTTACGGCCTTGACAATGTTCAAAAGCATTTGTACGTTACTGTAGTTGAAGACTTATTCACCACTCTTCAACCTATTTCCCACAGACGTAACATCGCAAACCTATAGCTACTCCATCGCTCTTTCATTACAAATGCTCTAATATGTTTAGTTCTTTTGTTCCACAAATTTAGACCTTTACGGCTAAGACAACACTATACAGCTTGCAAGAATAGAATCAGATCATTTGCTCTGTGTTACAAATGTAAAAAGAAAGTTCCATTCAGACTGTTTTTTAAAAGCAATCTGAGTGTAACCAAAAACAAAAAAGACGGGTCGAAAGAGACGATGAACGACAAAATTTAATTTCTCAATATTTACTTACTTTATTATAATCGGAAAAGAGCCTTCTACAGTGTTGCTTATCGTCTCAATAGTAAAGTGTCTCAAAATTCTTTCCAATTCACTGAGTTTTTAAAAGGTTTTCTCAACAATGACACTTGAAGCAGCAAATAATATGAAGTACAAGAAATATTTTTAATAACTTTATATATATACACATACACAATTATATATATATATATATATATATATATATATACACATACACAATTATATATATATATATATATACACACATACACAATTATATATATATATACACACATACACAATTATATATATATATATACACACATACACAATTATATATATATATATACACACATACACAATTATATATATATATATACACACATACACAATTATATATATATATATATATATATATATATATATATATATATATATATATATAACGTACGTACCTCCACGAGATCGCTAAAAAAAGAGCTCGTCCGAAAATTTCGTTGAAATCTTGTTTTTTTTTTAGTCAGCAAAATTGACAGATGGCAACGATTTTTTTTCCATTTTATAAAATCAATGAAAATCTCACTTTAAAATTCCTTTAAATATCAATTATCATTTTTTTTAAAACTTATTTTAAGAAAATCAGAAATTATGTTTATTTAAAATATTTTGAACCAAGCTTAACTTAGCTTCTGCGCCGAAAAGATGTAATTTGAAAATAAAACAAAGCAGGTCATAAACTTTCGCATCACTTGACAGGTGATGAATGACATATTGACGGATTCCGTGAGGATAATTTGTTCTACGGAAGGAGAAAAGTGAAATATTTTACATTTAAGTGAACAAATTATTTACCTCGTTATTTTTAAGGAAAACTTTCAGCGCACTATTTTTTTATATTTAGCTTTCACCTTTATGTTTACGATGCTTTATGGAAAATATATTATAAAGGAATTAAAATAAGACTGTTACGAATAAGATTAAATTTCATAAGAAAGGTATCTAATTAATTTATAGGTACCTTTCTTATGAAATTTTATCAGAAGTGTACATAAGATACTATAATTTTATGTATATTTACTACATTTTACTGTGTTATTTGTATTTCCATTCATTTTATTATTAATGTTGATATTTCATTTATGAAAACAATGCCATAACTGAGATTAATATAAAAATAAGATCATATAAATTTCATAAGGTGATACTGATACTTTTAGGTACCCTTCTCAGTTGAAATTGAAAAATCAAATAAACTTCTCCACACGTGTTTTGCAAAATTAAAGGCCTTAACAGCAGAGAACAATGCTTAACTCAAATAACGCAACTTAATTGTATTCTGGTTGGTCTTCCGTACTTTATAATTAGAGCCCGATTATAAACATAAAATTACCTTTCTTAATTACTGCGGATCTTCTGATTAGCCAAAACGATACAATTTACAACGCACTAAAAAAGATCTATCTCATAAGGACACTTACAAAACCTGATGCGGCTATTAACTAATTTTATAATATTTTAACAACTTAAATGTAAAAATCTATTATAATTAAAAAATAACAAATTAAAAAATTCATTTTTCATCGAAAATGTTTTTGCTTTCAGAAAATATTCATAAAAACAACTAAAAGCAAATAAAAGCATTTGAAATTAAATAATATATTTGTTTTATTGAGTTTTGTAAGTTACAATTCAGAGCTGATTTTCAGGTAGGGGGGGATCCAATTAAAAAAAAAACATGATTTGCATTCCTCAAACCCTTGTGCTTTTAACTATTGTAATCACTAAACCTGAGGCGATCGAATTTCTAGCGTTTTCATAAAATTAGTTATGGTGGGTGTAATAAATATAAAAAAAATTTCTGCCATGACTTTAAAAAAGAAAACATATTTATAATAATTTCGATCATCTGTGAATAGTTTCTGAAAGTTTCATTAACATCCGACAATTATTTTTATTTTTGCAAGATTTTCCAAATTAATGTGCGCCATAGAAAAAAAAAAAACGTGCTAAAAATTGTATACGTTATTTTACTAGTTCCGGTGATACAAAGAGAAACAAGGATTTTTAAATGAAAATTTTGATTGTTCTAAAAAGAAGGAAATTTTTTTTTAAAATAATTAAAATAAACTTTGATCTTTCCTCTTAATAATAACATAAATATTTAGACGATAAAATTTTGTTTTCGTCAAGTTTGGCGTCTTTTTCATCATGCTATGCTCATTTTTAAGCGATCTCGTGGAGGTACATATATATTACGTCAAACGTTATTTTTGGGGGATACCCGGGTTTTAAATTATTACGTCTATCGGCCTGAGCTCTTACTAAAGAAAATGTGCTCTCCAACTGGGTTCGAACTCGCATCTATGTTTGTAGAAAAAAAGAACCTTTTGATCCGATGTGTTAAGGAGTGCACATTTCCTCGTTCTGATTTTTTATTTTGATCAGCGTGTATAGCGTATATCGACATGTACACTCGAAAAAATTTAAAATGTGCTCTCCAGCATCAAGCACGCAAATTGTATTACAAGAGAAAATAAAATAAAATTTGTCTGTCAGAAATGATTTCGGATTTTAACAAAAAACACAGAAAAAATTGACCTAAAATTCTAGTAAGCAAATTTCAAATTTGAAACAGTCAATGACCAACAAAACTCGATTTTGTTAAATTATTTAAAATAAACTAGCATAGTAAACGTAAAAAATGACTATTTACTTACAGGTCGGCAGTTCATCTTGGAATCACTTTGCCATTATTAAAAGACGTACACCAACCCACCCAGTTAGAAGCCACCCCCAGATTTTGCATGGGATGAACAAGACAGAAGAGCGAAAAAGAAAAAAATTAAAAAGAGCTCTTTTGAAAGAAAGAATGGAATCAATTATCACACTTATACTACGAATGCCAAAAATTTGTGCTGCAGTAATCAAGGCTAAAGGGGCGTATTGTGACGAGAGCCAAATTTAATCATAAAATGCTTTCTTTTTTCTTTTGTCCTAATAAAATTTCTAATAGAAATCATGTCATTTCTTTTTTTTTTTAACCTTGTACAATAATTTTTAAAATTTACGAGGGGTGGCTTCAAAACTTTTGAAATGTCGTGTATATATCTCCGACGTGCTTTAACCGACTTACCGACAAAGAAGCTTTTTCCGATCAAGGAAGGTCTGACCAGTGCCTTTGAGCGAAATCCTTCTAAATTATATCTGCTTAATTTCGTATACAAAAGTAAACAAAGTAATTGTCTCGAGAATTAGTGGATTTTTAATTTATTAATCCGACAAAATTTTATCACGTTTTGAGGAATCTATGACGAGGAGGATTTTGCTTCTAGGCACTGTTTGGACCTTGTTTTATCGGCAAATCATATATATATATGTGTGTGTGTGTGTGTGTGTGTTTGTTTGCGTTAAATTCAACTAAGAAAGTGTACACCAGGATCAGAATTGTAAATAAATTGTCCAAAGCTCATGTGTTCGACTTTCAAGCTCCATCATCAAGATGTATGATAGACAAAATTTTGTTGGTTACAACATCGCGTTTTTTAAAGCACGGGATTTAGAATCAATTCAAAGTGGTTAAATGAAAAAGTATGTATCGAATCTTTATACGTAATGTTATTTTGCATTCGTATTACATTTTTTTAAATGTTCATCTGTATGTACATAATATCCGAAAATTGGTAAAAAATACAATAAAAAGACGAAAGAGACATCTTTTGTGTTGAATTTAGTCAAACTTGTTAGTATTAATCTTTATTTAACGTATTAATTCAGTTGTATTATGCAAGGTTTTAAAGAGACTTAGTGAATTTCTACCTACAGTAATGAACGCTTGAAACATTTAAGCAGCCTTTGAAAATCAGTAGCTCCAATATATAAAATTCAATTTGGAATAATCTGTTTCACAAAATAAAATGATATGAGTAAATTTGTAGAAAGTCAGACAGTATGTGTCGAATTCAGCAGTTAGTGGCAGCTGTTGCTGATTTGATGAAAGAGGTCTTCAATTGAATTAATTTAAAATGGTTAGTGAAGATAATTTTATGTTACTACTTATTTATTTACTTACAATAATGTTCACCCTGTACAAGGTCCAAGCCACTCGAGGTGGAGAGTTACAGAGCAAGGGCACAGTTTTTATGGGGATATGTGGGGAAGATAACGGTTATCCCCTAGACTTGACACGGTTAAGATTGTCGTAATCTGGGAAACATTCTCTTTGGAGTTGGCTCCACAAAATAGCGGTTCGTGGGAGAAGCTGTTCGAATGGAACTTACATCTCACAATGGAATACGAAGAGAATGAGGGTGGTTCCCCACAATGTGCGTGGCATGGCGGGTCTTAACCGTGAAAGTTAGAACTGGTGGAACTAGGGAATGTAGCTCGTCTGAGCACTTCCCAGCGAGAGACTTGCAACGTTTCGTCTGTGGGAAAGGGATTGTAGAGTGGAAAATAATTAATCACCCACAAGGACGCAATGTTAGATTAATAAAAATTATCCGTCTAAGATCAAAATAATTCATCGCTTTTTCACCAGTTTTGATTTTTAATGTCAAAAAATAAAAGTTCATACATAAATTGTATAGGGTCGCGTGTTGAAATATCGACTTCCAATATCTTTCAGTCACGTGTGGAACAAAAATCACATGTTCAAACGCCACCAACTTTTGTTCCTCTCTCTCTCTCTCTGATAGATTTATGCAGAAATTCCTTGAAATAAGTTTGATTAAATGGAGACGACAACGCCTGTCGGTTTGTGTGTTTATTTTCGTTTGCGTCAGGGAGGGACCTGATGTCATTTTTCATAAATTTAATTTCGGCTAATTTATATATATATATATATATATATATATATATATATATATATATATATATATATATATATATATATATGTGTGTGTGTGTGTGTGTAGATAAGTATAAAGGTATTGGTTACAAGTAGATTTTACTTAATATATTATAAATTTATTTTAATTTTTTTTTTCTCAAGCGTACAATTCTTCTGAATGATAGACATGACCTACAATTTGTTCTTCTTTGTCTCACTGGTTATCTTCGGGGAAGATGGAGAGTTTAACGAAAAGCTAAAAGGAGGAAAAGTGAGGAGAAAACATAATTTCAATAGATGAGGGTCTGTCTGCTTTGAAAATCAGCATTTGAAATTTCGGCTTCAAGCATCGTTATCTGGCACAGGTGCAAAATTCGTAAACTAGTTTAGCTACGAGGCGTGTCATTATTGATTTACTATTTTATTTATAGCAAAACTGGCTTTTAGTTTATAAGCATTGTTGTCATTTTTTCCTCCCTCTATGTTTAGCTTCGTACAGTACAAAATACTCGGATACAGGCGGTGATAATACGGGAAGAAAGATAGTATTGTTCGAATCTTCCAATTGGGAAAGAGAGAGAATATTTGATTGGTTATTTTACCGGAATATCACCTACTATGGGTCATTAATGCTGAAATGGTATTACTATATTGGAAATGGAAATGATGTTTGATTTCAAACCTAACATTAGAGGTCATAGCATTTTTTTAAATCGGGGTTCGAGTCTGACGAGAAATACATAACTACATGGTTAGTTTAGTTAACCATGTTTAGTTTCGTTTAACGCAAGGCCACAAATAAGGGATCAAACTTACTACTTAGCAGTAATTGTTAATTAGACTAGTTCATTCACCACTGTACCACACAGAGTTGCCTATGAAACTTTTCTCAGTTTCAGGACACGTACATATGTATGGGGCACTTGGAGAGGATCAAATTTACTACTCAGTCGTAAGTATTGCCGTGACAAGCTCACTATTACCCCACAACAAAGCCACCATGTTACTAAGCTTAGCTTCGACTCAAGACTATGAGTACCGCTTGAGAATACCAGATGTTGTAAGTCTGAATGTGCAGCTGGTGCAGTGGATAACAGTTCGGAATAATGAATCGAAAAACCGTGTTCCAATTCCCTCTGGGGTCGTTATATTCACGTATACGTAAATACCCTTGGGAAAGGTATGAATCCACCTTTTTCCCCGGCCCGTTATGGGTTAGTTGTATCACTAAACCGTTATTATTTTTTAGAAATCTTATAATCTAAATAAATTTTCTGGTTTGAAATAACCTGTGAAATGCTTTATAAACCGTACAAAATGAATCGATGAAAGGCCACAGGTATGGGGCACACAGTGAAGATAGGTTCCAGAAATCAGTAATATTGGTCACCCAGACTAGATTTAATTTACTGAGCTTAGGTTAGTTTGACACAAGACCACAAGTATGAGGCACCCTGTGAGGTTCTGTATCACTACTCAGTAGCAATGTTTAACCAGACTAGCTCCATAACCATGGCAAACATCGAGGAATATTTGTTATTTTATAAAATTTACTTAGGTTGAGACAAACCCAAATGTATAGATTATCGACGATTTAATTCACTACTCAAGAGTAAATGTTCAGATCCAGATTGAGGTCCTGGAAGACGACATCTTTTTCAGTGGTTGCGTAGTCTGTCGCGAAGTTGATCCCGGTTTGAAGACGGCGGGTCTATGACACTGGTAGTCATCAGGTCGTCTTAGAACATGACCGAGCTGGCGAACACAGTGCTGAGCGGTGGTGCGGAGGGTGTTCGTCTGGCCGGTACTCCGGCGGAGCTCCTCTTTGGACACGGGATCGGACCAGTGCATCCACTTGATGGTTTTGGCAGGAAACGGCACGATTTAAAATATGCTGCGCTAGACAATTCGTAGTACGGAAACCCACAAGGATTGAAATAAATTAAATGGCATTTCCCCCATTGCAACGCGAAACTTAATTCCTGACCTTTGGAAAAGTCTTATATTCAGTTATTAATTTCATAAAATAAATGTTTCCGTACTTAAAAATTAGCTCAGGTTTGCATAAAAGTGAGCACATAATCAGAGTTCATTGTAGCACGATTGATTGATGGATTTGTTTGTTTAACGGATTATATTAAACGCAGAAATATTTTAGATTGCAAGAATTAATTTGGAGATAATACTTTATTAACACGTCCTACTAATTAACCCATATCTGGGGGTAGAAGTGCATTCATTCATTTCCCCACGGGTATTTGTGTATAAGAGAATATAACGAAAACGGCTGGAACTGAAAATCGACTCTCGGATTTCAAAGACTCGCAGTAGTGTACTTAATAGCAAACTTTGATTTTTGTCGAAAATTAATAGAGTCGGAGAAAAGAAAAGAATACCAATCTTAACCTAGGGTTAACCATTATCGTCCCCCACTTATCTCCATAAACTACGCAACTCGAGTGGACTTGTACAGGGTGAACATTATTGTATTAAAAAAATGCGCGTAAGTGACTAACGAAATGATTGGAATTGGAACTCGGCTCTCCGATCTTTAATTCCCAGCTGTTATCCATTACACCATCCGCACATGCAAGTTTACAGCACCTGGTTTTCACAAGCGGTCATACATCTAAGTACTAATCAGGCTCGACGTTGCTTAACCTCGGTGATCGTACGAGAACCCGCTATATTATATATTGAACATTAGGTGGTTAAAAGTTCGGAATAGCTATGATTGGAATATTAAATTGTCTTGATTCTTGCGCACACAATATAGTCCTCTTGCGCAGTAGTTGAGACGAATAGGATCAGTAAAAAGAAAGGCCGTTAACTACATTCATCCGCGCTTAGCTTTCCGCGGCGAATGTATGCAAACAATGCCAGTAATGGCTGCCGCCAACGTTGCGAATAAATCCTAAATTTTACTGTCGATAACTCCAAAACGGTAGATTTAATCAAATTTATCAAACCAAATTCGAATGAAGTATGTACAATTACGCTTAAATGTAAGTATTCTAGAAATTTTTAATGCTAACTGAGCGCGGGTGCTAAACTGCAAATTAACCCATTAGGTATCATACCGGACAAAGGAAGTTAATTTTTTAATTTTTTTTTTTTGGTTTAAAAAGATGTAAATAAAAATTTAAAATTTTTTTTTTTATAATACTTCAACTTCTCCCTACGTCACTGTAAATATGGAGGATAAGTTGAGAATTAAATAGAGAACTTCTGGTGTTTTGGTGATTGTTGTATGAAAGCGATGAATAAATAATTTGTTATGGGGAAAGGAATATTAGAGTTTGGCTGGTTCATTAGCTGGGACGGGATAAGTTCAAGTTAGGATAATGCTGGCCAGCATTCGCTCTTCCCTATCTGGCATTGTGCCATATTTCGTAATTTTTACAAGTAAATATTTTAGCAAATTTTTTTTTGTAATATTTCACTCATTTTCAATTTATAATTTTTCTTGAAAACGAACTGTGTTAAAGAAACGAATGTCCTTTTTATCAAAAGCCGGACGAACTCCACTGGAAAATAAATTCTGTAGAAAAGAAAAAAACATTCCAGCTTAATCTAAAATAAGCTGAGTTAATTCGAGAAAGCTAATCCAAGCATATATTTTTTTTGTCAAAACATACAAAAATATTTGGCACAAAACGGAGCGAATGTTTTCATGTTCTTATTTAACCAAGTTAGTTATGGCCGCTAATCCATTCGCTCGAAAATTTTAAATGTTCACCTTTATCTCATTCATACAACGACCACCATGTTACAAATATTTCTCCCTGAAGTCTTCACCAGTCAAATATGAATAATATTTTGTTTCGTACTAGCGGATAAATATCTACAATTAAAAATATCCCCGATGCTTACTGACAATGCGAACACTATATTCACTCACACGCACACGCACACGCGCACACACACAATATTTAGTATTTTCACAATCCAATTGTAATTACGTTGTCATAATCTGGTACATCCGGTCAGGGCCCATGTTGGCATTATCTGTACATTATAAATCAAACCATATTGTTCAGCCACTTCACTCTCTTTTACGTTAAAACTTCGGGTAATTTTTTTACTATTACACCTGATGGAATAATCCATACTAACCTCTCACCCCTCCGATATAATCCACTTTACACCCAAAATCACCTATCAACCAATCAACAGTCTAGTTTCAGCAAGCGTGACTTCTCATTGGCTCAGACCCTTAGAACTGTAACAAGTTCACGCGAAAATATCTTTTCGCGCCCAGTGCTCTGGAGCCTACTTTCTTGACCAAAATTCTATAAATAGAAGAATCTGAATCGACTCAAGCAGTCATACTTTCACCCCTGGAGAGATGCCAAACTAATCTACGCAAGTCAAAACCTTGACTAACTAAACTTTTACCGCACAAACTTCTCTGACTCAGAAAACAACAATCACGCTCTCTCAGGAACAATTTCTAGCAATTACTTACAATACTTAAAAAGTGATATTTACTCACTACTAAATAAGTATTCGTAAACAATCAATCAAACATCCAAACAACTAAAAGTACACAACTCCTACCAATTATGAACAATAACTCAAACAAACGTACGCACACACACTATTGATTGAACTCGCACAAAGGACATTTTTGTACATAACCAAATACTTAGTTTAATTTTACGAACAAATCTTAATAACAGCTTCACACACGCGGAAACTACACAAAAATACTCTACACAATCTAAATTCAACCATCCTCATTTATCCAAAAATATTCAACCCAATTGTATATGTCAATTGTATATAAATCAATGTTATTGTTGCACTTTTAATTATGTTTGTCTTCACTCTGACTTTTCTTGAATGATTTGTTTTCAATATTCCTTTTATCTCTTAATTTTTTGTGGACGAATGTTTAAGAACACCGACATCATAAATCCTTGTGATAACTAAAAATACATTCACCAGTCTGCAACACGCCTGTCTCCCTTATTCACCTAATGCGCATGATTAATATAATCACTGGCCAGTTGACTACTTTATACCAAACTTTGGCTTTGTCGAAAATAGATAGAAACTCGGAGAAAATAATAGCATTTTTATGAAGAGCGGAACCAGCTAAGTAATAAATACATAAAATTTAAATAAAAAAAGAAAGCATTTTTCGTTTTACCTACCATAAGCTGAGTTAATAATATCGAGAATGGTCTTTAGGGAAGCCAGACCAAGTGAGATTTACTCCTAATCAATCATGTACCAAATTTTGCACGAAATGTTCTCACCTCAGAAGCCAAATGTCCAGGCGTCCCAGCTTGACGAAGATTTGCTGATGCCTCCAACCTTCTGCTGCGCAGGTGTGGGCTGAAACAGTCTTGAAGCGTGGTCAACTTGGCATTGAAAGTTAGAGTTGAGGTTAAAAACAAAATATGCGCCAATTCGATACTTTATAGAAAGATTGCTCGAAGATATTGTGATCACCTTACAGAGTGTTGGCTATTCGATAACAGAAAATCAAATAATGGTAGGAAGACAGGATTGCGTTAATAATAGAAGAGGGAAGTGCCTCAAAAATCTTCGAAAAAAAATGTCTTCGAAATACTGAATTCTGATAGGAAGCAAACAATTAGATTATTCGCGGTCAACTCAAGAAATAAACAATTTATAAGAATTACTTCGTAATAGCATCAGAGTGAAATTCGGCCCTGTTCAAAAGAAGTTGTAAAGTGCTTAGTTGAAATGAAATGGTGAAAGGTATCGAATTACAGAAAGAAAGAAAGAAAGAAAGAAAAATCGTTTGCTAACATTTACGGTAAGAACCAATCTTCTATCCTTCATATACTAACCAATCGATCTTTTTATATAATTTTATTTACAGTCAATTGCTTTCATTATTTTATTTGTATTAATTGTTGATCTATTGTGTATCATAATATCTGTGGTAAGAACCACTTGATCCATCATAAAATTTTTAGTACAATATATTACTGTAATTGTTCTTCAATTTATTATCAGTTGTTAAATCTGTTATTGTGTCTATTTTTGTTTCCTTATATATATTCATGCAAATCACGGGGTTATTTTATGATGTAAAAATTTGTTTTAGTGATTGTGGCATATATGTGGTTTTTTATATAAATGTGGTATTATGATGAAAGGATTATTAAGAATGATTGGGTTAGGAAACGTGACTAGTTGTTAAATTTAAAACAATGATGACCAGATTTTTTCCGTTTTTGGCCTTGGCCACATTTCATGTATTTTTTACATAAATAAATATTCTGTGAATATCTCCGGTAAAAAAAAAATATATATATATACTTTCCGTCACATAAATTTTATTCCAGTACATAATTTTTATAATTGTTTTATTTTCTTATTAGTAATCGCTGTTAATCTTTCATTGTGGCTAAGAACTGCGGTAAAAACGAATTTTCTATCCGTCACATAATTTTTATATTTATTACAGTAATTTGTTATTATTGCTCTAAAGTTTCAAGAGTTTTCGTTCATAATGGTTTCAATATGAAAGAATATGCATGGATACTTTTTTCACCAATTAAAATGGATAAATGGAATTTTAATTTTTTCCTGTTTTCTATTCATATTTAATTATTATGCATCTGTATACAGTTAATTATCTGAAAGAAAAGTATGTTTATATTTGTTGGAAATACAATAAATTAAATATTTCCCCCCCCCCGCCCACTGTATTGTCATTAATCTCATATTGCGCATAAGAATATCCATCGTAAAAAATTTACTCTTCTTCTGTCACAGTAGATTGTTATAATTGTTTTATTTGATTATAACGTACTTTTCTTCAAAGTGCATCATTTAAACTAAGGTTTAAAACAACATTACAGGTTTCGGTAGTCCCGACTGTGGATTTTAAAACAGTTTCCAGTTGGATACGAAGAAACTACTGAATTTCAGCCAACGAGCATTCTGTTGTCTGTTGTTACTGCCAGTTCGTTTGAAATATTTTATAAATTATTATAGCAAATACTAAAATTGGTTTTGTCCCATAATATGGACATTTTTATATCAAACAAGAATACGCAATTTATTTTCACATTTTTTTCGGAAACAAACAAAATATTCCGCAGAAAAATTAAATAAAAATATGTGAAGGAAAGAAGTTTGGCTTTTCCTTTCATCACAGGAGCATAAATAATAATGCCTCTGAAATGAACAGTATACACACATACACAAACACATACACACACATACATATAATGTGTGGTGTGTGTGTATATATTTATATATTGTGTGGTGTGTGTGTTTATATATATATAGTGCGTGTGTGTATATATAGAGTATGTATATATATATATATATATATATAGTGTGTGTGTATATATATGTATAGTGTGTGTGTATATATATATATAGTGTATGTATAGATATATATATTGTGTGTGTATATATATAGTGTGTGTATAAATGTAGTGTGTATATATAAATATATATATCGTGTATATATATATAGTATGTGTATATATATAGTGTGTGTATATATGTAGTGTATATATATATATAGTGTGTTTATATATATATATAGTGTGTATGTATATGTACATATATATAGTGTATATGTGTGTATATGTATATATATAGTGTGTATGTGTATATGTGTATATATATAGTATGTATGTGCATATGTATATATAGTATGTATGTCTACATGTGTGTATATATATAGTATGCATGTGTATATGTATATATATATATATAGTATGTATGTGTGTATATGTATATATATAGTGGGTATATATATATATATGTATATAGTGGGTATATATATAGTATGTGGTGTGTGTGTATGTATATATAGTGTGTATGTATATATATATAGTGTGTGTATATATGTATAGTGAGTGTATGTATGTGTATATGTATATATAATATAGTGTGTATATATGTGTATATGTATATATATAGTGCGTGTATGTATATGTATATATAATATAGTGTGTATATATTTATATATGTATATATATATATATAGTGCGTGTATGTATATATATATATAGTGTGTGTCTAAATATATATATATAGTGTGTGTCTATATATATATATACTGTGTGTATATATATAGTTTGTGTATATATATATAGTGTATATATATATCTATAGTGTGTGTGTGTATATATATAGTGAGTGTATATATATATAGTGTGTATATTATAGTGGGTGTGTATATATATAGTGTGTATGTATTATAGTGTGTGTATATATATATATATATGTATAGTGTGTGTATATATATATATAGTGTGTGTGTATTATAGTCTCGGTGTGTGTATATATAAATATATAGTGTGTGTGTATTATAGTCTGTGTGTATATATATATATAGTGTGTATATATAGTGTGTGTATATATATATATATTTGTGTAGTGTTTGTATATATATATGTAGTGTTTGTGTATATATATGTATATGTAGTGTGTATATATAGGTATCTGTAGTGTTTGTGTGTATATATATTTAGTGTATATATATATGTAGTGTTTGTGCATGTATATATATGTAGTGTGTATATATATATATGTAGTGTTTGTGTGTATATAAGTATATATATATATATGTAGTGTTTGTGTATATATATGTAGTGTGTATATATATATGTAGTGTGTATATATGTAGTGTTTACATATATATATGTAGTGTGTATATATATGTAGTGTGTATATATATATATGTAGTGTGTATATATATATATATAGTGTGTATATATATAGTGTGAATATATATATGTAGTGTGTGTGTATATATATAGTGTGTGTATATATATAGTGCGGGTGTATCATAGTGTGTGTGTATATATATATAGTGTTCATGTATTATAGTCTGTGTTTATATATGTTATGTTTGTGTATATAATGTAGTGTGTGTATATATATAGTGTGTAGAGTGTGTACATATATAGTGTGTGTATATATATATAGTGTGTGTATATATATATGCATATATATAGTGTGTGTGTATATATATATAGTGTGTATATATATATGTATTGTGTGTATATATAAATGTAGTGCGTGTGTATATATATATATATATGTAGAGTCTGTGTATGTATATGTAGTGTCTTTGTATATATATATGTAGTGTGTATATATATATATATATATATGTAGTGTGTGTGTCTATATATATGTAGTGTGTGTATATATATATATATAGTGTGCATATATATAGTTTATATATAGTGTGTGTATGCATATATAGTGTGTGTGAATATATATATACTGTATATATATAGTGTGTGTATATATATAGTGTTTATATATATAGTGTGTATATATATAGTGTTTATATATATAGTGTGTGTTTATAGATATATAGTGTTTATATATATATAGTGTGTGTTTATATATATATATAGTGTTTATATATATATAGTGTGTGTTTATATATATATATATATTGCTTATATATATATAGTGTGTGTTTATATATATATATATATAGTGTTTATATATATATATAGTGTGTGTTTATATATATATATAGTGTTTATATATATGTATATATATATAGTGTTTATATATATATGTATATATATATATATATATAGTGTTTATATATATATGTATATATATATATATATATATATATAGTGTTTATATATATATGTATATATATATATATATATATAGTGTTTATATATATATATATATATAGTATCTGTATATAATACACATGATTAATGTAAGTCAAATTTGTCACTTAGCTGATTGATGTTACCTTCAGCATCCCGACTCCAGAGTTTCGTAGACGAACCTGTTAGATACCTTTTTTTTTTTAAATAAAGGTAATTTTTGTTCCTCATAAAAAAGTTGGGGTTTACTTTTCTATTATATGATTTTATCTTTCACAGTAACAATTACTATTTGTAACTGTTCAGTGTCAGATTAATTTCTCTTTTATTACTTTTGTCTAATCAAGAAAATATTTTTAACCTTTGAGAAAGCAATTTCATAGAACATTCCCATAGAACTTTACATAATATTTCAGTATTTTTTTTTTGTGGAAACTCACTAGCAACAAATGGAATCTTTTCCATTTTCATTTTGGTCTACTAATTGCTATATATCTTCATGAACTATAAACAAAAATATATATTATTCATAACCATGATTAATGTCACTGAACATGAAACTTGATTAACATGAATCATTGACAACAAAGATTGTAAAATAGACATTTCTTAAGCTTACATTTTAATTTTCACATTGTCATGGGAAATGATATAGGACTAATTTTCATGATGAAACAATCATTTTTCTTTCATTCCAACAAACTTTGGTCCAAGTCTTACTTTAACTAGTAAAATATATTTTTATGATGACAAGCATTTACTAAAATTGGTACTGTAATTTTTGGTGGTTGACAATACTGAAAAAAGTCCTTTCTTGAGCATTTAAATATTTTTGGGAGAGTGCATTGAGTCTTCTTTTTTTAAGTATCTTTAGGGCATGAGCGATTATGGTTCTCCACAACTTCTTATCCTTTGTGGAATTTAGTTATGTTTATTCTCTTACTATCCCTCACAGTCACTGTTCTGCTTTCCATTTACACAAGCTCATTTGCTAAGTTATTTGATGTTTCCCTTTACACCTCTAGATTTTTCTGTCTTGTGAGTGTCAAATTCTCTAAGCTCTCTTTCCTCATTAAGTAGCCCAGAAATTTCAACTGTTGCTTTCTGATTCTAAGAATATGCGTCCTTGTTAATATTTGTTTGAGAATGAAAACTTTGACATAAATCCACATTTACCAAATCTATATAAATAAAGGGCAGTGTACGTGTGTCCGTCCGTCCGTCCGATTTTCGATCTCTGCGAATCATAAACAACCAGAAGTAACAGGCAGTAACTACTGTAGTTATGCGCGATTAAAAATTAAATAAATATTTCTTTAAAGTTAAATTTAAATATCGAACAGAGTGAAAGGTTTAAAAAAACAGTTCTTTATTAAAGGTTTAACTTTAATTTCGCTTCTCATTGCAATTGATATCGTCTAATTAAACCACAATTAAAACTTAAGAGGGTACGGTATGTTTTTTTTTCTTTTTCTAGGGCGTGTACCGTGAGGTATTTGAAATATTACATAATTCGGGTTCCCTAATGTCTTTTAAGAGCGTCTTTATGTGGAGGGATGATAAAGACTGGTGACTTTAAAAGAAATTAAAAATTGCGCGCAAAATACATGTAAACAAACTACGGAGATCAGTTGCGTATACGATGAAAGATTATGCCGAATTAAGGTGTCGAATAAAGATATTTTTTTTTATTATTTCTAAATTCTTATAACTTTTACGTACATAGGACGCTGAAGGTAAAAGGCCGAAGGTCCAAAATCCCTCTGCAGGAGCTAGCCTAAAGTCTGACGAAAGGCGGCTTCTCGGCTAGTAACCAATAAATTTCAAACTATTAAAGATCAACTTTATACAAATTATTACTGTACAAGTTTGACATCTAAGTCGGTTTAGGCGAGTATGTTTTCCAAGTGAAGATTAGTTTGACAAAATACCACTATAATTTAGCGCATGGTGAGACTCGAACCCACAGCATAAGCTTACTGTATCCACTATTTACTAACTTAGATTTGTCTGCTGCACTACTCAGTCTAGGGATTAAACTCAAAATATCTGTCACTAAATTCAGGAATCAATACTTTACTTTTGGGTCTAGAACTTGGAACCGTAGGTCCAGTTCGAAATTCCTTTAAGGTTACCCGGAAGGAAGGACGGAGGACACGTCAACAGAAATATTATAAAAATAACAACAAAGATGAAGAAAAATCTGAATGTAAGTAAGTTCGTATCCCAGAAAATGAAACAGAAATTCTTTTCGTTTTGTATTTTTTATCTGTTTTGGATGTGTGGTGTAATGAATAAAGGCTACGAATGAAAATTCCAGTCAGTTTTATTACAATCACTTACGCAAAAGTAACCTTGGAAAAGGTATGAATATATTTCTAACCCCATCTCCGACCAGCTTTGTGTTGAATAGTAGACAGACTGGATCCTATAGCCTTGGTTGGCAACCAGTCTATCGCAGAAAGAAATGAAATGGCAACCTACTGTGAGAAAATCTTCTGCCAAGTCAATCAAATCGAAAGAGACATAATCGCCCAAGCGTACATTACGTATGGTACTTAACTGACTGACTGACTTTCTATCAAATTTTCTACTACTTAAAAATAGAAATAAAATCGTTCTGTCTCCGAAATTCCGCTGTCTGCTTCTGTTTATGTGTCCGTAGGCAAAAAGAACACAGTTTGAGTCAGGTTTTTCTAGAAATTTATCGCCGAGCTGTCTTTAAAAATATGTCGGCCGGATTTAGTACTGAATAAAGAATATGAAAAGAAACGCACTTTTTGGCACGTAGTTCGAACTATACAGTAGGACCAGAATTTCTTTTTACACTTCCACACAAGGCTAAATAACATAGTCTACCCTACTATTTAACCAGTATAGGAGAGAAGAGATGAATTCAGTTTTTTTTTTTTCGAATAAGCGAAAAATTTCGTTTGAACCAAAAAGTACTGAATAGTAAATGCCGACCAATCTTGTCACGGAGTAAGAAGAGCCTTGAGGCAACAGACATGTTGCACTATAGAAGGATGCTGAGAATGCCATGAATAGAACATGTGAGCAACGGCGTAGTTTTAGAGAAAAAGGAAACAAAAATTATACTTAGCATCAGAAAGAGACAGTTGAAATTTCTAGTGCAAATAATGAGGAAAGAAAGCTTGGAAATTTTGACACTCACATATTGAAAACAGGAGAAACAAGAAAGCAGCTTATAACCGATCTAACGAGGTTGGCAGAAAAGGGTTCAGGAGACAAAATTTACTAAGGGATACAAAGGACAAGAAGTTATGGAGAGCCATGGTTGCTCACGTCTCGAAGGGACATGGTACATAGAATAAGATCAGCGTGATGTGAATGTGACAGATTTGACTGCGTTTGAACACGACATGCGGATTTCATTTTCAGCGTCGATAACTGTTACGCTACCTGAATATTCTTATGTAAATTAAAGAAAGAATATGAGAATTAATGTAAGCACAAAAGGGAAATAAAATAGTTTTGTCCGAAAAGATTTAAAAAGTGTTTGCAGGAAAAACAGCTTTATCCTGGTCCTTATTCTCTCCGTAGTTCCTTCGTCTCGACTTCCAATCGTTATTCTCCCTCCCTGTTATCTTCTTTTTCACTGATTTTCATTCTAATTTGCTTTGCACGTAATAGGGTGCTTTCTGTGTCTATCAATAGCCAGCAAGCGTTGGTCATTGCTGTAGCTACGTGCCAGGCTTCGTAAGTATTTGAGCACATAACGTAAACAAAATATTCTTTAGCAGGGAACAGTTTTTATATTAAGTAATATAAGGTGGTTATATAATAATGAATCATATTCAAATTCTGCTTGATACTTCGTTAGCATGGCCGTTACGTCCTGCTGATACCTCGTAAATAATGGACTATTCCGTTTTGATCGAAGTAAGACGAAAAATATCACACTGGTTTCTCTGGGGAAAAAGCAGAAAGAAAAAATATGGCGATAACGCTCATCTGTGTTTAAAGCTTTATTTATTGAAATGGGAAAAAACTTGTTAATTTAAAATCTTTTCATTTGTACCTGGTTATTTGATTAAATAATGTCCATCACTCGTACGTATGGTTGTTATCGCAATATTTAAGTTGAGTTAAGCTCAAATATTTATCGATGCAAAGGAAATTTTAACAGTTATTTTATAGCCATGGAAATTCCAAGGAGTTTATTCAATCATTAACAAGAATAATGATTATTCAAAAAATGTAAATGAGAAAACCGTGAAATTTTCACGGGTATTTTTAGTCATATACATTATTTATAGTGTTCGGACTGTTGTCCTCATATTTATTGCCATATTCATATTTAATTTAATATCGTTTATTTCATTTAATCGATATTATCATTAAATAGTGACTAAAATACCTGTCTATATTTCTGAGATGAGCTATTGTAATTTACATTATTTACATAATTGTCCTCATCTTGAGGTGATTGAAATTTCGAACTGAACCCTTTATTTCGTCCACCATTTTTCTACTTTCCACGTGCAATGCCTCTTCCGGATGTCTGAGTTATCTACCTTTAACTCAACTCTCCAGGTATTGAACTCCCAACTGTGTTATACACTGGATCCAACCAACGCTTT
The DNA here is from genome assembly GCA_964036315.1 of Acanthosepion esculentum. Taxonomy (NCBI): domain Eukaryota; kingdom Metazoa; phylum Mollusca; class Cephalopoda; order Sepiida; family Sepiidae; genus Acanthosepion; species Acanthosepion esculentum. Next base: position 90,575,318 of record OZ038479.1, read on the forward strand.
TATCCACTGGGCCACGTTGTCCATGAGCGTTGGTTGAGTCTATTGACTCGACCTAAAGAGTTGGGAGTTAAATACCTGGCGACTGCAGCGGTGAACAAAAACTCAGAGACTCGAGTTAAAGGGAGATAAATGAGACATCTGAAAGAGGCATGACACATGGAACTAGAACAATCTGCTCCGGTGGACGAAATAAAAGGTTCAGTTCGAAATTCTAATCCCCTGAAGAAGGCCGGAGCATACAACGGCTGAAACATCGTGAATATGGCAATAAAGATAAGGACAACAATGTAAATAATTACAATAGCTCATCTCAGAAATATAGACAAGTATTTTTAGTTACTATTTAATAATATCGATTAAATGAAATGAAATAAACAATACTGAATTCCCACGGGTATGGTTCCGAATCCTTCCTCCAAATACAAACCCATATCCTTCTGGCGTCAATTTAAACGGACGACTTCTTTATTCCATATATCTTTTTATTATTTTTTTGTTTACTAATATTCAGGATATTCAAAGCCCAAGAGTCACTTCAGGTAGAAGGTATTGAATAAGGTGTTTGATATGAATGGAATAGTAGGAAATGCTGATGTTGCTGATAGATAACGAGTGACACTTGGTTTGAAGAGATTATGATTGTAGCATTCAGGAAAGAATCCACAGGATTATCTGTTTCACAAAGCAGCGGCTCTTTGGGAAAAAAGGTTCCTTGAGTGAGACTCTTTAAAATGGGAATACGGAGGGAATGTGCCTGCTTCGACTCTGTAGACGCAGCATCGCGAGTAAGCTGTAATTATAAAAAATGTTGAGCAGTGAAATTTCTTTACCTGGGTCAATCCGGATAGCATTTTTAAATTCTTAAAAGCGACACACCTGTTTACCAAAATCTGAAAAAAAAAGTTTATCAATACAAAAACTAGCTATAACTTTTGACACGACTATAATGTTAAAAAAAAAACAAAAAACACTTCACTTTATTTCACTACGTAATAACAATACACAAATATAAAATCCCAACGCTACTTGCTTTGGAATTAGTTGGCTTGCTAGGTGTTGCTATGTAATTAGACAAGACAAACAATTTAAGTGAAATATATCGGTAAAATTCCATTCATCTGAAATCATTGAGATACGAATGATTATAATGTAGTGATTTTCTAAGTGCAGCTTAGATGTGGAACAAAGCCGAAATTATGGGACACCCAGTGAGGTTCAAACTCAGTCGTAATTGTTCTAGCGAGACGATCTTGCTAACCATTACACCATCTCGAGGTGTCCACCTCAAGGTGCCCACAATTACGAGTGAGTATTAAGTTCGATTCTCACCGGGTGCCTCTCTTTTCGGCCTTGTGCCACATCTAAACTCTGCTTGGAAAATCACTACACCACCCGGAGGTGCCCAAAAAGGTTATACTATGAGGGATGAGGGGGGTATCAGTTGAAACTGAAGCCATGCTGAGAGTTAAGTAGAGTACCGTAATATTATAAAAAGAATAACTTCTGAACGTAAATGCTCATTATTAAAGAACAAAGAAAATATGAAATGTAACGCATGAGTTATTTTATTCTGTCTGCAACTCAATTAAAACGTTCGGATGAACTCTTCGCTGTGGTACCGAGACTTTATGAATTTAAGCGCATTTCTAGATTTGCAGGAAGGTCTGACCAAGTGGAATTGGCTAGGTGTAGCCGTAAGTTCTATGTTAACAGTTTCTTCTCTCGCACTTCTCGCTAAAGCAACTATTCTCTCTTCACATTTTCCAGTCAAGTTTGATCTTCAAAAATTTAAATGCATTGCCAATCGTTATGTACCATCTCCCTGATCATTTTTCTCTTGTTTTTTTTTCTCCTTAATAATGTTTCTCTTGTTTTTTCTTATTCTTCCGCACTCAGTAAACCCCGGTATCTTAGTGGCTCTACTGTTTTTCGTGGGGTGATAGGATTTTAAAGAAATAAAATAAGCACGTTTTCTTTTATGTAAACGTGTGTAAAAGTTGTTTTTCTAAAAAAACTTTGAAGAATAAGGACATCATATTTGAAATGTTGGCTTTGTTAAAAAAAAAAAATAAACAAAAAAGCAATTTGTAAGTAAACTGGGATTGTAAAGGAAATATTTGTCGCAGATTATTACGTCACAGAGAATAAATCACTAAGTTCCAACTCGAACATCGGGGGCAGAAAGAAATGCCGAAAAGTCGATTCACAGGTACTATCTCACAAATCAAAATGCACGCCAGCAGTCAGAAAAATAACTCATTCTCCACCAAACGCGGTAGCCAAAATTGCCAAATTTATTTGTTTTTGTATAGTACAAAAATTGTGGCACAAGGCCGAAAAAGGGGAGGGGTAGAGGCTGGTCTTCACTAACTATCTTATACCTAGCTAATCAGATACATGACCCTTTCATACATTACAGATTCCACATTCACCAAAAGAACTCGTCCATCACCAATCAATCCTCCATACACCATAATACCACATCCTCACAATAATACCACATCGCCCCACACCATAAAAATTTGATGATAATAAATACATAAAAATTTAATAATGGAAAAATGAGAGGGGGAGAGAGATGAACCCAATAATTAACTTAAAAAAACAAATTTAAACTAAACGTAATTGATGTTAGTAGGGCCCGTCCAACCCTCAAAACAGAGAGGCCGCTGTATTCTGCCCAGGAGACAAAATCAAGAAGCACTCTCGCTAAGGGAGTGGGAAATAGATAAAAAATTAAACGGACATGGGGAAATAAAAGGCTGACCCAGTCGAGATAAAGGGGAGGGGCAAACAAACTGAGGAGGTTGGGAATCTCGACTTGGATCATAACAAAAGAGATAGCCGGGAACAAGCCAGGAACAACACTTACTCACATTAATTAGGTACACTGAAGCTTGTCTAACCTAACCAAGGGAAGGGTTCCACAGGAAACCACCCCGATGTGACCTAGGTCGACCTAGAAAAGAAAATCAAGACTAACCCCGTTCAAACGAACTAAGCTCGCCTCTTTCACCCATCTTTCGCTAAAGATTGTCGAATGCAATCGTTTTCTATCAGTCCTAATCTTCATCTTGAGCTGATGCTCAAAGAATCGGATTAGATCCTGATGAGAAAGACGGTTGCCTCGCAAGACTTCCTCCTTTCGCGTCGTCCAAATCACCATTCGGGCCGTGGCTAGCAGCGTCAGAAACACCATTCGTTTCACCCTGGAATACGGGGGCGACACATTGTCACACGCGTATGCACGATCAATGGGCACAAGTTCTTCGGGATCGAGACGAGCCGTCAGCTCGCCGACATGGTCCTATAAGGGGCGGACCCGGGGGTAATGGTAGAAGGCGTGCGCAGAAGTTTCTTCTAGACCAAGGCCACACCGTTCACAGTCTGGCAAATCCGCCAAGCCCCATATGAAAGCCTTGTCGAGAGGTAACCGATTCCGAACCAATCGCCAGGTAAGCGAAAACTCAGGGTTACTGAGGTAATCCGCCGCTGGCGCCCAAGACCAGAAGGAGCGAAACTCCTCCTCCGACAAGCAGAGCGTATCACGTAGGGGATCCTTCGCGGGCCTCTTCACTAATTCCCGATAGAAGACCTTCCTAGATCGTGAAAGGTCACTGGACCGCGGAACAGCCAGCAAGGCCGACCGACACTCGCGAAAGAAATTCGACTGATCTCGGGGTTTACGATTGCGCTCAAACCGCGAGATGGGGGAAAAGATAGTAAGGCAAGGGAACGCGTCCCTAACAATCCCCGCCAAAATCGGATCTCCTCCTGTCAACGGGCGGCGTAGGAAAGCCAACCGAGAGGCACGAATGTGGCTCTTCAAGTGTGGCATTCCCAGTCCCCCATGACACGGACGTTTAGTGCAGGCTCGTCTGTCATCCACACCGAAGGACAAGAGATCCCGGAGCAGGTGGACAGCTTTATCCCGATCCTTGAAGCCCCTTACATTCAAACTGGCTATCTTCATTGCCATCTTCTATGTTTGCAAAGAAAAGAAAAGAAAAGTGCATAAACCTATTCACATACGGGGTGGAAATCTGCAGATATCAGGACCCCGGCGGATTGTCCGTGGTTCCCAGTTCTTAATTCCGTTGTCATGCGACTCCCCTTGACAATCCCGCCGACGTCCGTAGGGTAGGTTAATTTTAAGGCCCTGTATAGTGAGGGGTGGAGACGTACCGGGACCTACCCTGAACAGAAGCTATGCATCTTGATGAGATCAGGTGTACCAAACTACCATTCTTAGACCCGGGAATGCCTCTCTTGTCTCAAACATATGGGTCCACACCTTGAGATACTTTCCGGTATCCCTAATGAGGGCAATAACCCCTGGGGCCCCTGGAAAATTCTGTGGGTCCTCCACGGACTTGTTTTCGACGGAGGACAGTCTATAAAGTGGACCCAGGAGAGATTTTTTTCGGGAAGAGAAGTTACTCTCCAGTTCTTCCTTATTTACTCTACATATGTCTTCGCTCCTTTTGAAAAGCCTTTTTTTTCTTTTTCTTTTTAACACTATCTGGGCAAGGTGGGGTGGGGATGAACAGGAGGGTAGGTGTGGACTGGGAAGGGGATGAATCAGACGGTATAGGGGTGAGCGATTGTGGGGATGTAGGAGTGGAGGGAGAGAGTGTGACACGAGAGCGTGAAGGGGGGGAGACTCCTGGGTATAGGCGCGTCAAAATGTCTCTCTGGAGATGTCGGGGCGGAAATGCATCTAGATCTTGTCGGGGTCCTCCCCGACCTATTTTGCGCAGTGTGCTTTTTAGTTGGTTTTTCTTCTTCCTCTTCTGTTCCTCTTCCGCATTGGAGGTAATTCTTCTACCTCCATCTGTGTCTCTTGTTGCCGCTGCTTCTTTTTTCCCTCTTTTTCCTTGTGGTCTTGTTGCTGCTCTGTTGCCTGTTTCTTTTCTATGTGTAGTTGCTCCTTGGATGGTTGCTACTGCCTCTTCGGTTGGGCCTCCTTCAGGGGAGACGGGGGACTTGCTTTGGATTTCCGCCCCTTCGCCACCACTTCCTTCCAGCCATCATTGGAAGGCTTGTCCGTTTCGACTGTTGTGGTAGCAGTCGCTGCTGCTGTTGCTGTTGTCGCTGCTGCTGTTGTATTTGTTACTGCCGTGGGATTTGGTTATGGCGGCACCTTCTTTGCGGGTCACTCCTTGCCATGTGCCCTAGCTTTCCACATAACAAACAGCAAGGTTTCCTGCCCTTCACCACAACCAGCATCTTATCTCTACACGTCAGTGTATTGGGTATATCCTTAAAGGCCTGGCGATCTAAGGTAATTTCTATTACAATATCGCCAGTTGATATGCCTGCCTTGCTCCTTACGCTAGCAACCTCCTCTATTCTTCTATATTGAGAAAAGAAAGCCCCCATCTTGTCTTCCGGAATATCTATGGGCACCCTATGAACCGTTACTTTCGTTCTACGGGTGCCCATGTATTCGGTTTGTAGGCGAAGCGTTTTGGACGTCAGTACTTTTCCAGCAAACTTCTTAGCCTCCTGATCGGACGTCAAAAGCAGGTCCCATATTGTTCTCGAACGTCTGGCAAGAATCTTCGGCTCTATTTTCAAGCTTTTCCGGGCTTCTTCCATCGTTTCCCTGCTGACACCGATTAGATTACGATTTTTAACGTCGGCTGTCAGCAGGGAAATAGTTCTTGCTTCAACTGCATTTAGCGCTTCCGTAACGGTGAGTAGTTCACTTCCATTTGTGTATTGCTCGTATTATTTTTGTAATACTCATTGTCTATTATCGACCTGGTTCCTGTCCAGGCCGTTTTTGCTGGCGAGACATTTTCCGTTGTCACCGGCGGTGTTGTAGATTCCGCCATAATAGTGCTAAGCACTATTACGGAAGAAAACGTTCTTTTTTCTTTTACAGTATTTTTTTTTGTTATCAATAAAACAAAACAAACAGAATAAAGAACGGACGAGAGTCCGGGGTGTAAAACAAAACAAAATTAAAAAATTATTTAAACAAACGAACCGGACTAGAGTCCTGGTTCTATAAACAAAACACAAAAACAAAATTAATAAGCTCGGCTCAAAAAGAAAAAGAATTAAAAGGGGTTGGGGAAAACACAAAAGAAAAATGCAGTAAAGTTGCATTCAAAGAAAGACAAACAGAAAATCAAATGCAAAAAGGGTTAAAAAATAAGTAAAATATAAAAGACACTTAGCGTATACTTCGTCTAACGAGTTTGCCGGACCAAAACAACACACTCAAAAGGAGCACATCATGTACTAGTCACAATGTGTGTAACCAGTCAGAAAAAATAACTCGTTCTACACCAAACGCGGTAGCCAAAATGCCCAATTTCCAGAGGTATTTATTGTACAAAAGTACAAATGTGCCACATGGGCAAAAATGGGAATGGGGGGAGGCTGGTCTTCAACTGTCTTACTTCTACCTTAGCTAGCCTCATTTACAGACCCAATCGTCCAAATATTGTTCCTTTCACCAAAACATCTCATCCACACAACCCTGTCATACACATGCACCACAATACCACATCCACTCAAGGAAATTCTAACTAATACCCATATATACAGCTTTTGTGGAGGGCTGGGCTTAAACAATAAATCCCCAATGTTCATGATATAAAATATTTACACAACTAAACAAAAATAGTGTTAGTAACAGCCCCCACCCCACAAACTAATCATGGCAGAGAAAACAGTTAACTGGACGAAAAATACTGCGGGATTAATAGAATAATTTTCCATGCATCCGTTCTACAATTATTCACTAGCATTCACACATTTAAACATGCTAACAAATAAACGAAAGGCATCCCACAGTTTAACCAGCGAACTGCAAGCTCTGTCCATCTAAATGGGGAGGGAAGGGGGAAATGAACCAAAAACTGGGGGACAAAAATAAAGGGGCCAATGACCATCCATACCCTAGCTAAGTTAAATCGATCAACTTGAACAAAAAGAAAACGACTTATTCTAACCTATCCGTAAAAGACATGTTTTAAGTCAGGCAACCAATATCCTTAAGCCTATGTCACCTCCAGATGCCACTCTAAATTAGCGCCTCTCAAGCGAACCAAACGCGAAACATTCAACCACCTTTCGTCAAATTTTGATGAAGAGAGCCGCTTCCTTTCCGCTCTAATCTTGATTTTAAGCTGGTGCTTAAAAAAAAACAGTTGAGAAGAGGAAAACTTCTCACCTCCATAAAATTCCTTCTGTCGCGTCGTCCAAATCACGACTCGCATAATGCCTAGTAAACACAAGAACACAGTGTTCATTCCTTTTCAACTGCGGCACAACATTGCTACATACGGACCTGGCTTCTAGGACAAAGGATTTTCCGCCGAGGACGCGGACCATGTAGCCTTCAATCAGTTTGCACAACGGTCGTACGACGCTACAGTCGAAGATGTGCCCCAAGGACTCAACCGCCCCACCGCAAAGCACGCAGTTTGGCGTACCTGCCAAGCCCGCTGCACAGAGCTTTTTGCTGACCCAGAGGGCCTTTCGCAACACCAGCCAGGTGAGTGATGTCTCGTCGTTATTGACACACCGCCACCCGGACGCCCAAGGCCACAGAAAGATAAACTCCTCATTCGTTAAACCGAGCTCATCCCTTAGAGTATCTCGAGCGGCCCCCGCACTAATACCCGATATAATAACTTAGGAGACAATAGTCGGGTGTCGGAGAGGCCTTCCTTAACCCGAGTGAAGTCTTTCAGAGCGCGTCGACACTCGCGATAGAAGGAGCACTCGGCCCGAGGAATACGGCGGGCCTCCTCCTCGCCTTCATGCACGCTTCTCAAAGACGGAAATGCTTTCTTAGCGTCTTCCTTCCAGAAGAGGCCGTCACCCTCATCTTGCCGACACATTCGATCCAGGAACTTGAGCCGCAACGTCTTTTGACGAATCTCAACGTCGGGCATGTCTAGACCGCCCTCAGACGGGTGGAGGCAACAGACCGGCCGACGCACCGCAGGGGACCTGTCACTCCACAAACAGGACTCGTACTAATAAAATTAGTTCGGTGGACGGCAGAGGAAGTACCGAGAGCCGGTAAAGAAGGATGGGGTAGATGTGCGAGGCACAAACTTCCGCCTTCCCCTTTAAGGAAAGCCTCCTCCGAGTCCACAGACGAGCTGAAGCCTCGGCCTTTTCTCGGACCTCCAACCAATTCTTCTCCAACTGAAGGTCGGAGCCAAACCAGACGCCGAGTATCTTGAGAGGCCCGTCCGTCCAAGTGAAAGGTCCAGGGAGAGAAACACTCTTCCATGCACTCAACCGCAAGCCGATAGTCTTGTCGCGGTTGATTTTGGCTCCTGTCACTTCTTCATACCTGCTAATTTCCTTGCCAATTTCATCAATCTCGGCATTGCTTGTCACAAAAGCGCTGACGTCATCGGCAGAGGCGGAATACCTGGCCGACGTGTTCGAACCAGGGAGGATAATTCCTTGTAGGACCAGATTCGCCTTTAACTTGCGCCAGAAGGGCTCCAACGCAAGAATGTACAGCATCGGCGAAAGCGAGCAACCTTGACGAATGGATCTGGACAAAGTGAAAGGTTTCGACCTCACCCCATTCACCTCCACCATCGCACTGGGGGAACGATACAAGAGACGAATCCAGGATCGAAAGTACGGCCCGAAGCCAGCCGAATCGAGGACAGCCTGAAGAAATCGATGGTCAACCCTATCAAACGCCTTGGACTAATCCAAATTGATCAGCGCGGCTTCATTGTCGACTTGTTCTACGATCAAGCGCACCAAATGAAGGTTGTCCTGAATAGTCTTACCCTTCACAGCACAAGTCTGCTCGGGGCCAATCAGATTAGGTAGGACAGTCTGCAAACGGTTAGCTAAGATCTTGGCCAAAATCTTTAACTCTGTATTTAACATTGTTAAGGGCCGGTTAATCCCATCCCCTCTGTGTTTATCCTTGCGAAGCAACTTGTTCACACCTCTGGTGAAGCGTTCGGGAATATTCCCGTTCTTCATCCATTGGTTAGACATTAGTGCCAGCAGAGGGACAAACACGTGCGAAAGAAGGAACACGCTCCCCGGCGGGGAATCGAACCCCGGTCTCCCGCGTGACAGGCGGGGATACTCACCACTATACAACCGAGGATAATGCCCAATTCCCAGATTCGAGAACAGTAACACCAGCTGCGTTTATCGGCCGAAATATTTTTTTCATTCGTCGACAGCTGGGAGAGGATGTTCAGTATTTTGCATATCAAAATACTTTTATTGCGACTCCTGCGACGGACTTGTTTTTTTTTAATTCAAATATTCCGTCTTCAGCATGTCATGCGGAATACGTGCCCCTTTTGTTTGGTAAGTAATTTTCTTTTTCGTCACATTTTCCGTCGTAGAATACACGCGACGCGCTGTCGCTTGGTTTGACGAGGTCAGTCGCTGTTTTCTTCGCTATACAATAATTGTTTTATTTTCCTTGCATAATAATGTTTTCATGGCCCAAAACTTCGTAAGCTTCAAGTCTGACACACATACAACAAAAAAGAATACCGATTACTTACGTTATCGATACAGACCCCTCTCAAACTGGGACACGTCCGGCTTAAACGGGACGAATCGTAAGGCTATGATTTATAAGCAGCTTAGGATTTTGCCTAGTACTCGGTTTGCTTAAGAATTAGTAATTACGCTGCTTATTTTTTTTACAAATACAATCATTTCAACGTAACTAAATTTGTAGAACCGGTAGAATTCTTGAACGCCGTATAAATTAACTTATTTATTAAATCATATTTTTAAAATTTACGTTTTTGTTTTTTAATTTTCATTTTTTAAAAATTGATGACAGTAGTACTGTTAAAATTTAGTTAAGTTTGTGTGCTTATGTTTTTAAAGTAATCATGTATAATGGTTGATTGTTTGATTCGTTTAATACGGCCTATCACGGCGTCGTGTAATGGTTAGCAAGCGTGTCTCGCTGAAACAGTTACGACTGAATTGTGCGTTCGATCCTCACAACGGTACCCCATACTTTCGCCCTTGTGTCACATCTAAGCTATGCTTAGAAAATCAGCTTATCAATCGTTTACACCTTATTTAAAGCCAGAAATTTATTTTTAGATTGTAAGATTTTTTGGGGGGTGGGGTTGGGAGATTAAGAGTTTAGTGATACAGATCTTAATTAACCCCTAACTTGACGGGCAAGATGTAGATTCATAACTTTCCCAACTTTCGTGTAAGTTAATATAACGAACCTGAATTGAATTAGAACTCGGCTCTCCGATTAACAATTCTGAGCTGTTTACCATTACATCCCGACACATCCAAGCTTACAGCACCTGATATTCCCCAAGGGGTCACGCATTTAGGTACTGACGATGTTTAACAACACGCCCACGTGTGTCGAATGTGGCACAAGGCCGGTTTAATGTGGCCTTTCCGAGCCCGTAGGCTCGGGCAAAAATTGCCCGTAGAACCCGTATAGGTATTAGGTACTGACCAGACTCAACATTGCTTGACTTCGGTTTATTTTGTATTACGGTATATCAACCTCAATGGGTTAATGCCGACAGAATTTTTTTTGTATAGGTTCATATGAATAGAATATATATTCTTTGTAAGAAATCAGTTTGTAGATCAGGTTTCATTGACGTATTTTTTGTAAAGAGGTTTTTGCCGAGAGTCAAATGTATTGCTGGTATTTTTTAAAAATGTATTGCTGGTAATATTTTTTTTTTCAAAAATGTATTATTTGTATTTTTACTATAAAAAATCTATTTTATACCTTCATAGTGTTTTGACCCCAGTTTGGGGGTTTACTATTTTCTCATAGCTGGGAGCCTAAAACATGCTACCACCCCGGGTCAGTGTGGACCTGGAAACAATAGAAATTAAGAGGTGGTTCCATGCTCTTCAAAACCGAAGCCTTGCCGGATGTAGTTTATCATCATATCCAGAACAGGTGATCGTACGGGAACCGGTGTTTCATCGTGATGTGTCCATCAACCAATGTACAACGGTTGCTTAAAAAGATTCTAATACTAGCAATTTGTATCACCGTAGCAAACCCTTCCAAATCGATACTTATCGTGAGTGTGTACAATTTTTAAAATCATTCTTTTGTAAACAAAAGAATGATTTTCATAAGATAAATACAAGAGGTGGGCATCTGCTTTGAAGTAACTATTTAAACAAGGATTTTTTCAACGTATAGAAACGATTTACTTCTTTTTGTTTTGCGTTCTGCAAGTCTTCCTCTCTAATCCAATTTCAATGGAAATTCAGATTTTATATCTGACACCATTATAGTGACGGACATATATTTCTGGGAAAGAGATTTTTTTAACTTTATTCTCGGTTCTCTGCGTCACCATTGGCAAGGCTTGAATATTCGGGTCTCTGCGTCAGTAGTTTCAAGGCTTTAATGTTGAGTTTCCACGCCAGCATTGGCAAGGCTTGAATCGCCGGGTGTCTGCGCTAGTATGGACAAGGCATTAATGCCGTGTTTCCACAACATCAATGGCAAGGCTTGAATAACCGGATCTCTCCGCCATTATGGGCAAGGCTTTAACGCTCTAATTTTTGAACACATGTACGTCAAAACTGTTATTAGACCTTGATTATAAAGTGTTTGTATAATATGCGTGTATGTTTTATATGAGAGATAAAGAGATTATGTATTAAACCAAAATAAAAGACCCGGTAGAGAGAGAAGTTTATATGGAAAATAAAATGAAACGACATTGAATGTTATGAACAGAGTGATGATAAAAACAACAAATGTTAGATAAAAACAAAAACCAGCCACAACTTTCATATGACAATAAACGTGGAAAAAAACAAAAAATAAACTTTAAAGATTCTAATCAACATCAACTATGGCGTTGCAGACGAAAGTCACGCAGACGCTGATCAATGAACATATTTCTTCCGTTCTTTTGCATTAACGTATGAATTTCCAAGAGATTTTTTTTCTTCAGGCGAATTTCTCGTAAGTAAACAGGATAAGTTGCGTTTACCTCCCTCTTTCTTCATTTCTCTCATCTTACGCGTTTAACACTTTTTCTCTCGGGCTATCGCTTCCCAAGAACACTACTTTCGGTGACATCAACGTTTGGTCACGTGTGGCCGGATGGTGTCGGAGCCATGTATGTACGTCACTGATAATTTAACTCATTTAGGGCAGTAGAAGTTTTGACTTTGTTTTTCGTTGCGACACAAGAAACTAAATGTTGTATTAATTTATTTGTTTTTAATTCACGGCCGGAGAACAGGAGGATCGTTCATGTATTTGAATAGCTGTGTGTGTGTGAGAGAGAGAGAATGAGAAAGGTAGGTTATATTTGTAATGATAATTTTGATACTAGTAAATTCACATATTTTGTTCAAATTATCTGAATTGACAGACCCCTGAAGAAGTCCAGCAGGCACAAATATTGAAACGTTGTGGTAATCACAGAGAAAGATTCAGCTAGTAACAGGGTAAATAATTCAAACAGTTCAGGATCAAAGAATGAGTTTCTAGTTAAATAATGGTGACTTTTATTTTATTTACTAGTGTATCCATGCCGTTAGAAATGGCGATAATTGTCAGTTTTAATAGTGAGTTGAAATGAAACGAAATTTTGAAACAATGTATTGAGATGCAACAAATCGGAGATAACACAACTAATGATATTCACAACTAATAGAGGCTAATGAATCGATTAATTATTCTGTTTCCTTTATATTATTTAACATTCAATGGCACCTATGATTCAATGATTACTCCTGGTATTATATAAATAACTTTTGATCAATACATTTTCATGTGTAAAACAAGTATGTGTTTAATATAAAAGTGAAATAGAAGTGTCTCTCGTAAAAAAAGATTAGCAACAAAATGACAAAGACGGCGATGACGAAGCTTATTTCAAGACCAAGTTAACGAAAAACGATCATTTAATAGACAAAGGTATCTGAGTGCCTCGCATGAAATGTTTGAACAAATAAGACTGCAATCTAACAAACATACGAGCAAAGGAACTGATTAATTAAACCGTTCATTTCACTCGGGAACTAATTTTGTCTAAATGCAAATAAATATTTTATTTGTATATAGATATACAAATATAGATTATTAAAACAACTAGGGGAAGTAATAACACGTATATTTACTAACTTAAGTTGATTTACCTCCCTTCACACTGCCGATGGGACAGGAAATATAAATAAATACACGTTGTTAATTATTATTAGGTTTGACAGTACTTCACTTCACTACAATACAGGGCCAGATGAGAGGGAATAAGACGATCTGAAAAGCAAGGACATCTCTCTACCATGCAAATACACAGCTGAAATCCTAGGTTTTACTCGGTCACAAAATAAATATCTACTTAACCAACATGAACACTATCTCTTCCATATCCTTTCGGACTGATCATGGATCTTCAAAATGTATCTGTTTCTTTCAGTAATCTTTGATCCTGTACAGACCCTTCGTTCTGGCATCCATTTACTCAAACTGTTTTTCTCTGATCCTCTTGTTTTCAATGTTTCCTGTGAATATTATGTGAAGTCGTCTTTCTTAATTATTTGTTTTTGTTGTCTTTATTTTCCTCATCCATTGTCGGCAAAGCCAAATCAGTGTCGTTTTAATCTCTTTATGTTCAATGGAACAATCTAGCATTCAAGGCTATGTAGAAGATTTTGTTTCTAAGGACATTTTCCGGTCCCCTTAAGACTTTGCTTAGTTTCTGGAAGACATTTTACCGTCTTATGCTATTCCTCTGCGCCTTCATATTTCTGTCCTTTTTGCCGTTATCTGATACTTCGTAAACAGTTAAATTTCTTCATCTGATTGACTTCGAATTAATGGATAGAACATTTGTTTTTGCTTTGCTCCTATAGCGGCCCGGATTGAGGAATCGGAGGTCCGAGTTCGAATACCAGTCAAATCCATTACATTCACTTCCGTGCTAATAACATTGGGAAAGGTATGAATCCTCTTCTTCTCCCCTTCAGCTATGGGTAAATAGTTGGACAGACCGCGTTCTATAGCCTTAAATGGCAACTGGTCTACTGCAGAAAGAAATGGTAACCTACTGCGGGAAAAAAATCTGCCTCGTCAGTCATGTATCTTTCGATACATGATCGCTTAAGCGTGTATCACGCATGGCACATGACTGACTGACCTGTTATATTGAGTCATAATTAATTTTCATTTTAATTTTTATCAACTATATTCTTAAAAAACGTACCATTACATGTTCTTCAATTATACTGAATTAGCCAAAAAGTTAGTTCGTTTATTAAGTAGAAGAGTTATTTAATGAAATGAACAAACTTTGCAGTGTCTTGTTCTTCGCAACATTTTGAGTAATATTCCGCGGGTTCTGATGTAAAAAAAAAAACAAAGAAAAAAAAAAAGAAGTTTTCCGCGAATCTCGAATCTGGTTTTTCGTTAGAGAAATCCTTCTTTCGCAAGGCGTATGGTAGCGAACGAAAAAAAAAAGAAGGGTAATAATCACTTGGTACAGCGTCAGGTGAATATGACAGCATGGGTAAAACAGACCAGCAACAGAGTTCTAAAAAAAAATCCATGTTGTTCTTGCTTTATGCAGAACGCGTTTCGACACACGCGCCGCACGTGCTGATGTTGATGTGTCGATAGGTGCGCGAAGTTACGTACAAACAAAATCCCACGCCCACTTCGCTACTCTTCAGCTTTATCGGTGGTTTTTATGAAGTTTAATCTCGTCTGGTACGAGGCGTAGCAACCTGCAGGGATCGAACGAATTATGTTTCCAATCTACGAATGTGTCTCCTCGTGTTGAAACATAATTGCCATTATTATGCGAGTTTTAGCATGTTTTAATATCCTAAAATAAATAATATTTAACCCTACTCTGCATTGAGCCATCTTTCTCATTCTACCTGGATATATAATCCTTCAAACGTTATTTTTAGTGGATAACCGTATTTGAGTATACACATCGTTTATTTTAAACAGAATTTATTCCGTCTACCGGCCTGCATGCTCGAGAAAACTTAAAGAAAATTTGCCCGATTAAGTTTTCTCGGGTACACAGGCCGGTAGAAGAAATGAATAGTGTTTAAAACAAACGGAGCGTCTACTCAAATACAGGTACCCACTAAAAATACCGTTTGAAGTAATATATATATATATATATATATATATATATATATATATATATATGATTTCTCTATCTCCTCCTCTCGTGCTTGCAGACGCGTGTGAACAAAGATGTAGTTACTGTTTTGCGCGCGAAACATTTTTCAATTTGTTTTCTAGTAGGCCTGAATGCGCATGTTTTGTTTTGTTTTTAATTAGTTTTTCACGTTTTTTTTTGCTCCTTTTTTTGTTAGTTTTCTTTTTTCCTTGACATGATTTTTTTTTGTTTAGTGTTGGTGACAGAACACACCACATAAAAAGTCGAAAGCGTGAATTTGGAATCATTTTTGTTTTTTCTTATTTGTTTGCTTCAAGATTACTGTTTGCATTTTCTGACATTCTTCGGGGTAATTTTACTATATCATCCCCACTTCTTTTACACACACACATATATATATATATATATATATATATATATATATATATATATATGTATATATATATGTGAGAGAGAGAGAGTAAAGTAGTAACGAAATGTTTTCCTGACACGCTAACTCCTCGTATTAACAAAGGAAACATGACATCTTCGTTGGAGGGCGTTGAAATACTACAGTGCAAAGTGATATCAATTTTCCACCAAATGAACACCCTGGGCAATTCCGCCTGGATAGCATTTCCTCGCGGGCAACAGCGAATACATTCATGTACTTGTAAAATAATTTAATTAAAGGCTTTTTATTTTGTTTTTGCTTCGTGGATTTCTCATTTTTCTTTTTTCACTTTCCAGTTGACGTACGCTCTCTGAGTTTACCTCTTTCTGTTTTTCACGTATCTTCCCCAACTTCTCTCTCTTTCTCTGTTTTTTTATCATTCATCCTAATGTTTTTAATTTTTTTTCCTTTTCGACTGTTGTATTTTTGGATTATTTTTTTTTACTTTTCCTTCACATACGCACATAGTCTAAAATCTTTAGGCTGCTTTTTCTATCCTCCCTTTCTCTCGTCCACTCGTTTGCTTCCTTTCTCTCGTCCGCTGGTTTGCTTCCTTTCTCTCATCCTCTCGTTTGCTTCCATCCTCTCGTTTGCTTCCTTTCTCTCGTCCTCTTGTTTGCTTCCTTTCTCCCGTCCTCTCGTTTGCTTCCTTTCTCTCGTTTGCTTCATTTTTTTCATCCTCTCGTTTGCTTCCATCCTCTCGTTTGCTTCCTTTCTCTCGTCCTCTTGTTTGCTTCCTTTCTCCCGTCCTCTCGTTTGCTTCCTTTCTCTCGTTTGGTTCCTTTCTCTCATCCTCTCGTTTGCTTCCATCCTCTCGTTTGCTTCCTTTCTCTCATCCTCTCGTTTGCTTCCATCCTCTCGTTTGCTTCCTTTCTCTCATCCTCTCGTTTGCTTCCATCCTCTCGTTTGCTTCCTTTCTCTCATCCTCTCGTTTGCTTCCATCCTCTCGTTTGCTTCCTTTCTCTCGTGCTCTCGGTTGCTTCCTTTCTCTCGTCCTCTCGTTTGCTTCCTTTCTCTCGTCCTCTCGTTTGCTTCCTTTCTCTCGTCCTCTCGTTTGCTTCCTTTCTCTCGTCCTCTCGTTTGCTTCCATCCTCTCGTTTCCTTCCTTTCTCTCGTCCTCTCGTTTGCTTCCATCCTCCCGTTTCCTTCCTTTCTCTCGTCCTCTCGTTTGCTTCCATCCTCCCGTTTCCTTCCTTTCTCTCGTCCTCTCGTTTGCTTCCATCCTCTCGTTTGCTTCCTTTCTCTCGTCCTCTTGTTTGCTTCCTTTCTCCCGTCCTCTCGTTTGCTTCCTTTCTCTCGTTTGCTTCCTTTCTCTCATCCTCTCGTTTGCTTCCATCCTCTCGTTCGCTTCCTTTGTCTCGTCCTCTCGTTTGCTTCCTTTCTCTCGTTTGCTTCCTTTCTCTCATCCTCTCGTTTGGTTTCATACTCTCGTTTGCTTCCTTTCTCTCGTCCTCTCGTTTGCTTCCTTTCTCCCGTCCTCTCGTTTGCTTCCTTTCTCTCGTTTGCTTCCTTTCTCTCATCCTCTCGTTTGCTTCCTTTCTCTCATCCTCTCGTTTGCTTCCTTTCTCCCGTCCTCTCGTTTGCTTCCTTCCTCTCGTTTGCTTCCTTTCTCCCATCCTCTCGTTTGCTTCCATCCTCTCGTTTGCTTCCTTTCTCCCGTCCTCTCGTTTGCTTCCTTTCTCCCGTCCTCTCGTTTGCTTCCTTTCTCTCGTTTGCTTCCTTTCTCTCATCCTCTCGTTTGCTTCCATCCTCTCGTTTGCTTCCTTTCTCTCGTCCTCTTGTTTGCTTCCTTTCTCCCGTCCTCTCGTTTGCTTCCTTTCTCTCGTTTGCTTCCTTTCTCTCATTCTCTCGTTTGCTTCCATCCTCTCGTTCGCTTCCTTTGTCTCGTCCTCTCGTTTGCTTCCATCCTCTCGTTTGCTTCCTTTCTCTCGTCCTCTTGTTTGCTTCCTTTCTCCCGTCCTCTCGTTTGCTTCCTTTCTCTCGTTTGCTTCCTTTCTCTCATTCTCTCGTTTGCTTCCATCCTCTCGTTCGCTTCCTTTGTCTCGTCCTCTCGTTTGCTTCCTTTCTCCCGTCCTCTCGTTTGCTTCCTTTCTCTCGTTTGCTTCCTTTCTCTCATCCTCTCGTTTGCTTCCTTTCTCTCATCCTCTCGTTTGCTTCCTTTCTCCCGTCCTCTCGTTTGCTTCCTTCCTCTCGTTTGCTTCCTTTCTCCCATCCTCTCGTTTGCTTCCATCCTCTCGTTTGCTTCCTTTCTCTCGTCCTCTCGTTTGCTTCCTTTCTCTCGTCCTCTCGTTTGCTTCCTTTCTCCCGTCCTCTCGTTTGCTTCCTTTCTCTCGTTTGCTTCCTTTCTCTCATCCTCTCGTTTGCTTCCATCCTCTCGTTTGCTTCCTTTCTCTCGTCCTCTTGTTTGCTTCCTTTCTTCCGTCCTCTCGTTTGCTTCCTTTCTCTCGTTTGCTTCCTTTCTTTCATCCTCTCGTTTCCTTCCTTTCTCTCGTCCTCTCGTTTGCTTCCTTTCTCTCGTCCTCTCGTTTGCTTCCTTTCTCTCGTCCTCTCGTTTGCTTCCTTTCTCTCGTCCTCTCGTTTGCTTCCTTTCTCTCGTCCTCTCGTTTGCTTCCTTTCTCTCGTCCTCTTGTTTGCTGCCTTTCTCCCGTCCTCTCGTTTGCTTCCTTTCTCTCGTTTGCTTCCTTTCTCTCATCCTCTCGTTTGCTTTCATCCTCTCGTTTGCTTCCTTTCTCTCGTCCTCTCGTTTGCTTCCTTTCTCTCGTCCTCTCGTTTGCTTCCTTTCTCTCGTCCTCTCGTTTGCTTCCTTTCTCTCGTCCTCTCGTTTGCTTCCTTTCTCTCGTCCTCTCGTTTGCTTCCTTTCTCTCGTCCTCTCGTTTGCTTCCTTTCTCTCGTCCTCTCGTTTGCTTCCTTTCTCCCGTCCTCTCGTTTGCTTCCTTTCTCTCGTTTGCTTCCTTTCTCTCGTCCTCTTGTTTGCTTCCTTTCTCCCGTCCTCTCGTTTGCTTCCTTTCTCTCGTTTGCTTCCTTTCTCTCATCCTCTCGTTTGCTTCCATCCTCTCGTTTGCTTCCTTTCTCTCGTCCTCTCGTTTGCTTCCTTTCTCTCGTCCTCTCGTTTGCTTCCTTTCTCTCGTCCTCTCGTTTGCTTCCTTTCTCTCGTCCTCTCGTTTGCTTCCTTTCTCTCGTCCTCTCGTTTGCTTCCTTTCTCTCGTCCTCTCGTTTGCTTCCTTTCTCTCGTCCTCTCGTTTGCTTCCTTTCTCCCGTCCTCTCGTTTGCTTCCTTTCTCTCGTTTGCTTCCTTTCTCTCATCCTCTCGTTTGCTTCCATCCTCTCGTTCGCTTCCTTTCTCTCGTCCTCTCGTTTGCTTCCATCCTCTCGTTTGCTTCCTTTCTCTCGTCCTCTCGTTCGCTTCCTTTCTCTCGTTTGCTTCCTTTCTCTCATCCTTTTGTTTGGTTCCATCCTCTCGTTTGCTTCCTTTCTCTCGTCCTCTCGTTTGCTTCCATCCTCTCGTTTGCTTCCTTTCTCTCGTCCTCTTGTTTGCTTCCTTTCTCCCGTCCTCTCGTTTGCTTCCTTTCCCTCGTTTGCTTCCTTTCTCTCATCCTCTCGTTTGATTCCATCCTCTCGTTTGCTTCCATCCTCTCGTTTGCTTCCTTTCTCTCGTCCTCTTGTTTGCTTCCTTTCTCCCGTCCTCTCGTTTGCTTCCTTTCTCTCGTTTGCTTCCTTTCTCTCATCCTCTCGTTTGCTTCCATCCTCTCGTTCGCTTCCTTTCTCTCGTCCTCTCGTTTGCTTCCTTTCTCCCGTCCTCTCGTTTGCTTCCATCCTCTCGTTTGCTTCCTTTCTCTCATCCTCTCGTTTGCTTCCTTTCTCTCGTCCTCTTGTTTGCTTCCTTTCTCCCGTCCTCTCGTTTGCTTCCATCCTCTTGTTTGCTTCCTTTCTCCCGTCCTCTTGTTTGCTTCCTTTCTCCCGTCCTCTTGTTTGCTTCCTTTCTCCCGTCCTCTCGTTTGCTTCCTTTCTCCCGTCCTCTCGTTTGCTTCCTTTCTCCCGTCCTCTCGTTTGCTTCCTTTCTCTCATCCTCTCGTTTGCTTCCATCCTCTCGTTTGCATCCTTTCTCTCGTCCTCTCGTTTGCTTCCTTTCTCTCGTCCTCTCGTTTGCTTCCTTTCTCTCGTCCTCTCGTTTGCTTCCTTTCTCTCGTCCTCTCGTTTGCTTCCTTTCTCTCGTCCTCTCGTTTGCTTCCTTTCTCTCGTCCTCTCGTTTGCTTCCTTTCTCCCGTCCTCTCGTTTGCTTCCTTTCTCCCGTCCTCTCGTTTGCTTCCTTTCTCTCGTTTGCTTCCTTTCTCTCATCCTCTCGTTTGCTTCCATCCTCTCGTTTGCTTCCTTTCTCTCGTCCTCTCGTTTGCTTCCTTTCTCTCGTTTGCTTCCTTTCTCTCGTCCTCTTGTTTGCTTCCTTTCTCCCGTCCTCTCGTTTGCTTCCTTTCTCTCGTTTGCTTCCTTTCTCTCATCCTCTCGTTTGCTTCCATCCTCTCGTTTGCTTCCTTTCTCTCGTCCTCTCGTTTGCTTCCTTTCTCTCGTCCTCTCGTTTGCTTCCTTTCTCTCGTCCTCTCGTTTGCTTCCTTTCTCTCGTCCTCTCGTTTGCTTCCTTTCTCTCGTCCTCTCGTTTGCTTCCTTTCTCTCGTCCTCTCGTTTGCTTCCTTTCTCCCGTCCTCTCGTTTGCTTCCTTTCTCTCGTTTGCTTCCTTTCTCTCATCCTCTCGTTTGCTTCCATCCTCTCGTTCGCTTCCTTTCTCTCGTCCTCTCGTTTGCTTCCTTTCTCCCGTCCTCTCGTTTGCTTCCATCCTCTCGTTTGCTTCCTTTCTCTCATCCTCTCGTTTGCTTCCTTTCTCTCGTCCTCTCGTTTGCTTCCATCCTGTCGTTTGCTTCCTTTCTCTCGTCCTCTCGTTCGCTTCCTTTCTCTCGTTTGCTTCCTTTCTCTCGTCCTCTCGTTTGCTTCCATCCTCTCGTTTGCTTCCTTTCTCTCGTCCTCTTGTTTGCTTCCTTTCTCCCGTCCTCTCGTTTGCTTCCTTTCCCTCGTTTGCTTCCTTTCTCTCATCCTCTCGTTTGCTTCCATCCTCTCGTTTGCTTCCATCCTCTCGTTTGCTTCCTTTCTCTCGTCCTCTTGTTTGCTTCCTTTCTCCCGTCCTCTCGTTTGCTTCCTTTCTCTCGTTTGCTTCCTTTCTCTCATCCTCTCGTTTGCTTCCATCCTCTCGTTCGCTTCCTTTCTCTCGTCCTCTCGTTTGCTTCCTTTCTCCCGTCCTCTCGTTTGCTTCCATCCTCTCGTTTGCTTCCTTTCTCTCATCCTCTCGTTTGCTTCCTTTCTCTCGTCCTCTTGTTTGCTTCCTTTCTCCCGTCCTCTCGTTTGCTTCCATCCTCTTGTTTGCTTCCTTTCTCCCGTCCTCTTGTTTGCTTCCTTTCTCCCGTCCTCTTGTTTGCTTCCTTTCTCCCGTCCTCTCGTTTGCTTCCTTTCTCCCGTCCTCTCGTTTGCTTCCTTTCTCCCGTCCTCTCGTTTGCTTCCTTTCTCTCATCCTCTCGTTTGCTTCCATCCTCTCGTTTGCATCCTTTCTCTCGTCCTCTCGTTTGCTTCCTTTCTCTCGTCCTCTCGTTTGCTTCCTTTCTCTCGTCCTCTCGTTTGCTTCCTTTCTCTCGTCCTCTCGTTTGCTTCCTTTCTCTCGTCCTCTCGTTTGCTTCCTTTCTCTCGTCCTCTCGTTTGCTTCCTTTCTCCCGTCCTCTCGTTTGCTTCCTTTCTCTCATCCTCTCGTTTGCTTCCATCCTCTTGTTTGCTTCCTTTCTCCCGTCCTCTCGTTTGCTTCCTTTCTCCCGTCCTCTCGTTTGCTTCCTTTCTCTCATCCTCTCGTTTG
This sequence comes from Acanthosepion esculentum, assembly GCA_964036315.1. Taxonomy (NCBI): domain Eukaryota; kingdom Metazoa; phylum Mollusca; class Cephalopoda; order Sepiida; family Sepiidae; genus Acanthosepion; species Acanthosepion esculentum. The sequence continues at coordinate 90,596,774 of OZ038479.1, forward strand.
CTTCCATCCTCTCGTTTGCTTCCTTTCTCTCGTCCTCTCGTTTGCTTCCTTTCTCCCGTCCTCTTGTTTGCTTCCTTTCTCTCATCCTCTCGTTTGCTTCCATCCTCTCGTTTGCTTCCTTTCTCCCGTCCTCTTGTTTGCTTCCTTTCTCCCGTCCTCTCGTTTGCTTCCTTTCTCCCGTCCTCTCGTTTGCTTCCTTTCTCTCATCTTCTCGTTTGCTTCCATCCTCTCGTTTGCTTCCTTTCTCTCGTCCTCTCGTTTGCTTCCTTTCTCTCGTCCTCTCGTTTGCTTCCTTTCTCTCGTCCTCTCGTTTGCTTCCTTTCTCCCGTCCTCTCGTTTGCTTCCATCCTCTTGTTTGCTTCCTTTCTCCCGTCCTCTCGCTTGCTTCCTTTCTCTCATCCTCTCGTTTGCTTCCATCCTCTTGTTTGCTTCCTTTCTCTCGTCCTCTTGTTTGCTTCCTTTCTCTCGTCCTCTCGTTTGCTTCCTTTCTCTCGTCCTCTCGTTTGATTCCATCCTCTCGTTTGCTTCCTTTCTCTCGTCCTCTCGTTCGCTTCCTTTCTCTCGTTTGCTTCCTTTCTCTCATCCTCTTGTTTGCTTCCTTTCTCCCGTCCTCTCGTTTGCTTCCTTTCTCCCGTCCTCTCGTTTGCTTCCTTTCTCTCATCCTCTCGTTTGCTTCCATCCTCTCGTTTGCTTCCTTTCTCTCGTCCTCTCGTTTGCTTCCTTTCTCCCGTCCTCTCGTTTGCTTCCATCCTCTTGTTTGCTTCCTTTCTCCCGTCCTCTTGTTTGCTTCCTTTCTCCCGTCCTCTCGTTTGCTTCCTTTCTCCCGTCCTCTCGTTTGCTTCCTTTCTCCCGTCCTCTCGTTTGCTTCCTTTCTCTCATCCTCTCGTTTGCTTCCATCCTCTCGTTTGCATCCTTTCTCTCGTCCTCTCGTTTGCTTCCTTTCTCTCGTCCTCTCGTTTGCTTCCTTTCTCTCGTCCTCTCGTTTGCTTCCTTTCTCTCGTCCTCTCGTTTGCTTCCTTTCTCTCGTCCTCTCGTTTGCTTCCTTTCTCTCGTCCTCTCGTTTGCTTCCTTTCTCCCGTCCTCTCGTTTGCTTCCTTTCTCTCATCCTCTCGTTTGCTTCCATCCTCTTGTTTGCTTCCTTTCTCCCGTCCTCTCGTTTGCTTCCTTTCTCCCGTCCTCTCGTTTGCTTCCTTTCTCTCATCCTCTCGTTTGCTTCCATCCTCTCGTTTGCTTCCTTTCTCTCGTCCTCTCGTTTGCTTCCTTTCTCCCGTCCTCTTGTTTGCTTCCTTTCTCTCATCCTCTCGTTTGCTTCCATCCTCTCGTTTGCTTCCTTTCTCCCGTCCTCTTGTTTGCTTCCTTTCTCCCGTCCTCTCGTTTGCTTCCTTTCTCCCGTCCTCTCGTTTGCTTCCTTTCTCTCATCTTCTCGTTTGCTTCCATCCTCTCGTTTGCTTCCTTTCTCTCGTCCTCTCGTTTGCTTCCTTTCTCTCGTCCTCTCGTTTGCTTCCTTTCTCTCGTCCTCTCGTTTGCTTCCTTTCTCTCGTCCTCTCGTTTGCTTCCTTTCTCCCGTCCTCTCGTTTGCTTCCATCCTCTTGTTTGCTTCCTTTCTCCCGTCCTCTCGCTTGCTTCCTTTCTCTCATCCTCTCGTTTGCTTCCATCCTCTTGTTTGCTTCCTTTCTCTCGTCCTCTTGTTTGCTTCCTTTCTCTCGTCCTCTCGTTTGCTTCCTTTCTCTCGTCCTCTCGTTTGCTTCCATCCTCTCGTTTGCTTCCTTTCTCTCGTCCTCTCGTTCGCTTCCTTTCTCTCGTTTGCTTCCTTTCTCTCATCCTCTTGTTTGCTTCCTTTCTCCCGTCCTCTCGTTTGCTTCCTTTCTCCCGTCCTCTCGTTTGCTTCCTTTCTCTCATCCTCTCGTTTGCTTCCATCCTCTCGTTTGCTTCCTTTCTCTCGTCCTCTCGTTTGCTTCCTTTCTCCCGTCCTCTCGTTTGCTTCCATCCTCTTGTTTGCTTCCTTTCTCCCGTCCTCTCGCTTGCTTCCTTTCTCTCATCCTCTCGTTTGCTTCCATCCTCTCGTTTGCTTCCTTTCTCTCGTCCTCTTGTTTGCTTCCTTTCTCTCGTCCTCTCGTTTGCTTCCTTTCTCCCGTCCTCTCGTTTGCTTCCTTTCTCTCGTCCTCTTGTTTGCTTCCTTTCTCCCGTCCTCTCGTTTGCTTCCTTTCTCTCATCCTCTCGTTTGCTTCCATCCTCTCGTTTGCTTCCTTTCTCTCGTTTGCTTCCTTTCTCTCGTCCTCTCGTTTGCTTCCTTTCTCTCGTCCTCTCGTTTGCTTCCTTTCTCTCGTCCTCTCGTTTGCTTCCTTTCTCTCGTCCTCTCGTTTGCTTCCTTTCTCTCGTCCTCTCGTTTGCTTCCTTTCTCTCGTCCTCTCGTTTGCTTCCTTTCTCTCGTCCTCTCGTTTGCTTCCTTTCTCTCGTCCTCTCGTTTGCTTCCTTTCAGGCATTCAGTGTACTGGCTTCGTTCAAACTGTTGATCACGCCAGTTTATGAGGTCTCTCCTAGAAACTGCAGCTAAGATCCGATCTGCATAGTTGTCGTATAAACAATAGGTGGACTGAGTGTTGAACAAATACAAATTTGCCTGGACAGGTGTTTACCACAGGGATTGGCTAACCGCCCTATCAGACGCATGTATTGGAAAATGAGTATTCAACCATTACGCTCCGTTTCTGTTAAACTATTTATTTCGTCGACGGAAAACTTGAAGAAAAGTTTTCTCCGGTACACAGGCCAGTAGAAGAAATAAATGTTGTTTAAAATAAAATCATTTCACACACACACACACACACACACACACACAGAGTTTGCGTTCCGTCATTCATCCTCTGGTTTACTTCCTTTCTCTCATTATTTTTTTTACTCGTGATTTAACGCTAAATGTTGGTCATTTGTCCGTTATAGGTAGAATCCTATAAGTAATACCGGATATTTTTAGAAACATAAAATTAATAACTGATATTTATTGTAATTTTTATAATTAATATCCAATTTTACAACGATATTAAGGGGTTAAACAAACTCATTGGCTTCACTCGTTTGTCATCGTTTGTGTTTGCTATTTCTGTTTTGCAGAGCCTATAAGCAAGGAGCGGCACCATATGCGACGTTATGGTGCAGAGATGGTTATCCTAGAAAATCAACATCCAAGATGTTCCTTTTCTAAAAGATCTATTTTAAATTGAAAAAAAAACAAACCCTTTTAATGAAAATAAAATGAGTATTTTTTATTATTTACACATTTACAGCGCTGTTTCAACTAAGTTATTTTTCAGAATGGCTTTCTGTTTTTTTTTGTTTTTTTTGTTAAGATTATTAAAAACAGTCACACATTTTGAAAAATCGCTAAGCGTGAAACAACGCTGTAATTGGTTAAATAATACAAGGATGTTATTTTTTTCTGTGTATTATAAAAATGTATGTGTATTATAAAAAATGTTTTATTAAGTTTATTTATTTAGATAAATCACACTGGGCGGTGTTTCAGGCTTAGAATAAAATTATTTGAAGCTTGTGTTAAAATTATTAAAGAAGTTTTTTATTTTATCATCACTCAAGAAGCTGCATAAATTTTACTGTTTAATGTGAATGTAAGGATTAACGTCGATATAAGGATTAAAGAAATAATTAAGCAAGAAAGATTGCAAGATATCTGAATGAAACTCGTCTTTTTTTCTTCCATTTTTGGAAAGGTGTCTTCATAGATTTTACTCAGCAGTGCAAAAATACTTGTGCATGTGTATTAACGTGTATCTGATTATTATATTGTATTTGTGTGTAAATGTTTTTTTTTGGTTTTTTTTTTGTTTTGCATGGTTATGTTTATTTTATACTATTGTTCGCCAAATACAAGACCCAAAGGTTACTCAAGGTATTTATTGTTTTTTTACGGCTTATCAACCATTTATGGGTTATTTTAAAGCCGAAACATATTTTTGATTGTAAGAGTATATTTTTCTTTCTTCGACTGAATATCGCCCTAACAATTTTCTTGGAGTCCAATGATTTTCCCCACATACAATGCCTGCTATTTAACCTATATGTGGGGGTGGAAGGAGATGTATTCATATCTTTCTTAGGGGCTATTTACGCGCAAGTGAATGTCACGAACTCAACTGGGATTAGAACTCGACTCTCCGATTTATCATTCCGAACCGTTGTTCATTACACTGATCGCACATCCACCTCCACTGAAGATAGTGATTTTCTAAGCACAGCTTAGATGTGGCACAAGGCCGAAAGTATGGAGCACCCAGTGAGGATCGAACTCACTACGCAATTGATCTAGCAAGACTAGCTTTCTAACCATTACACCACGTCGAAGTGCCCCACCTCCAGTGAAGATAACCGGTCACTGAAGCAGGGTTGTAATGGCTTAACTGAAGGAAGTAAGAAGTGCATATTTTATATAGAAGATAACGGTTGACCATAGGAGTTTAGATCGTAGCGATCAGGGAAGCATCCTCACGGGAGTCTGTTCTTAACGGAGAGAAGGCGGATGAATTGAGCCTGTGTTCGTGGCATGGTGATTCCTAGCTGTAATATTTCGCTTTCGTATCCTGTCTCGTGTTACCTTTGTTGGCACATATGAATATTACCGCGTGAGTGTCGTTTGCCGAATAAAAAAGAAAACTGGTTTGTAAGTGTGATTACAGCTGTTAGGATTGTTAATACTTTGAAAAAATTTACGTATTATGAGATATAATTCAATAACACCGACGTAATCATTTTCCGTTGAAAATATGCTAAAATGCCCTCAGCTACATGTAATGTCGCCACATAATTCTATTCTGGATGAGGCTTCTTCTTATTCTATGTGCCGTGTCCCTTCAGGACGTGGGTGATCATGGCTTGCCACAATTTCCTATACATTGTAGTTCTCAGTGAAGTCTATTTGCTACATGTAATCGCTGTTCTGCCAACTATTTACACAAGCTCGTTAGGTAGATGATGCGCTGTTCTATTTCCTCATTATGTACCCTAGAAATTTCAATTAATATTTTCCGGTGCTACATATGAGTTTCCTTTGGTTTCCATTTTCTCTAAAACTTCGCCGTTGCACACGTGTTCAGTCCATAGTATTCTCAGAATCCATCTGTAGAACCACCTTTCTGTTACCTCATGTCTTTTCTCCATCTATGATGAGGCGTAGAAGTTTATTAAAATGTCGTTTATGACATCGGCTGATAACATCTCGTCATTTGGAAATTTTTCTACCGGTTATCTCCCTTCGATATTCTCAAATATTTTTCGTTCTCCCTCCCTCTCTCCTAGGGCCTTTTATGACACGAATGATTTGAACTTGTATCTTCATTTTCCTTAAATGCAGAGTTTCATAAAAATACTCTCATTAGTAAATATCTATGTAGATGATGCTATTTATGGACGCGAATCCAAGAACCTAAATGATCGAAGCCTTGCAGCAGAGGCTGGAGCTGCCCAACCACCACCACCGTCCAGTTTTGACAGAGTTTATAAGCGTCTAGGTGGCCTTGTGGGTAAAGAATTATCTTTCTCCCTACAACCCCTTTCCCACAGACAATAATTTTGCAAGTTTCTCGCTACTCTATCGCTAATTCCACAGCTAGTTCTGACTAGCTATTTCCATCAGTTCTGACCTTTCAGATCTAGGAACCACCGTGTCACGCACATGGGTTCAAACCCTCCTCATTCACTTTGTATTTCATTGGTAAGGAGGAAATTCAATTCGGACACCTTCCCAAGAGCTCCTTTGTGAAACAAACTCCCGAGAGGATGCTTTCCAGATCTCTACAGTCTTTTCAATCTATCTATCCTACATATTCTCATAATCTGCACTTTTTTATCCTGCTCTTACGTTCATAAAACTACGTCGTTCAGTAAACCCCTATATTAAGTGGCTCTTGGGCGTTTTACCATTAATATTTTTATGTAAATATTTTATTCTTCGATTAATAAGAGTCTTCTTGTCTTTTTTACTATTTTATATCCGTGTTATTTCAGCCAACCGGCATTACTAATCCTAACAATTGTTAAATGAAATATTCATTTACTCTCACTGATGCTTACAATGCTTTTTCACCACTATGAGTATTTAAAAAAACCCATTAAACTTGTACTTGATATCATACACGAAATCCCCTTTAAAAGGCATGAAACTGTCCGTCCTCATCCTAGCTATAGTTCAAATAGCAAAACAGGATCAGTATCAATCACTTAAATAGAAGGATAACTCTACACGCAAAACTATAGTTGTCCACGCAACTGCGTTTCTCTCAAACAATCATGGTGATGCAGTATTCACAGATATTAAAGAAAAAGAAGCTGTAGAGAACCGTGATTACATATGTCCTTAAGGGACATGATAAACCTTTACATTAAGAGAAAATTAACTCAAAAACCTATTATGGTTCGATTTCATATATGTATATAAATGTTTTTACCCACGTAACATGAATTTCTCTTATCTCTTATTACGATTCTGTTTCAGTGTTCCTTCATATATCTGGCTTACTAATCCTAGTTAAGAATTGTTGAGTGGAATATTTTTTATCTTTCGCCAAACTACAGTCCAACTAAATGATCAAACATACGGAAAAGCTTCCGAATTTTTCAGCATATTTTTCGCGGATGTATGTATGTATGTATGTATGTATGTATGTGTTATGGTAATTTACCCACGCACGCATGGACTCTTCCATCTATAAATAAGAGCAGGTACCGCCTTTTGAAGGGTGAAGTTTCCAACAGTGAGCTCTGACAGTCGGACCGAACATTCTTGCTGTAACACTCTCGTTTGTATATGTTTGTATTACTGTTTCTCTTAATATATTTGTTTAACTCAATTCCTCTCTTTTGTCTTTATTTCTGGCCCTAACAAGGCCACAACAGTATGTATGCATGTATGTGAGTGACTTTGATATCCCTGATCGTAGTCAGTTGATTAGTATGGAGTCTCGAGTAATTGAGCACTGGTTACAATAGAGTGGTGTTGTGCTGCAGTTCATACCAGAGACCAGGTTCGTTGACAGGGTGCAGCTTCTTCCTGTTAAACGCTTGTTGTTTAAAAATAACCATTCGATCAGATCATTACCCACGAGTGAAAAACATGACACTTTCTAGCAGTAAACCGGATTTTATTCTTGTATTGTAACTTACTGCTATAGGCGAGCGAAGATGAGGTGAGGCGTAGGTGAGAGAGGGAGGCGATCCGTCTAACTGGTGTCTTCCCTGTCTCGTTGTTCTCCGCGGGCGCGCTTCGTCGCTCTATTTCTTTTCGCGGGTACTGGTCAGTTTTTATAGCTAATATGATGTTTTTGTCCAGTCGTCCTTGTCTAAAAAAGTAATTTATTTTCGTTCAGCGACTTCTTTTTGTCTTGGTCGCCTGGGAAGCCCACTTTACGATACTTACAACCATTGATCCAAAATAAATATTCCGAATTAATTTTTGAGACAGGTCCAGCTGTTTTCCATTTAACAAGACCTCAGTTGACTGATATTGCTACAGTGGTCAGGCTGTTTTCCATTTAACAAAACTTCACTTGACTGATATTGCCACAGTGGTCAGGCTGAAAGGCGATAGGACCTTCAGCAGTTTCTTTCTGTACAGTGAACTGGCCGAGAGGGAAAGACCAGCGCATAAACCAAAATTGAGGTACGGAGATTGATTCAAGAAGATGCTGCATAAGGCGAGCATGACTGGGAAAACTTCGCTCTCAATCTTTCATCCGAGAGAAAAACAATGCACAATGGTATGAGAGATTTTGAACCGTGTGAATCAAGAAAAACTCAAGGGAGTTGTTCGTAAGGATCTTGACGTTGATCTCTCTGAGAATGGTGGCACAGAGCTTGATCAAATGTAAAATGGATTTGATCGAGTTTGTCGTAAGTATGACAGACCTAAAAAAATCATCAAAAATGTCACACAAAGAGGCAAGTCATTAATTACATGTGGTGCAGCTTTTCTACTTACAACAAGTCTAGAAAATATGTGTCACATTTGGTGTACTAAAATTCCATGAATGTTCATCAAACTATTATTACTGCAATAATTACTACAGGAGGCTCACAACGTTGCCACATCTGCGCAGGAGAATGTAAGATCCTAGCAGGACTAAAAAGTTATATCAGCGCTGCCCATATCTGGGAATAAATTGAGAGATTGCATTTCTCGAAATGGAGCCGCAATCATCGTGTATGTATATGGTCACGTGATCGAGTGGTTAGAACGTTAATTTTCCGATCATGAGATTCGGGTTCAAATCTCACCGTGGTCAGTTTGTCAGCGAGGTGACCTTTTGATTATATCGGCTTGAAGAGACGATCCCAACTTGAGGCACGTTTGAGAATTGTCTGAAAACCATACCTCGGGTTTATCCAAGCCTTGTGAGTAAAATTGGGTCGACGAAACTCTTCAAAGGCAGTCGATGGCTGTGCTTGCAGAAAGCCACATTCAAACTGTTGGTAACCCCAGATGATGTATAAATTATTTATTTTCTCTTTAGTAAATAGTGGGGGGCATCTTTTGAAGTGTTCTCTGTTGGAGTTGTTTTAGTTATTTTTTTTATGCATAAGTGCCTATACCCACTGGTGAAACTGGACCCGCTAAGTTGCAATAAACTCTGAACAAGATATCTGTCGATTTGGGGATTTGATCCCTATTTCTATACTTTGTCATTTTTCCTTTAATACATGTGTCACAATGTTGTAAGCCCTTTGAACATGCAATTTTCATTCTAGTAACGTGTTCTTGTAATTTTTTAACATCCGAAGTATTACAATGACCTAATATCTTATGCCAAGTCGCTAAGTCGTGGTGGCTGTTTTCACAGATTTAATACTTTTCAAATAATATAAACATCCGTTTTGTTGTATATTAAATTCAGTTCCGTCTAGGTATATTAACTTTGAATTGTCTCGGTGAAAATTAACTTTAACACCAGTTTTAACAGCAGACTGAACCGAGAAAAGATTTTATTTAAATTTAGGGATATATAAAGCCCTTTTTAATAAACATTTATAAATATTTCCATTAGTATCTCGTAAAGAAATACAGGCATCGCCTCTTTTTAAAATAAATTGTTAGCTCTAGTTCTGTCAGCCAACTCTATAAAATGTTTGTCAGTTTCGAAATAGGGGTCAAAATTAATAAATTTTGTTTTATCTGTAATTACATGATTTGTCGCGCCCGTATCGACTAGGTAAGAATTATTATTGTGTATAGTATCCAACTCAAATGAAAAGGCATATGTTTTCTCATTCGAAAAAGCTTTTACATTTTTAAAAAAATCACTCCTTTTATAAAATTGACATTTCGCACGTATATGCCCGACTTTACCACAAAGAAAGCAGATGATATTTGATTTTCTATTATTATTATTATTCCTCCTCCTCCTCCTCCTGCTGTTGTTGTTTTTAGGCCCCTTATTTTTAATATCATAATTCCTGGTCTAGCAGGTTGGAGGGATTACTTTTCTGAATTTTTAAAATGACGTCCTTAGTTGCATTACGTTTTTATCTTGATTTGTTGGGTTGCACATTTTTTCAGTTTCTTCATAACTACGTAATGCGACTTTAAACTCAGTGAAAGTTAGACTTTTATCTTTTTGAGTTATGACTGTCGTGAATGGTTTAAATGTCCATGGTAATCCCTTTAAAACCATGGCTATTAACAGCCCATATGAAATAGCCTCCCCTGATATTTTTAAGGCATTTGTGACATTCTCAGCCCGTATAATATAATCTATTACGGATTTATTCTCACGTCTCCTTAACGCAGTTAGTTCAGTATATAAAGCAATAATTTTAGGCTTACCTTTTGGTAAGTAGTGTTCACGCAATATCTGTAGCGCTCGGCGTCCATTGTCCTTGGCTTCTCGCATTATTAAAGACAAACTTCTGTCATCCAGACATTGTATTAATTCACCGAACACAGTCGCATTTCTTTCCATAAAATCATCGTCATCTTCTGGTCATCTTGGCAAAGGATGATGTCATGAAGTTTTTGTATTCTAAGGTAGCCTAAGAATTTCGTTTCCTACAATTCATAATTAGATTCATTTCTAGCAAAATACAGTCGTAATCTGCGCTCATAACCACTGTAAAACATGTTTAATGTAGTTTGAATGTAGAAATACGACTTAGAAAGTAATTTGTTCAATGTAACAGCACCAATGTCTAGTAGCAGCTATTCAGGAATTCTTAAGGTCTTCCATATCAGAGGTTTGTAGTGGATATTCGGAGAGAGTAGGAAAACGTAGTTCTGCAGGTTATTCATATCAGAGGTTGGCAGTGGATGTTCCGTCAAGAAATTAACAAAATGGCCGCCTTTATACACATCGGATCGAATATTCCACGTCTTCTGATTGGTTAACCTTCTCTTGGTAAACTATAAAATGAGTCGGTGAGACATACGAAATTGTAAAACGCGGACTATTCCATGTGAAATGGATTTAAACACAATTATGAATAATGAAGATGGTATAGCGGCGTGTGAGAAAGAATACAGAATGTTGATAGGAAGTCTTATTCACGTCATGACATCAACAAGGCCAGACATCTGCTATACGGTTACTAAGTTGTCTCAAAACTTAAATAAACCAAGGACTGTGCATTTAACAAAAGCTAAGTATTACATCATTTAAATGGAACTAAGAATCAGTGCCTAGTATTTCAACAATCAAAAAACCCACTACAACTGGAAAGATTTTGTGATGCTGATTGGGCAAATTCACCAGATCGTAAAAGTATCACAGGATATTGCTTTAGATTGGCAATAATTAGCTGGAAATCTAAGAAACAGGGGATGATTTCACTTTCGACCTGTGAAGCAGAATACGTTGCATTGTCGCAAGCAACACAAGAGGCTATTTTTCTTAAAACACTAATAAGTGAGCCTATAACTATTTACTGTGATAATCAGGCTAGTATTGCTTTGGCTAAAAATCCAATAATACATCAAAGATCAAAGCATATTGATATTAAATATCAATTTGTTAGAGATCAGGTACAAAAGAAAACAGTACAAATTGAATATGTTCAATCGGAAAATAACGTGTCGGATTTGTTTACGAAGCCAATTACAAAATTGAAATTACGGGCTTTCATTCCTCTCATACTTGGTACCTATAGTCCTGGGTAAGACGTAAAACTGCATCCATTTAGTTACTGTCCTATAGTCCTGGGTAAGACATGAAACTGCATCCATTAGTTATTGTCCTATATTGGGGTATAAACGTAAATAGTCCTACTTTTAGCCCAATCCTCCTCCTGAATAACTCTCAGAATCATTCTGACCCGGAGTGATAGTGCCTGTTTTAAGGGGTCCCAGTTATGGGTAAAATAACAACTTTTTCCACTTTTTTGTGATCACGACCCAAATTTATAATATTGGTAATGTTTATTAACCTGACGTACTTAACAGTGGACAAAATGATATAACTAATTTTTGAGGATATTAATTTTCTTTAAAAACAAATTCTTTTATGAATACTAAAAAAATACTCAAAAAAAATTTATGAATACTTTAAAAAGAAAAAAGGAGAGGAAAAAAATCTTTATTTTATGAATACTAAAGCATTTGTTCCATATGAATATTGACTTTACTAATATTTTGAATAACGATTCCATAATGTACCCAAAATGGAGAGGGTGTTGGAGTTTTTGGGTACTCTAATATACTAGTAAGACAACCAAAATGAGCTGACTCATTTTATAGTTTACCAAGAGAAGGTTAACCAATCAGAAGACGTGGGATATTCGATCCGATGTGTATAAAGGCGGCCATTTTGTTTATTTCTTGACGGAATATCCACTGCCAACCTCTGATATGAAAGACCTGCAGAACTACGTTTTCCTACTCTCTCCGAATATCCACTGCGAACCTCTATGGAAGACCTTAAGAATTCCTGAATAGCTGCTACTAGACATTGGTGCTGTTACATTGAACAAATTACTTCCTACGTCGGATTTCTACATTCAAACTACATTAAACATGTTTTACATTCTCCCTATTCTTTTTCAAGATTCTAGATACCGTCAACCACAGGCTCTTAAAAACCCATGCTACATTTACTCATTAAATGATAGTATATTGCAGTCTAAACTTATTGAAGCTTACGGCCGCATCACGTTGAAACATTGGTTCTCGGAAGATCACCAAAATTAAGCAATGTCGAACATGGTTACTACTTAGATAGGTTGATAAGCCTTAGAAAAGAAACCACTCGATCAGTTAACGAAACCTGTTGATAGATTTTATTTCATATCATTGTGTTGGGGCAGTGAAATACATTGCATCGTCATCAATGTCAATAAGTTTCTATTTTCCTTATATATTAACATTTACTAGGGCACTTCCAGAAAATTCAATAACTTTATAACTGTTTAAAAAAACAACAGAAATTTTCTCGCTTGCATGTAATATAAACATAATATGCTTCATAAATCATAGACTCTGTGGGTGCAGAAGCAATACAAGTATGCCTGAGTTGGCGTCTGCAACAGGTATTTGCCTGTCACCCTATAAAACAGGATATTCGGACATGACCAGCTACGAGATTGAGGTAGGTTTTCAAGTCAGCCTGCACTGAAGGACTCGACTGCAAATTTAAACGTGCAAAAATAACTCCATCTAACTAAATCTTTAGCAAACAAGCAAATGCGACAATATCAGCTTTTCTTTTGTCTTCTACTTTCTTTCGTGTCGCAGTCTCTGATCTGTTTCATTGACTTTGAGTCAACTTTTCCTTTGTCAACTTGAATTAAAACTTATTTTAAAAAAATAAAGAAAAGAAAACCATGTTGACTGTTTTTAAAACAACAAAGTGAAATCAGTGATAACTATACAAAGAGATCAACGTCTAAGGCAGGAAAAAAAGAATTAAACCTTTGTAAAAATAATAACATAAAAATAAAAAGGAAGCGACAGAAACACAAGATAATATGGTGTATAAAATCGATATCAAACTTGCTTAGACGAATACGTAATGAACGCATGGCAAACACATTGTATCAGCTATATGAAAACAACCGGATAAAATAATAATAAAAAAAATCGTTTGACGACAAGAGAACGAACGGAAAGTCTAAGATGCTAGACAGGAAAAGAAACGGAAGTTACGCAGGGGAATAAAGAAAGTTGCGGGGAGAGAATACCTTGTAAAAAAAAATGACGATGATGAAAGGGTTCAAAATGGACGAATAGTTCAGTGAAACATCAAAACGAATTGTTAAGCACAAGATCAAAGCGAATCGATAAGTATGATTAAGTTTACCGTCTAAATAAGCTGAAACGTTCGCCCAAGTTATGCAGCATTCTGTCTTCTCTGTACTTAATTTAGGTTTCACAGGTTTTGTAAACTAAACAAAAATTGAAACTTAAAAAAGAAAATACACAAGCTGCAAACTTTTCTCAGCGTGTGCTAATGGTTTGCGAAGCTACACAGCTTGACCATTACTATTGAGATGTGAAATCAATTAACCTAACCTAAAATCATTTGCAATGCATTTTCATAATAAAATTATTTCTTTATACCTTGGCGTGAGGTAACGGTTAGCAAGACTAGTTTAGTTGATGTACAGAGTAGTGAGTTCAATCCTCATTAGTTGCCTCATAAAAATGTCGACATTAAATAACCCAACAAGTTGTAAAATCAACCAAACTAGCTTAAAATCATTTGCAATGCATTTTTGTAGTAAAATCATTTGCAATGCATTTTTACAGTAAAATCATTTTGAATGCATTTTTACAGTAAAATCATTTTGAGTTCATTTTTACAGTAAAATCATTTTGAGTTCATTTTTACAGTAAAATCATTTTGAGTTCATTTTTACAGTAAAATCATTTTGAATGCATTTTTACAGTAAAATCATTTTGAATGCATTTTTACAGTAAAATCACTTGGAATGCATTTTCGCAGGAGAAAGTCTTTTGCAACACATTTTCGCAGGAGAAAGTCTTTTGCAACACATTTTCGCAGGAAAGTCTTTCGCAACACATTTTCGCAGGAAAGTCTTTCGCAACACATTTTCGCAGGAAAGTCTTTCGCAACACATTTTCGCAGGAAAGTCTTTCGCAACACATTTTCGCAGGAAAGTCTTTCGCAACACATTTTCGCAGGAAAGTCTTTCGCAACACATTCCTGAAGAACTACAACTAATGTCTTCTCTTCATCTGTAAGGAAATTGTTCAGCATTTACTGCCATATAAGCGAATTGATATTTCATCACAGTTTTGCACTCTTTATTTTTCCCCGAAGTTTTCCTGATTCTTCATTCTTTTTTCTGTTTTTTTAAAGACATCTTTTGCTATTATAATGAGCGTTCGGATTTCTGTGTCACATTTTCCATCGTCTGTTAAAAAAACTTCTCAGAGTTAAATTTCTGTACGTGCGTCTCCAATTCTCAACTAGCAACTTCAGTTGTCCCTCTTGCTAAGAACCATATATACTTATGGTTAGTCCTCTCTTTTTGCCTCCCTATACTACCTTGTCTAGGAGTTCCTCTGACTTGCGTTTTACAAGCCTCAAATTCAACAAATCGTTCTTGTCAACTTCCGAGCTTTATTTCAAGGGACAAGTCACCACCCTTAAAATGCGTAAACTAGTTTTGGGCAACACGGTCTGTTACAGGATCGAGTTAAGGCCATATGTGTAATCCAACAATTGTGTTCTTTAAGTACTCTCCGCAGATAAAATCTGTTATCCTTCTCTTACTTTTTCTGCTCGCTCTCTTTCGATTTCTTTTCCTCTTCTTTCTTTTATTCGTTCACCTGGTTCCCTCCTCCTCTATATATGTTCTTCCTTTTTTTTCTTCCTTTATCTCTTTTTACCTTTCTTTTTACTGGTTACGTCAACATCTGTTTTCTCTAATCATTTAATTTGACTGGTGTTTATTCCATCTGATTCTACGTCCCTTTTTTCATTTACTTCTTCTTATCCTCCTACAGCTTTCTTTTTCTTTCTTTCTTTCTTTCTCCGAAACATGTCTGTCTGTTTCTTGTACCTTTCTCTTCATTTTTCTCCTCTTTCTTCTTCTTACTAAGATGAATGAATTCTTCTCGACTCGTTCTACTTTTCTCTTGCTTCTTAACCAATATCTGTTCGCGTATATCGCTGGTAACCATGGATCATTCTTTTGTTATTCGCTATGAAATCAATTTCTTTCCACAAAAGAAGCAAAAGAAAAGTCGATAGAAACAGAACCAGTGTCTCTGACACAAGAAAGAAAATGAGGCGCGGTCAGCATTTATTTATGTCCGTGTCATGGGAGATCACGTTGTGAATATTAATGTGATCTTTCAACATAAACTCTTCTCAAATCTTATCATCATCTCTTTTTCAGACAAACTTCTAATTTCTTTACCTTCTTTTGTGTCTTAAGGCTGATTTTTCATTGCTGATAAAATTTAGCGAACTAACAACATACAGTACGTTTGGCGACTTAGATTAACCAGACTGAAGGTATTATCTAATACTATTGTACCCGAAGACGTTTTCGTTGGCTCATGTCTTCTGAAGAAGGTATAATGAAGAAAAGATGTATGCTTCTGAATTTATCTCATGAAATGATGAATGAAGTTTTCCGCTAAAGTATTCTTCTTCTTTATTTTTGTCATATCCTTTCAGACCATGGTCGATCATGGCTCTACACAAATTCCTGTCTTTTGTTGTTCTCAGGAACCTTTGATCCTCTGACATCCCTCTTTGCCATTGTTCTAAGATCCATTTACACAGAGTTGTTAAGTAAGTTCCAATCTGTTTGTCATATTTTCAGGATGTGAATGAACATGGCTCTCTGCAACATCCCTCTTTTGTTACTCTAAGTACGTTTTGACTCTTTGCCATCATTCTACCATTCATTCAGAAAAAATACTCGTTAAGTAGTTTACTCTGTTTTCACCTAATTTGTTAACCTTCAGTAGTCCTGTGCGCGTTAAATTCTCCAACCACGTTTTCCTCATTGTGTGTCACAGAAGTTCAAAATGACTCTTTCTGGTTTAATATAGGTTTCTTTAAAACTTCATTTCTCACCAGAAATGTCAATGATATTCTCAGCATTCGTCGGTAGAACCACATCACTATTGTTTCAAATCTTATCTTCATCTTCAAAGAGACTATCCAGTATTCACTACCCTAAAGAAGATTAGATATCATATAGCAGTTCAACAATCTTTTCTGTTTCTAACGGCTGTTTTCTAGCTATTGATTCTCAGATCATTTTTGGAAAGGCGCCGACCTACGCTTTTTTGCATTACTGTATCTGTTACTCTACTACCTAAGCAGTTTTCTGAACCTGTTGATGTTGACATCCCCTAGATAGAGCTGACACATTTGGTTGTCTCTTTTGCTGACAGCCATGCATTATTTTCTGATGAAGAATAGCCTTTTCACTCATTCCATTAACTTCTTCTATTTCTCAAATATTATTTACAGTCAAACTGTTGTCCTCATCTTTGTTGTTGTATTCAAAACCTTTCGGCCTTTCATCCTCATGCATTCTTCAGATGTCTGACGATCCGGGTAACCGTCAGTATATTTTCAGTTGAAACTTTTATTTAATTTAAATAGGGGAGCATGTTGTCTTTCCTCTGTCTATGCCTCGGGTTAAACCTAGTGATAACAGTGGGAAGTCACGTAATGTCGTTGAGAATTTTTTTTAAAACCTAAGAGTAAAATTCTGTAAAAAAGCAAAAAAAAAAAAAAAAAAAAAAATACTTTTGATATGCCATAATAAATTTCGAAAGTTTTCGACAAGGTTTGGCATACAGCGTTTTTTCCACAAGCTGAAGAGATACAAATTTTTGAACTAATCCTGGACGGCCACTCGTCTACATCCTTTCGTACTAATCCGTGTGTCCTTCAAGGCTCCATCCTAGGTCCTACTTTGTTTTTAATTTTCACTAATGACCTTCCCGACGGCATCAGCTCTCAACTGGGTATCAATTACAATTATTTACTTCTGTATCGAGTGTAAGTCTGATCAGCTTGATAAGGTCAAAATGACAGTCTGTTGTTAACTGGGGCAAAAAGTGGCTTGTTAATTTTAACGCCTCCGAAAACTAAACTGCTCTCCATTAATCATATGAGAGACACTTCTCTGATTTTCATCAGCATGGCTGCTGCTAACCTCTAAGAAAGTGACTCTTTACTCCTTCTCGGCTTCACGTTCTCGGCTGACATGTAGTGTAAAGACTATTTTGAATCCATTGATAGGTCAGCTGCTAAAAAAGTTGGTTCACTGTGTCGCGCGAGACAATTTTTCTCCCCAGAATCTATCCTACGTATCTATACGTCTACCATATGTCCATGCTTAGAATGTTGCAGTCGCATATAGTCCGGATCTCCTGTTATGTATCTAGAGTTCCTTGATAAAATCCAAAGAAGAATCAGCAATATTATCGGTCCTGACCTTTTACTTTCCCACCGCCGTAAGGTTGCCTCCCTGTGCCTTTTCTATAAATACTTTAACAGTAATTGTTCGAATGAACTTTTCGCTATGGTACCTGGACTTTTTGAATTTAAGCGCAATCCTAGACTAGCGTCGAGATCTCCTCAATTTACACTTGAGCCAGTTGGATGTAAACGAAAATTCTACGCTAACAGTTTCTTTTCTCGCACTTCTCGCTTTCCAGCTAACTTTAATTTTTAAAAAATAAATACAATGTCAGTCGCTATCTACTATACTCCTGATTACTCTTTTTGTTCTTGCTCATTAGTAATGTTTCTGTTTCTAATTCTTCCACATCCCTTGTCTTAATGGCTTGCAGGGGGCGATCTCTACTTAAAAAATCTTTACGTTACTTAGCACTGCAAATATTCTGCAAAAGGCGTTTTCTGTTTGAGGCAGTACGACTTGATGGAGAGCACGCATAATGGCAAAATCGTGTTAACGAAAATAATGATAATAATGTGCTCTAATGCTACACAAGGCATGGCTTCCAATCTTAATTGATTGAGGATTTAACACATATATTTTTTCTTAGTGAATTAAGATTGGCAGCACTAAAAATCCCGTTCAGTACCATGATTTTAGGCTCCTTGGACATATCCACTTGGAGCTGTGCATCCCTGGTTCATGAAAGTATAATGGGGTATAATCATGGCCGGGTGTCAAGAAGTTTTTGTTTTAAAGTTGGAATAATTCAGCAAACAATATACTTGAAAACACCCTCAGAGACTGTCTAGATTAACTGACATGAAGGTATGGATAACTGGTTCCCATCTGTATGGTTATCTGCTGCTTTTATGAAAACTTGCCACCATATCACACAAATTTGGCAGTGATGATTGTGCCTGAGCAGTTCTGGGTGTCTGTACGAGTAATGTCGGGCTTCATATATTTGTACCTCAGTATCACTTTGTTGCTGTTGGTGTGTGTATGGAATCAGTTTTGGACTAAAGGTCTGTAAAAAGAAAAAGTACGTAATAGTTTGTAAAAAGATTAGTATTCAAATAGATTAGATAGAATCTGCCAATGTTTAGTTTCAACTGAAACTTTAAAAATATCTCTTGTAGTGGGCGGAGTAATTTCCCTTTAATTCAGTAGGACTATTTAAGCTATTTCATTTCATGGCGCCGAGCAATCTCTAAAATTTTATGTATGGTCATAAAAGGATTTTGAACAATTTCCAGTTTGATAAATATTCGATTAATATACATCTCTTCACCAGCCGATATTTAGACTGATAACGTCTTTCACCACCGCCATTTTTTCTTTTCGTCCAAGACCTAATTCTCTGTTAAGTCTTCAACAATCTGTTTTATCCAGGTTTTATCAACTGACAACTTTTACACTCTTCTTTCTTTTTCAATTTGTGTTTTTTCTTTTCCGGACATTCTTTTTTCTTTCTTTTCCTTTTCAATCTTTCAACACATTTTTTTCCTTTCTTTCTTTATATAGTTGTTGTTGTTTTCTACTTTTCTGTTTTCGTCTCTTTCTTTTCACCTCTTCTCCAAAGTTTTCGTTTCCTCTCTCTTTTCATGTTATTTTCGATTTCCCATTGTCTCTCCTAACTGATTATTTTTTTCTCTCTTTCTTTGTTTCTCTGTTTCTCTCTTTCTTTGTTGTTCTCTTTGATTCTTTCGTTCTTTACTTGATCATCATCACCTTTTTGCTTGTCACTATTTTTCTTTCATTTCAGTTTTATTTTCTGTTTCTCCGCTTTTTACTTTTCTTTTTTACTGTCCCTTCTTCGTTGTCTTTGCTTGATCCTCCTCCTCTCTTTGCTTGATCCTCCTCCTCTCTCTGTTTGATAGTCAAAATTATTTCTCTTTCCTTCTTTCTCTCTTTCCTTCTTTCTCTATTTCCTCTCTATTTCCTTTTTTCATCTCTTTCCTTTTTCATTTTTTTTCATCTTTTTTTTCATCTCTTTTTTTCATCTCTTTTTTTTTCATCTCTTTTTTTTCATCTCTTTTTTTTCATCTCTTTTTTTTCATCTCTTTTTTTTCATCTCTTTTTTTTCATCTCTTTTTTTTCATCTCTTTTTTTTTTCATCTCTTTTTTTTCATCTCTTTTTTTTCATCTCTTTTTTTTTCATCTCTCTTTTTTTTCATCTCTTTTTTTTTTTCATCTCTTTTTTTTTTCTTTCTTTTTTCCCGACTTTAAGACGCTCCTCATTACTGCAGCACGTGGTTATTGACTTCTGCTATTTGCAAACAACTGACATTATGAAGCTGGTTTTCTGCCTTGTAAAACCTTTTTATCTTAAATTTTATATATATATATATAATGTAAAATTTGTTTTTCAGTTTTTTTTTTTCATTTTGATTCTTTCACTTCTTCCCAACATTCCGAATTGAATTCCGCGTTTTTTTTTCCTTCGCGTCAAATTCTTCTTTTTTCGCTGCTTGTCACCAACTTCATTTCAAATACATTTTACTTCGATAACGTTCATTATCAATCTGCCGATACAATTTTGATATTGATTCCTAAGCCTTTATTCTCCTCTTTTCCTGGATCATTCTTTTCTCTTTTTTTCATTGACTAAATCATTATTCCTTTTGTTTAGTATCAGCAGCCCGTATTGTTCACTTCCACGTAAAATAAAATAAACTTACTACATATCCCATTTCGATTTCTTTCTCCTTCGACATTCCTTTGTGAACGTTTCAGTCGTGATGACGCGGCTTTGTCATTAAAAATCTTGTTTAGTTTGTGATTATTACGTTTTGTGCGCTGGTGAGATTCACGATGCAATTTTGATGGGATTTTCTGGAAAATTCAAACAATTGTGCGTATCTCTATATTTCTGACATGAGATATTGTAACTATTTACACTATTTACATTGTCCTGACTCCTGTCCTCATCTTTATTGTCATATCCACGACAAGGATACTTGACCCAAACAGCTGTGAGTTCAATACCTGGACACAGCAGAGGTGAACAAAAACATGAAAAATTGAGTTACTAAAGGGCAATAACTGAAACTGAAACATCCAGAAAAAGTATGGCACGAGAAACTAGAAAACTTTCCTCTCGTGGACTAAATAAAGGGTTCGGTTCAAAATTCTAGCGTACATCACCCGAAGATGGCCGGTGTGTACAACGGTCGAAACCTCGTGGATATGGCAATAAAGATGAAGACAACAGTCCGAAGAATGTAAATGGTGTTAATTGTAACTCTGAGGAGTATTTTAACAAATAGTATTCAGAGATTCCAGTCGAATCCATTACATTCATTTACGTACTAATACCCTTGGGAAAGATATGAATCATCTTCTTCTCCCTCCAGCGATGAGTAAATAACAGGACAAACTGGGTTCTATAGTCTTGGATGGCGACTGGTTTACCGCAGAAAGAAATGGAAACCTACTGCGGGAAAAAAAAATCTGCCTCGTCATTCATGTATCGAAAGATACATGATCGCCTAAGCGTGTGTCACGCATGGCATATAACTGACTGATTCAGCGAAATACTACTATGAAAAATATATGATCCCGGTATTCTAAGCCTGCGGCAACACCACTCCTCATATTGATACCTGAGTGACGGTGCCTGAGGGGACTGCACATCCCATATTAAAAAAAGGATCCTGTGTCCCAACCTTCCATTCATGAGGAGATCCAGTAAATAAAATTTTATAAGCATGAATTTCGTCCACGCTGACCAAAATGTCTATTTTTTATTTTCTTGAAACACTATTAGCATCGTTTAAGTTTAAGCATGTTATTGTTATAGAGCATGAATTTTGATTGCTCTGACCAAAATGTTTATTTTTCATTTTGCTATGTGACAGTATTAGCAACGTTTAGCCCGTTACTTTTATGAGCGTGAGCCTTGATGGCAGTGACCAAAATACTCTCTTTCTCTCTGTTTTTGATATTAAACTGCGTTCTCTTTGAAGTTTAACTTCACCGTGTGCATATTGATACCATTGAACAAAAAATACTTTTTTTTTCGTCATTAGATTGCTTACATTATTTACATTATTCGGACTGTTATTCGTCATCTTTGTTGCCATATTCACGACGTTTCGACCGTTGTACGCGTCTTCAGGCGATTGGAATTTCAAATCGAACCCTTTATTTCATCCACCGGTGTAGATTGTTCTAGTTCCACGTGACATGCCTCTTTAGGATATCTCAGTATCAGTTATTTCCCTTGAACTCAACTCTCCAAGTTTTTGTTCACTGATAACTGATACTCATACTGAGATATCCGGAAGAGACACGACACGGGAAACTAGAACAATCTACCCAGGTGGACGAAATAAAAGATTAGTTTCGAAATTCCAATCACCTGAATAAGGCCGGTGTGTACAACGGCCGAAACGTCGTGAATATGGCAACAAAGATGAGGACAGCAGTTCGAACAATGTAAATAGTGTAAATATTTACAGCACCTCATCTCAGAAATATAGACAGTTATCATTAGATTGCGTTTAATTTTAATTAAATTCATTTAAATATATCGTTGTAGATTATTTTGTGGTCGCTGTCGTAATCTTAATGTAAAATTTCATTTTTTTTTGTTTAATTGGTAAAAACTTGCTTATCTTTGTTCATGAAAGAAAACAAGCAAGATTTTTTTTTAATTTGTAACAATATGAAAAATGAAAACAAGTTATACAGTTTGTGTAGACGTTATTTTTCATTATCAAATGCATACAGTGTGGTACTAAACACATAGTTTAACTATCCAGCGCACTACCACCAGACTAGTTCGAATCAGTGACTATGATATCCTATAGAACGAACTGAATGACATATCTGGTACAAACTTCAGGAAACAAACTTGATCGATCCCAGATCGCCTCACTATCAACATGGCGGATAACAACATTTTCTGCTATGTGCTGTATCCGTTCAGGATGTGGACGATCATGGTTCTCGACAACTTCCTCTCCTTTGTTGCTCTTAGTAAAGTTTTTTTTGCTATACTTCCGAATCCCTGTTCTACCAACAATTATAAAAGATTGTTATTCGCTGCTTTCCCCTGTCCTTCTCGTTGTCAATATGCCCTATGAGTGCCAGACTCTCCAATCCCTCTTTCCTCATTTACATTATAAATTTCAACTGGCTCTTTGGAATTTTAACTAGAATTGTCTTTTTTGTTTCCATTTTCTCTAAAACTGTATTGGTGCTCACATATTCAGTCCATGGTATCCTCATTATTTATCTATAGAACTATATTTCTGTTAACTCCTCCTCTTCATCTCTGATGAGATTTCCCAGAATTCGCTTCCATATAGGAGGACTGATATTCCATGACGGTTCAGAACTCTTTTCTTTGTTTCTAACGAAATTTTGCCGTTTCTTAATACTTTACTTAACTTTTGGAAGACATTTTTTTGTTATCCCAATGCGCCCTCAGATTTCGATGTAATCTATTAAAGTACTAACCAAATATTGAATTTTTTGTACTTGCTTGATTTTGATGTCTCCAATTCGTCGTTCACATAATCAGCTGTTCCTTTAGCTGACCACCATTGGTACTTTGAGATGATTCACCATTAAAACCGAATCATGAGTATGAATCTCTCCATAACTAAGGTAAACGTAATAAGTAACTCAACTCTGGTGTAGAGTAATGTTTAGTGAATTAGTTTGATTGAATAGTGAGCTCAATCCCCACTGGGTGCCCTGTATTTGTAGCCTTCTATCAAAATTATGCTAAACTTGGTCATTGGGCTAGACTAGTTGACCGTTACCATTAAGCAGTTGGTTTGATCTATACATGTGATCTTGTGCCAAAACTTTTCGAAAGCATAGAAGTTGTCATTCAGCAACAGTTCGCAGGGCTGACCTTTGGAGTCGAGGGACTCCAGATTTACAACCATGGTTTCAACCGGTTTGTTCATCGTATATTAACATACTTTGCTTTAAATTCTTTAGATGATTTTTTTTACTCGGTTCTCTAATTGACATATCAGCATTTTAGGGCGTAAACACTCCTGACTTTACACTAATTCTTTTCCTTTATTATCTATGAATTACCATACTTTCTAAGGTTTTCACTTTGCTTTCTCCATGTTTGTTCTTCTAGACTAGCTGGCGGATAAGAGATAGATTTATACCTTTCTCAAGGTGAAAGTGAGTGTAACATACCCGCGTGAAATATGAACTTAACTCACCGATTTAAAATCGTTATGCTAGTGCGTAGCCAACATATTATTTAAATACAGAAAAACAAAATTAAAAACAAATCAATCTATTGATAATATAAACAAACACAACGGATATTTTCAGAGTTTGAATTAAAATTAAAATCTGGGAATGCATTGTTAAAAATTTTCAACAAAATTTAAAAAAATGTCTGCAATGTTATTGGTCATGACCTGGCATCTCGACGTCAAACACTTTCCCAACGCCATGATATGTGTTCCATCTCTCTTTTCTATAAATATTTTCATGGCATTTATTATAATGGGGTTTCCTCTTTGGTATATCGGCCACATGAATGTAAGAGAACTACTACGGTGGAGTAATGGATAGTGGTTCGGATTGAGCAATCGGAGAGCCGAGTTCGAATTCCAATCGAATTCACTTACCTGCTAATATCCTTGGGAAAAGTATGTATCCACTTCTTCTCCCCCCAACTATGGGTAAATAGCAAGACAGTCCGGGTTCTGTAGCCTTGGATGGCAACTGGTCTACCGCAAAACGAAATGGCAACCTACTGCAGGAAAAAATCTGCCTCGTCAGTCATGTATCGAAATCTACATGATCGCGTAAGCGTGTATCACGCATGACACACAACTGACTGACTAGATTAGCAACTAGTTTTCATCGCTTAATGTTGAATTAGTTAGATGTGACCGTAAGTCCACTTCTATTAATTTCTTTTCTCACTCCCGGTTTCTTGCTTCCAAGCAACCTACAATTTTCAAACATTTAAGTACAACGCCAATCGCCATTATCTGTCTTCCTAAATCCAGTTCTTTTATTTTATTTTCTCCTCCCAAAAGTTTTATCATTCTGTTTCACTGCCAATAACCCCCCTTCCGTTTTAGTGGCATTATCACCTTGCTTTGGGTGAAATAATTAAAGAAAGTATTTGTTGCACATTTCAGCGTGCATTTGACAAGACCAGGGGGATTACCCTAGCGCAGGACTTAGTCGATAGCTCCATTTGGCTTGAAACCGGCCCTGCTACTCATTTTGTACTTGCAAACATGCACGTGTGTGATAATTCCGGTGGCCGGAAGATGTGGTTAGCTGTGGGTTATAATTTAATTAGTCAATAATTAACGTGGTAGGAGGTTAAGTTCAGAAGTGATAGTCGTGATAAACTTATAACATAATTATCGAACAAAAATTTCTGTCTCTGTACATTTTACAGTTGTACATTTTAGACTTTCCACAATGTTACACGATTTTCATTACAAAACCAATACATGCAAACAAAATTAGAAAAATATAAAGTAAAATATCAGTCCAGTTGTTCACTGATATTGGTTTAACAGCAATTTTTTTTTCAACGGAATCCGTTGTCTGCATACAACGTGGTCCTCCATTCTGAGAGTCTTATTCACATGTTATCATCTGTTTTGTACAGCTGCTCAGATAACCTTTTCTGTGTTGAGTTCCACTGGTTTAGCGGAAATTCTATCGGGAATCTGTGTTTTATTTAAATGATACTTCCTTTTTCAGCTCCTATTATATTTTCTTTATCGCCTTAAATTGAGTCGTAATGTGAGTTTATATATTGTGTAACGTTCTCTTCATTTCTTTATCCTTGTAATTACATTGACTAATGGTGACTTTTCTTCTCGCCACTTATTCTTTCATCGTCTTAATTCCTTTCTGCTTTCTTTTCCTTCCTGCCTTCATTGTGTTTTCCTTTCTACCCATCTTATTTTTGTAATGCTTTCTTGTTTATTTTACTTTTGTCTTTTTTTGTTTCGTCTTTTCTTCATTTGTCACTTTTTTATTTTTTTTTCTTGTTCACTTTTACTATTTTTATTCTTTGTCTTTCTTTTTCTACTTTTCTTTCTTTTTCTACTTTTCTTTCTTTTTCTACTTTTCTTTCCCGTTCTTTCCCGTTCTTTCCCTTTTTCTCTTTCTTTTCTCTTTTCTCTTTCTTTTCTCTTTCTTTTTTCTCTCTCTTTCTTTTTTCTCTCTCTTTCTTTTTTCTCTCTCTTTCTTTTTTCTCTCTCTTTTTCTCTCTCTTTTTTCTCTCTTTCTTTTTTCTCTCTCTTTCTTTTTCTCTCTCTCTTTTTCTCTCTCTCTTTTTCTCTCTCTCTTTTTCTCTCTCTTTTTTTCTCTCTCTCTTTTTCTCTCTCTCTTTTTCTCTCTCTCTTTTTCTCTCTCTCTTTTTTCTCTCTCTCTTCTTTCTCTCTTTCTCTTTCTTTCTTTCTCTCTCTCTTTCTCTTTCTTTCTTTCTCTCTCTCTTTCTCTTTCTTTCTTTCTCTCTCTCTTTCTCTTTCCCGTCTTTTTCTTTTTTCGTTGCTGTCTTTCTTTATTACTTGCCTTAAAGTGAGACGTGATTTAAACATTGTTTAACTTCCTCTTCGTGCATCCTTGTCATCACATTAGCTAGTGGTCAACGACTTCTCTTTCTATTGTTTGCAAACAGCTAACATTGTTAGACTTAAGAATTCCTTTATATGTTTCTACAATAAACCTTTCTTCTCGTTGCTTCTGGACTCATTCTTTTCCTCACGTTTCTCTTCCTTCTTTGATTCGTAATTATCAACATTTCAATTGATCAAAAAACTAAAATTGTCAACTTTCCTGGCTTCCCAACTTGTATGAGTTCATTATGAATATATCAATACAAGTTAGTAACTGTGCTTGCTTTGTGTGTGTGTGTGTGTTTATGTGTATACACACACCTCTTTTCACTTTCTATGATACCATAGCGGACTTTCTTTTTCTTTTTTTTGTTCTTGTTCTCTATCTTCCGATTTTTCAATGCTTATTTCAACGGTTGTCATCGACTTCTGTGTGGTTGTTTACATGCAGTTGGCGCCATGGTACATTTTGTTTGCCAGGAAATCTTTTATAGTTTCTTCATTCGTCTCATTCTGTCTTATACCTTTACAGAATAAAAAAAAACATTTTTCATTCTTTGGTCTTTCTTTTATCTGTATAGTCGATTTCTTTCTTTCTTTCAAATCTAAGACAACATACGTTTATTGTTTATTACTGTCATTCATTCTTTACACATTCTATCCATTTCCACTTTTTCTTTCTATCAAGCTTTCTGTCCATTTCTTTCTTTCCTTCTTTTGTTCTTTCATACATTTTATCCATCTCAGTTTTTATTTTTTATGCATCTTATCAAATTCTCCCATTCTTTTATCCGTGTCTGCCTGTCTCTGTTTAATCCGTGTCTGCCTGTCTCTGTTTAATCCGTGTCTGCCTGTCTCTGTTTAATCCGTGTCTGCCTGTCTCTGTTTAATCCGTGTCTGCCTGTCTCTGTTTAATCCGTGTCTGCCTGTCTCTGTTTAATCCGTGTCTGCCTGTCTCTGTTTAATCCGTATCTCTGTTTAATCCGTATCCTGTTTAATCCGTATTCTTTTTGTCTTTTTCTTTCTTTCTTTTTGTCTTTTTCTTTCTTTCTTTCTTTCTTTTTGTCTTTTTCTTTCTTTCTTTCTTTCTTTCTTTCTTTCCTTTTCTTTCTTTCTTTCTTTTTGTCCTTTTCTTTCTTTCTTTCTTTTTGACCTTTTCTTTCTTTCTTTCTTTTTGTCCTTTTCTTTCTTTCTTTCTTTTTGTCTTTTTCTTTCTTTCTTTCTTTTTGTCTTTTTCTTTCTTTCTTTCTTTTTGTCTTTTTCTTTCTTTCTTTCTTTTTGTCTTTTTCTTTCTTTCTTTCTTTTTGTCTTTCTTTCTTTCTTTCTTTTTGTCTTTTTCTTTCTTTCTTTCTTTTTGTCTTTTTCTTTCTTTCTTTCTTTTTGTCTTTTTCTTTCTTTCTTTCTTTTTGTCTTTTTCTTTCTTTCTTTCTTTCTTTTTGTCTTTTTCTTTCTTTCTTTCTTTCTTTTTGTCTTTTTCTTTCTTTCTTTCTTTCTTTTTGTCTTTTTCTTTCTTTCTTTCTTTCTTTTTGTCTTTTTCTTTCTTTCTTTCTTTTTGTCTTTTTCTTTCTTTCTTTCTTTTTCTTTCTTTCTTTCTTTTTTCTTTTTCTTTCTTTCTTTTTCTTTCTTTCTTTTTCTTTCTTTCTTTCTCTTTCTTTCTTTCTCTTTCTTTCTTTCTCTTTCTTTCTTTCTCTTTCTTTCTTTCTCTTTCTTTCTTTCTTTTTCTTTCTTTCTTTCTTTCTTTCTTTCTTTCTTTTTGTCTTTCTTTTTGTCTTTTTCTTTTTGTCTTTCTTTTTGTCTTTTTCTTTTTGTCTTTCTTTTTGTCTTTTTCTTTTTGTCTTTTTCTTTTTGTCTCTTTCTTTTTGTCTCTTTCTTTTTGTCTCTTTCTTTTTGTCTCTTTCTTTTTGTCTCTTTCTTTCTTTCTTTCTTTCTTTCTTTCTTTCTTTTTGTCTTTTTCTTTCTTTCTTTCTTTTTGTCTTTTCCTTTCTTTCTTTCTTTCTTTCTTTTTGTCCTTTTCCTTTCTTTCTCTCTGTCTTTCTCCTTTCTTTTCTGTGTTGCTTCCCCCCTTACCTTTTTCTGGGTTTCTTTTTCCGCACTTTCTTTTTTTCTGGGTTTCTCCCCCCCCTTACCTTTTTCTGTTTCTTTTTTCTTTCTTTTTCTTTACTTGCTGATTTTTTTCTTTTTCTTTCATTTCATTTACTTTAGTTTTCCTTTATTTTTTACCTTGTTTCGTACCTTCTGTCTTTGCATCAAGCCGTTCGGTTGTGTAACTATCATTCATTTTTTTTACCCGTAACTTCACTTTTTGAGAGCACTTAAAAAAAACTACTTCATTCTTTCAGATTTACGACTATTATGACGAATTTCTTAATTCCTTCAGAACATAGGCGGTCATAGCTCTCCACAGATTCCGTTTCTTTATTATCCTTAAATTGCCATGTATTTTGGGGAATGATAATGGTGCTGAATCTCATTGCGTTCACCACGATTTGGAATTCAGAATTTTCCTTCTCTGAGAATGGTTATCGCCCATGTAGTGAGAGCCCAATCTATCTTGCTATTTAATCCATAGCTTGAAGGCAGGCCGGAATTTGAATTATGAATATTGTTTATTGTTCATTATCATATTTTCATCTTCTCATCTTTCTTCTCTAAGACGATAGTCACTTCTTTTCCTTCTCGTTATTATTTTCAAACTTATTTTTTACACTATTTATACACAGACTAATTTACCCATCTTTGTTATCAACAATAAAGATGTGAACAAGAGTCCGTATGTAAATATTGTAATGTAAACAATGATAACACAGAAAATCACACTTATTGTTTAGAAGTTTTCATACTTGTTTTTTTCCTTGTTTTTTTTTTTTATATCTTCGTCTTTTTCTGTTTTTTCTTTCGTTCTTTGTTTTTCGGTTTTCCCTTTTCTTTCTTCCTTTCTTACCGCTTCTTTTGTTTTCGCTTATTTGTTTTCCTTTCTTTCTGTGTTTCTTTAAATTTTTCCCCTTTCTTTTTTGGTTTCATTTATCTTTATCTTTTTCTATGTTTATTTCCATCTTTACGACAATACGTTGTTGTACTATCAGTCACCCACCCCCGTCAGCTTTCTATTATTTCTTTGTTGGGGCCATTACAAAAAATCCTCTTCCAATTATTCAGATTAAGACTATTATTAATATTACTACTAGTATTATTATAATGTTCAGTATCATATGTCTCTTTCTTCATCTTTCTTTTTCTCAAAAACCTTCCCTTTCTAAGATATTCGTTACTCATTTTCCTTGCGGTCATTAATTTCTCGCTTTTTTTTTTCCAGAATTAGTTTCCATTGCTGCACTTCGAAAAAGTTTCATTCACAGTTTATTATGAACATAATTTATTTTGATAAACCTCTCTCCGGAATTTCTCATACAGGATCAGAACTTTTTTTCTTGTCATGAATATTTCATACTATTGTCTTGACACAGTTCATACGACCATGTTTTAAAATGTTCTTTTCTGTTAACAACTTGTCTTCCTCCTGAATGTCTTCACGCAGACTTTCTCTCCGCGTGACCTCCTTTGGTACGCTGAAATCTTACATTGTCGTCTGCTAGGAACCCTTTCACTGCTCTCTTTTACAATACAAGAACATTGTTTCTCGTTTCTTTTTCACGCTTTTCTCTTTCTTTTTCTTCTTCCGGAACTAGTCTTAGGCTTTTTATTATATTATTTCTCACTTAGACTTTCCAAGTGACTGTCGACTTGCATAGTTGTTTTCATTTATATTATTTTATCGGAAACATATGACATTGTTAAACTGGACGCATCAGTGTTTATTTCTGAGTTTATGAACTCCAAGTTCTATCTTATTTCAAATAATATTTCTCCTGTCTATTTTCTTCAGATTACACTTTACCGATATTACTATAAATTTGAAATAAATTTATCTCCAAATGCCGAGAAACTGGTCGCCTCCCTGTACTGCTCTATAAATTTTAGGTGACCAAAAACAGTCTTTAAGTCATGCTGGAAGAAGTGATCACTGATGCGCAAATGAGTGCGTCAGTCATAAATCGAGAAGCGACGAAGAAACAAGATCATGGTCCGTATCTGGTGAATTGGTCAAATTGGGCACTATAAGTTACCAACGGTTCAAACGAGGTACCTCTATTATTTTGGCATAAATTTTCGATACCTAAAGTTTAAAATGAATTTTTAAAAATGAAAAAAAACATTCTTGAAGATTTCATTTTAGCTTTAATTGAAAGCTAAATGATTAAATGTATTATTTCCAGCAAGTAAAATATTCTAGTATATTTCAGATAGAAATTATATAGATTGGAATGTTAAATTTAATTTCGATTTCTTAAAATTTTTTTAAAAGCGGCCATTTTCTTAATTTTTAAGAAATTTGTAAACAAAAAAAAAATGATCGATTTTAAAATTATTTTTAAAAAATATATATTTCTGACACATTATTTGAGGAAAATTAGAAAATTTAAAGT
Organism: Acanthosepion esculentum; assembly: GCA_964036315.1. NCBI lineage: Eukaryota > Metazoa > Mollusca > Cephalopoda > Sepiida > Sepiidae > Acanthosepion > Acanthosepion esculentum. The sequence continues at coordinate 90,627,228 of OZ038479.1, forward strand.
TAAATTAATCTGATTTGAAATAAGCCCAAGAGCGAAATATCCCTTAAAATTTTCCAAAATCGTCATAATTTCGTGCAAATGTACATGCTGAACTTGAATTAACAATTAAATTATGAAGAAACCTTACCGTTTTGAAGTTATTGACAAGAAAAAAAATCGGACTTCTTGTTGGTCTTTCGTCAGCCATTACCAGCTTATTTAGAAGTAAATTCACTGCGGTACACTTTGAGGCGGAGTCATACAAATTGGGCCTATTTATTTCTTTTACAGACTTTCCTTGCAGAAAATCACTACGCACTACCGTAAAGAAATTTAATTTTTTTTTTTGTTTGGTAAGTGTAATTTTATTTATAACAAAAACAAATAATACAATAGAACCTTTTTTCTGTTTCGAATAGCAATGACAAATTAAAAGAACAAATTAAATAATAAAAATAAAGCATTTTTTACATTTTAAAATTGAAAATAAAAAAAGTTAATGCACATATTTGGCAAATTATTTAATGTTTTTTTTATTTTTTAATTTGTCCCCTTCTACACAGAAAACCCCACTCCTAACTTTAATACCTAACCCTAGGGTTAGGGGTGGGGCTTTCTTTCTGTGTAGAAGGGGACAAATTAAAAAATAAAAAAAACATTAAATAATTTACCAAGTTTGTGCATTAATTTTAGTTAAAATAAAACAATAATTAATTGTAAAAAAGGAAGTTAAAAGTTTCATATCTATGAAAAAAATGTAATTGACAATTTAAAAAAAATGCTATAAAGGAGATACTTCACTTACAAATATACATGAAAATTATAGATATTTATAATGAAGTAGTTTTAGGGTCCTGGGTAGTTTTAGGGTCCTGGGTACAATTTGCTCGCCTCTGTCTTGTCGAAAATAAAACAAAAATTAATGCACAAATTTGGTAAAGTAGAAGAGTTGCGAATTAATTTTTGTCCCCTTTTCTATACAGAAAGAAAACCCCACCCCTAAGCTTAATTAATTCGCAACCCTTCTACTTTACCAAATTTGTGCATTAATTTTTGTTTTATTTTCAACAAGACAGAGGCGAGCAAATTGTACCCAGGACCCCAAAATTACCCAGGTTCTTTAGGGTTAGGTGTTAAGGTTAGGGGTGGGATTTTCTTTCTGTGTAGAAAAGGGGACAAATTAAAAATAAAAAAAACATTAAATAATTTACCAAGTTTGGTAAATAAATTGTTTTATTTTCAATTTTACAATATAAAAAATGCTTTATTTTTATTAATTTGTTCTTTTAATTTGTCATTGCTATTCGAAACGGGGAAAAGGTTCTGTTGTATTATTTAATTTGTTTTTGTTATAAATAAAACTACACTTCTTAGCAAAAAAAAATTACATTTCTTTACGGTACTGCGTAGTGATTTTCTGCAAGGAAAGTCTGTAAAAGAAGTAAATAGGCCAAATTTTCTTATTACGTCTGCGTAGGTATTATGCACTGAATGACTGAGCATGATGGCAGTAATGGGGGACAAATGACCAAGAAGAAGTCCGATTTTTTTCTTGATAACTCCAAAACGATAAGATTTCTTCATAATTTAATTGTTAATTCGAGTTCAGCATGTACATTTGTACGGAAAATTTTAAGGGATTTTTAGTGTGGAAAATTTTAAGGGATTTTTAGCGATCGGGAAATAAAACAAAAATTTACCTACCTACTTCTAGCATAAAAAAGTAATATACAACCATTTATTTAATGATTGGTCCTGCTTATCATAACTTATCTGAGGCGATAATGGATGGTAAAGAAAGAGTAACGAAGCGATGACAGCTAGCATGGCTGGCTAGATTTGATACAAAATTTAAGAAATGTAAGTGAACGATTTTTTTTTGTTTTTAACTACCTAGTAATTTTTACAAATGAACATATTTTTCGAAAATATCTAATTAACTTTTAGTTACCTTTCGAAAATGCTTTATGCTAAAATAAAAAAATTAAAATGCTAAAAATTTTCTTAAATTAATTTCTCTGTAAAAAAACAAAACTCTTAGATCACGCGATCCTTTCATAATAATGTCACGTTTAGACTTTCATAGATGAAAATAGGGAACAAATTAAGTAAGACAAATAATAAATAAATAATTATTTAAAAAAAGAATGGCATAACTACGTTTATTAATCTTTTCAATTATGGATTCGTAAATTTCGTTTCCACTTAAGTACTATATCATGTCCAGGAAATAGCCCAATACAGAATTTTCCACGATTTTAAACTATTTTAAATTATCATAATTAAAATTTTAAAAAAATGAAAAGATTCTTGTAAAAATTCATTATTCATCGGAAAAATGTTATTTCTTCAGACAATAGTGTCCTTAATATAACTTATTTACAAAAAGCATTTCTAATTAAATACTGCCATAGTTTTATTGCATTCATTATTTTTCAATTCAGAGCAGATTTTCAGTTAGAATAGTGCAAGTTTGAAAAAAAAAATTAGGCGATTTAGATTCTCTAAGGAGTCCTACTTTTAACGAATAAAAATATTTAGGAAATAGAAAGTTTGGGGGTAACATGTAAAAAAATGTTTTTTAACAAAATTTAAAAAAAAAAATTCTAAAATAATTTCATTCGTTTGTGAATAAGTCCTGAAAATTTCATTAAAATCAGACAATTATCTGATTTTTACAAGAATTTCCAAATCAATGTGTTTTCAAAGGAAAAAAGTGAAAAAATATCAATGTTATTATTATACCACCGCGATGACGTAAACAAAACAAGATTTTAACTAAAATTTCGAATGTTTTAGAAAGGATTAAAAAAATTTCAAAAAATAATTAAAAAATACTTTGGTCTTTCATCTTAATAATAACAAACATTTTGTCGATAATACTTTATTTTTATTAAGTTTGTGGCCTTTTTCATTACGCTATGCTGTTTTTCCGCGAAAAGTGGAGGTACCTAAGCCAAACCATCACTGCGGACCTCTACTCGCAGTAGCTGGAACGTGTACAACATGGACTGAAGCAAAAGGAGCCAGTGTTGGTTAATTACAAGGGTATATTGTTCCTCCATGGCAATGTCAGGCTTCATGTGGCTCGTGTGGCCAGTGATACCATTCGGCGACTTGGTTGGTAGGCACTATGCCATTTACTTACTACCCGGACCTTGTGCCAACAGCTTACAACAGCTTACCTCTACCATTCCCTGGACAACCACCTTCGTGTGAAATGATGGTATTCACAGGCTTCTTTGCGTCCATGACATATGCTTTTACCGCCAGAGCGTTGCGAACCTGTAGGCACGTTGGCAAATCTTTCTGGAAACCGATGGGGATTACTTTGAGGACTAACGCTATGTCATATTTGCTGTATAACTTTTTTTTCAAATAAGTAAAAAACAGTAAGGACTTTTTTTGCTACCTTTTATCTGGTGCCTCTTCTCAAGTCTTATCTTGACAAGAGTCAGAACAAACCCAAAATGGAGCATATGTTGTCATATAAATATGATTTAAGCCGATAGACTTAAGGTTTCAACCTTTTCACATTCGTAACTGAACGTCTTAGACTTTATTTAATACAGGTATTTAGAATAGTTAACAAATGAAGATAGGGGTCTCGATAAATATTTTAATGAACGTCAGTATAAATCTACTAGACGCCATTCATTAAAACTTCAACTGTTACCCTATCGTCTGAAAATACGGAGATGTTCTTTTTTCACAGCGAGAAGTGAATGAGCAGAACACTCTTCCTCTTTTCGCGATCATTGCCAAGACTTTAGATTTTAAAAAAAAGATACCAAATTAGATTTTAATTGTGCTAGCAGCTGTATTTCGGTACAATGTGTCTCTTCCACTGTCTTAAGCGCTTTTTTTAATTCAATCTTTCAACTATTTGCTGTTTATTGCTGGTGTCCTTTTTTATATCTTTTACATTCCCGTTTGATTGCCCATTTTGGTCCAATGGCTATTTGGTTAATAAATAAATGGTGAATAAATATTAGGTTGGTGCAAAAATAATGTCGTTTTCTCACATGAAGTTGAACGTCAAAAAACGACATTATTTTTGCACCAACCTAATAGATAGGACATCTAGGCTGGTGTTGCTGAATCCTTACCTCCAGCCTTGACAGTGTTCAAAAGCGTTTACGCGGCTTTGTAAGCGATGAATTATTTTCCACCTTACAGCACCTTCAACGCGGGTGGAAGTTCGCAAACCAATGGTCAACTTATCGCTACTTCAATGTTCAAACGACTTCCTTAGCTTCACAAGTTCAGACAGTTACAGCTAAAATCCACCATACCTTGGGTCGATTCATCCGCATTACCTTCGTATTACTTCGCTAAGAAGGAAGTTCCACACAAATTCTTTCTCAGAACTGTTACTTTGTGAAACAGACTCCCAAGATGCTTTCCCCATTCACACTGTCTGCTGACCCCTCTCCGCTGTTCATCTTAAGGTTTTCGACAATATCCACAGACAGATATGCAATGTGATTGGCCCTGATATGGCACCTCGTCTACACTCGTCTTTTCTACAAATACTTTCACGGTAACTGCTCCGACGAGCTACTTTCTTTAATTCCCAGACTGCATTAATTTAAATGTGCTTCTAGGCTGGCATCTCGGTTCCACCCTTTCACTGTCGAAACAGTTAAATGTAGCCGTCTCTTCTACTCCAATAGTTTCATGTCTTGCACCTCCCGTTTGTGGAATTCCCTTCCTATTACTTGTTTCTCTGATAGCTATAATCTTCAACTATTCAAATGCAATGTCAATCTACATCTCCAGATGCCTTGACCTATTCCCTGTCCTTCTCTTCATCCTTTCGTCCATCACACCTCTTTACTCTCACTCCCCATCTCTGTAACCCTTTGCGTGCTAGCGGCATCCCGCCTTGTTTGGGGTGAAATGCTTAAAAAATAAATAAAGAACTAAAGTCTTACTCGCTTCAAATCTAGAGTCAACCGTTATCTTTCCTACATATCCTCATGGTATGCATTTACGTCCTCCTTCTACATCCATACAGCTCATTCAGTGTCACTTTAATATGAGTGTCTTGGGTTTTGTATTAGTGAAAATTTATTTTTAAAAATCGGCGAAATTCTGTTTCCAAAAGTCAACCCAGGAGCCTACCGATGTGAATAACGGTAGAGGTACAACGATAATTGATTACCTTTTCTTTCATTGTATAGAGTTGTCTATAAATTATAACTTATACGGTCTCCAACATGTAAATAGCATCTATGGCATCTTTTCCTCTTACATCTGAATAGTGTAAAGATAACGACACCGATATTCAGAGAACTTAAAACGATTACTTGATTACTTATTATAGCGCATTATTTTACTTAATTATTTACATATGGTGCAAACAATAGACAGTAGATTATTTAAACAAATTCGCCGCAAATCAACAGTCATTTTTTTTATAGCCATTCGATTTAATGCATTCAATCCATTAATATAAACTTTGAAATCTCTCATTCAAATAACACAGTAACCAGTTAACTGTTTCAGATAAATTATAAAATAAGTATCGAAGTAATCGTTTCAAGTAGTGCAGTTAATCAAAATAAAGGATGTGTTATTTGCCGCGAAAGATAATTTGGCTGCACTGGAAATAAACATTTATTTACACAGAGGTAGCGTAGTTGACTACAAAAAAGGTCATTACGGTGATTGTCCACGCGATATAGTAGTACAGGCATAAATGACTGGACGTAGGCATATTCTTCGAAAGAGGGATAAAAAAAAGTTCTAACCTTTTTAGGAGGAATATTGGTCAATTGTTGCCTTAAAGGGAAGCGGGAAGCAAATAGTCAGGTCTTCATGATGCAAAGCACAGAACAGTGTCAAACAAAACTATTTTTTATTTCTTTTTCTTTATAATACCATGTCCATTCAGGATGTCGGCGGTCAAAGTGTTCCACAGATCTCGTTTCTTCATCTGTGAATTGTCACGACTTTTTGGGAAAGATAATGGTAAAATTTTCCATTGTCTTGTCTACAGTTTTTTTTTTTTAGTTTTTTTTAACCAACCTGACCTTTCAATACGGAGGTGATCATGGCTCTCCACAGATGTATTTTCTTTATCTTCTGGAAATCGCTATGTCTTCTCGAGAAAGATAGCGGAGTATTGTTTTCCGGTAGCCTTCCCTATGAGTTTGGATTCACAAATAAGGCTTTCTTTTAAAAAAGTTGCTACCGAGGGCTAGGAACCCAAATCTGCTATGTTAGTTAACTCGTACAAACGAATCGTGGTTTACCAAGGCCAATGCTGTAAAATCGAGCGCAACAGACAAGGCCGGAATTTGAAGCCGGCATTGATGTACGCTGGTCTGTTTATATCCAATATATATATTTCTTAGTACTTCTTTTCTTTTTTAACCTCCCCAAGCAAGGCGATAATTCCACTAAGGCGCAAAGAGCTGCTGGGATTGAAAGAGAATGGGAGGACTTTAGAAGGAACTGGAAACTCAGTTGTAAACAAGGTATGCACCCCTACTCTTGTTTAATAGACCAGGGTGCAGTGCGAACAAGGTGATAGGCGAACCTATCTACTCCTATTGAGGAGAAAATTAAATAGTAAATAAAATTTCAGAGTTGAGGTAGAGACGTTAGAAGTATAAAGTTGGAGTAGACTTTATAAGGAACTGGAAACCCAATCCTATAAAGAAAAAAAGAGATAAACTTCTACTCCTTTTCAAAAGACTAGGGAGGAGTGTGAACCGTACCATAGGCGAATCTACTGTTTCTTTAGATAATTGTGTTGTTAGATTCTGTAATGCATTTACATTTAGTTGTGCTTTTTATTTTCTCCACCAACAGAAGAAATGTTGAAATTTGCTGACAATATAAAATTGTCAAATTTTACTAAAACATTATTGAATAAATTTGAGTGAAGAACCAAAACACATGTTCCGTGTTCGGATTCGCTGCCAAATAATTTTGAGAAAGACAGTCTTTGATTAAGCATTTCGATTTAAATTACTTTTTTTTCTACATTTTTTTGTTACTTTTTTTTGTTACTTTTTTCTTGCTTTTTTTTGTTACTTTTTTTCTTGCTTTTTTTTGTTACTTTTTTTCTTGCTTTTTTTTGTTACTTTTTTTCTTGCTTTTTTTTGTTACTTTTTTTCTTGCTTTTTTTTGTTACTTTTTTTCTTGCTTTTTTTTCTTACTTTTTTCTTACTTTTTTCTTGCTTTTTTTCTTACTTTTTCTTTTTTTTTCTTTCATTATTGTTGCTGTTTATTTCAAACATCAGGATTGAAAAATATATAAATTTATGATAATACAATAACCAGCTCGAGTTGAGGAAATATAGAAAAAGTGAAAATATTATTAAAACCGACTTTTGTTAGTTGTCATACAATTGTGAATAGTTCTATAATAACGCAGTCCGTGATGCGCTTGAAATAACCAGAAATCTTTCTTTCTTCCGTCTGATCTTTCGAGATTTTTGAATGATGCCAAATAAGAGGAAAAGAAACTTTGATATTCCAGAGAATTCTTTTATCTTCTTTCACAATACACCTTGTCACATTACCATTTCTTTCCCTGATTTTTAAAATTCTTCTTCGAAACAGTGATTATACTTTCACTTTCACTTGAGAAACCGGTATTTACCCTTTATTTTTCTTCTCAGTTTTCTCCTCTATCACCATTGGTTATCATTATTTTCTTCGTTGTCTTCTTTCCTCTCTTGTTTGTTTTTCATACCTTTCAGTTTCTTTCCGTTCTCTTCCTCCTCTTCTCTATCCTCCCTCTGCATTTTCTCTCTATTCTTCTCTAGCGCTACCCTTCTCTTCCTCTCCCCATCCTCCATTCTCTTCTCCTACTTAAGTATTCTTTCCATTTCTCTCTCTCTCTCTCTCTCTCTCTCTCTCTCTCTCTCAAGAGAGAGAGAGAGAGAGCTAAAAATATTATTGGATAAATTTGAGTTAAGCGACAAAAATGTTTCGTGTTCGGAGCCACTGCTAAATTATTCAGGGTAACAACAGTCTTTGATTAAGCATATATATGAAGAATTAATCTATTTTAATTTTTAACCCGACATAAATGTCAAAAGTTATTATAGTGGATATTTGAATAAACACTGTTTTATCTTAAACAGTATTTATTTCGACTATCGGCCTGCCCACTCTAAAAGAGTTATTATAGGAAAGCAACGAGGGACGCTGGTTCGAATCCTGCTGGAGGACACACTTTCTTTAAAAAGTTTTCTCGGATGTGTAGGCCGGTATTCGAAGTGAATAGTGTTTAAAATAAAACATAGTATCTACTATGGTTATCTACTAAAAATAACGTTTATATATATATATATATATATATATATATATATATAAAAATATAAATATATAATTAAACGTTATTTTAGTGGATATCCATATTTTAGTAGATTTGTTTATTTATTAAACAGTCTGTTTATTTATGATCATCTACAGGCCTCTGAGTATTCGAGAAATCTTAGAAAAATATGCGCTCTCCGGCAAATAACACATGTCGAATTAATAAATGAAAAAAATCCATCCTTATACATATATATATATATATATAATAGTGATTTCGATCCTCACTGGGTGCACCATACTTGTGCCACATCTAAGCTATGCTTCGTAAATCACACACACACACACACATATATATATATATATATATATATATAAACGTTATTTTTACACACACACACACACACATATATATATATTATAAATTAATAGATTTAAAATATGGTTTTACCGCTACACAGTGATAACCATGTTTCAGAAATGGAAGCTAAAGCCCCTGAATTTAATTTTGTTATTAAACCAAAGACATTAGTTCCATTTCCTCATCAAGCGAATTTTGGAGTAACTTACTTTTTAAAATTTACGGTTGTTAACGGCACTGAAAAGATTCATAATTCATAATATATATATATATACCGATCTTCTCTTTCTCCCGAATCTCCTTCTTTCTCTTCTCACAACCATATTTATCCCATTCTACACTTTCATCCTTGATCCTCCCGTAATTCCTCGCCGCTCTCCCTATATTGTTTCTCTTTATTTTGTTCCAACGCACCACCTCTTTATTTTCTTCATACTCATCCCCCTTCTACTCCACTCTTGTCTTTATCTCCTACTCTTCTTTTATTTTCTCTCTCATCGTCCATTTGCCCCTCTTGGAATTGCTCTTACTCTATGTTTCTACTCTATCACCCCCCCCCCCCCTTTATCCGTCTCTTAGTCTTTCTGTCCTTCCTCCACCTGCAGTTTTCTTCCTGTACTTCTTACTTCGCAATGGAAGCACATCGGTCTAAGAAAATCAATAATCATATGAAAAGTATTAAATAGCAACGAATATATTAAGCAAACCCATCTGAACTTGGCACAAAATTACAAAAGTGGGGCACCAGGCGGGAATCAAACTCGGGATCGATATATTTTGCAAGGTGGGTTTGCCCACTCCTACGCTACAGCAGGCGCCCAACAAAGCGTTAAACAATATGAAAGATACTTTGATTCGGACACCCCTACGCTACGCTTTATTCCAACTGAATGAAGCATACATACCAAACAATTTAAAAAGAATGAACTTAGATAATAAAATACACGACATAATTGAAGCCAAAATGAACTGCTGAAGAGTGATTCGCCGTGGTGAACAAGATCGTCTCACATGACTATTATCAAAAAAGTTAAAGAATCACTTTTTAATTGCCTATCCTCTCGCTGTATTTAAAAAGAAGTTTCTCGATCTCAGGAATGAGGTCTGAAAGCAGAAACACATCCGAAAAACGTTGGGCATATTAGGCATTTATGAACCGTGGAAACGGAAAGGCAGTCCTCACGGCTCTCACACACACGGAGGTATATTAGTTAAATCCATTATGGCGAAAGTGCAAATGAACATTGTATTAACGTGGCGCCCACCGTTCTACGAAAGTCAATTCTTAGCAATACTAATGTGGTTTTCGTTCTAGTAAATGATGTAATGATGGCGTATATATCATCAAACAATTGCAGAACATTTCATACTTCTTCAATAGAAAGTTGTATATGTGCTATATCGAACTTACAGCAGCATATGGCCTCAACAATAGAGACTTCCTCTTCTCATCTATTAGAAACAGTCTTTCAAGCTTTGACTTAACTGAATGTCGAGATCTGATCGAGGAACTATATCGGTCCACAAATTCGGATATATATGGCGAGGACCCCTACACCGAAACATTTCAAACATCATCAAGACTACAAAAAGAAGTAAGTGAGAGTCACAGTTTATTTAATAGTTTTTTAGACTATGCCCCGCGCATATACAAACACTGATGATTTAAGCATTCTATACAACATTCCAAGGGCATTAGCAGGTAAGTGAATGTAATGGATTCGAGTTCGAATTCCAATCGAATCCATTACATTCACTTACCTGCTAATAGCCTTGGAAAAGGTATGAATCCTCCTCTTTTCCCCTCGGCTATGGTTAAATGCAGGACAGACCGGGTTCTTTCGCCTTCGATGGCAACTGGTTTACCGCAGAAAGAAATGGCGATCTACTGCGGGAAAAAAATCTGTCTCGTCAGTCATGTATCGAAAGATACATGATCGCCTAAGCGTGTATTACGTATGGCACATAACTGACTGATACAACATCCCAAATAAATCTACCAATAAAAAACGGCGTACTTGCTTTTCTTCTCGAGCCAAATGTACTAAGGAGCTATGCTGACGACATAGGTGTTCATAGTTCGGAGAGAATGACCTTGAACAAAAAGTGAATATCCTTTACGAATTATTTACGGAAATAAGATTACAGATAACCCTTCATGAAACAGAAACTATGATCAGGAATTGGAATGAAAGTAGTAATGGCACATATCCTTGAATACATCATAGAAATTCAGAATATGAAATTAGTAAATAAAAAAGAACTGTGCCAGATAACAGGACTTTCATCAGTTGAGGACTTCCAACAAAAGCAACAGCGAAAACGAATAGCACATATAACTCGAAAAGAAAATAACATAATCATAATATTGACGTTCCACACTTCTTAGGAGGAAAGCCGCTGTCGATGCTGGGAAGAGCAGTAACAGTTCCTACATGAGAAACTTAAGTTTCCTGAAAAAATGTTTTTAAGAGCAAGATTTTACACTATTTACATTATCCAGACTATTGTCCTCATCTTTGTCGGCATATTTATTACAACGTTTCGGCTGTTGTACGCTCCGGTCTTCTTCAGGTGGTTGGAATGTCGAATTGAATTTATTTCGCTCACTGGGTTAGACTATTCTAGTTCCACGTGCTATGTCTAATGGATGTCAGTTATGTAATGTTAATTCCCCTCTCCAAGTTCTCCACTACCTTAATCAGGTATTGAACTCACACTCTTTGGGTCCTGTCACAGGATGTAACTAACGCCTTTATCCACTGTGCCATGCCAGCAAACACTTTTGGGCTCTTGGCATGCATAAATAAATAAAATAATAAAAAAAAAACGGAGCATGCGTGCTGTGAATCCCAAGAGGCTATATCTTCCTCTTTTACTTTAGGCTGAGATCGAAATAGGACACTAAAATCAGCGCTCCTTTCGACACCGTATATGGCTTAGTCGGCACACATGACTCGCTCTTAACGTACCAAAAGAGAAAGTTTTTTTTTCGTCATTCTTTTTTACAGAACATTCCTTGAATTTGCACCGTCTTTCAG
>OZ038479.1:90648888-90693888 GCA_964036315.1 Acanthosepion esculentum
AATAATAATAATAATAATATCAGCAATAGTAATAGTATTAATAATAACAACAACAACAATAATAATAATTATATCAATAATAGTAGTAATAATATCTAATAATAATACAATAATAAAATAGAAGACAAAATTGAAAGGTACAGAAAAAGGAGGAATGAGGAGGAGAGTTAAAGGATGGAAGAAGAGAAGAAGGAAGAATAAGGACGTGGCGAAGAAATGTTGATGGATGACAGCGGGGTAAAAGCAAGAACAAGAAGAAGCTGCCTTCGTTATTAAAGAACTTAACAAAGGTTGACATGTCGTAAATATCAACCAACCCAACACGAAAATACTGGCCGACCCAATGTTCGTTTTTTTTTTGACGGGGCTGTTTTCTCGAGCTATCATCACACTCAAGGTTTGTGATTTCCGTGACTAGACGCACTAATTTCCAAAAGAGACTAATATTTATTAAGCAAAGCTTTAGACTTGCACAGGACCAAGTATCGTCGCAAGCATCAAAGGTGTACTCATTGACATTAGCCTTTTTAATGCAATTGTTTAGTGCTGATTAGGAAACGGATTCCTTATATTCAGGCATCTGTGTATTCTTGCCAATCTCGTACGAAGAGTTACAATTCTTGTGGCGAATAACCCGAAGTGAGAACTGCCAACCGACAGGTCACGTGCTACCTTCCGAGCACATCTTCGACTGAAGTGTGTGGCGCGGTTGTAGCTCAGTTGTCATGAGAGGCAGACGCTAAGGTGACTATCCGTTTTCGGAAATCCGATGTGACTGACGCAGGGTTAAGATTGTGGCCGCCAATAATAAATAGGTCTAGTATTTCTACTTCTCGTGAGCTATTACCCAACTCCCAGGCGTTTAGTGATGATAATTTTCAGCACCCCATCAAATATGTCTCTACGAAATTAACACATACATACACACGCATGTGTATTGATTATATATTTAGGCAACAAAAATTCATTTTTTTTTTTTTTTACCGAAAGGTCTGTTTAATTGTTATTACTACATTTTTCGGGAAAGTTGTTGAACGTTCCGACCAAATTTGAGGAAACATCAGTGTTTTAAAATTCTCTCTCTCTCTCTCTCTCTATCACACACACACACACACACACACATATATATATATATATATATATATATATATATAAGACCCATATTTGTATGCAGTTGAGCACATTTTAAAAGAATTAAAATAAGTAAAAATTATAATATATTGTAACCTAGAAAAGGCTATTGAAAGAGGAATAGCCAAAACGGAGGTTGCAAATGAAATAGTAATCTTTATAACATCAAAATGCAGTACTCGCAAGCGGCGTGAAGTAGGTAAGCCACTGCTGGTGGTGGACTACTTAAACAGCATATTACCCCCACTTACAATAGTGACCAACGTATTTATGAGGATTGGTACATACCCATTATCGTTCATAGGTATGGTATATAACAATATATATATATATATATATATATATATATATATATTTTGGGCTTTGATATACAGGTAATATGGGTAAATTGTCGCTATTTTATAATTTTTATTTATTTAGCGCATGCGCGTTGTTTGTTTTTGTTGACTGCACAGTATAGAATGGACAGTTGGGCATCGTCTGTTAGAAAAAGAGAAACATGACGTAATTCACTCCGCCAGAAATTTTAAAACATGTACTGCTTGGCATTCGCACTGAAATCTCCAATACGAACATTTCAGAGTGTTTGGGTGTCGATTTGAGGACAGTGCAGGGGATGCGAAAAGTGTTTGATCATTCTAGTGCTGATTACGAAGGTGTGTTTATAGTGATCACTAGTGATGGCGACGATATGCCTCCATTCATCTTCCTATTGGACCTTAGACTCAACATGTAGGCCTATATCAAGTGCCTCGATGAGATAGTGCTGTCCTGGGTGAAGAGGGGGGGCTGCTGGAAGATCTTATGTCTGGTAATAGGCCTCTGCACCATGCTACACAAGCTGGAGAACCCAGTCATGGCTGTCAGACAATTTCTGCGACAACATCACTCCTTATATCTGGCCACCTAACACCCCAGACTTGCAACCCCCTTGATTATTATGTGTGAGGCTCAGTTGAGCGAGAGACCAACAAAAATCTTTGTAACACCAAAGATGAACTGAAGGCAAAGATAATGGCAGCATTCACCATCTTAAAGGAGACCGTTCAGAAGAGTTGCAGGAGATTCCGAAATCGTCTGGAGACGATTTTATTGAATAAATGACTCTTTAGTATGTCAAGATATTTTTGTGTAATTTTGGTAAATATATTTGTTAAACTGAGATGTCAGTATTATTTTCATTTTTGTGTAATTTAAACGACAATTTATCCACCGCACCATGTATATAACTTGTTTCTGTCCGTATTCCAAGTTACGATACATTATATCAGTCCGCTTGTGTGGTAGTGGATGCTAGACAATCTCACCACAGATGAAGAGAAAACTGGAGGCAGCAAATATGTGGTTCTACAGAAAGATGCTGCGAATTCCATGGGTTTAGCGAGTTAGGAACGAGGGAGCCTTAATGAAAATGTTAAGAAAAATAACTCTTAATATCTGTTTATATTTCTGAGATGAGGTATTATGTACACTATTTACATTATTCGGACTGTTGTTCTCATCTTTGTTGCCATATATATTGCAACGTTTCGGTCGTTGTACGCTCCGGCCTTCTTCAGGCGGTTGGAATGTCGAACTGAACCCTTATTTCGCCCGCTGGGGTAGGCGTTGGTTCGATCCAGTGACAAGACCCAAAGAGTTGTGAATTCAATACCTGGTTAAGGCAGTGGAGAACATGGGGAGGTGCATTAACAGGCGATAACTGATAACTGACATCCATTAAACATGGCACGTGGAACTAGAACAGTCTACCCCAGTGAGCGAAATAAAGGGTTCAGTTCGACATTCCAACCACCTGAAGAAGGCCGGAGCGTACAACAGCCGAAACGTCGTGATAGATATGGCAACAAAGATGCGGACAATAGTCGGAATAATGTAAAAAGAACTCTTATACTCAGAATAAGAAAGAAACCGCTGAAATTTCTAAGACCCATAGAAAGGAAAGGGGAGATGAAAGAAATTGATCCTCACAGGGCATATCGAGGGCAATATCGATAGTGGGAGGCAGCGGGATACCTAACCAACGGTCTTGTCTGAATGGATGACGGAACGGGAGGCAGGAGGCATGGTAAAGAAAAAAGCGCTGCTATAGCCAACATGTGATAGAAAGCTGTGGCGAGCCATCATCACTAACGCCCTGAAGAGATACGGCATATAAGGAAAACGAGGCACAGGGGAATGTGTCACGGTGTTGTTTTAAAATCTCCTTTATAGGCGTGTGTTTAAATAGATATTTAGTTTTTTTTTATTCTTATATCTCTATAATGCTGGTTTATCTAAATATATGAATAGGTTCATAAGAAAATATAGATATCTCTACTGACATCTCTTTAATTTAGTCTCTTCATATCTATCTATCTATCTATCTATCTATCTAATATATATATATATATATAATATATATATATATATATAACAGGTGCAAGGGTGTCGTGTCCTCCTCCTCGAATGTAAGATACGGGGCCCCCACTTTACTATATCTCAAATTTCAAAACGTAGTATTCATATAAAATACAAATTTTATTGTAAACTAATTATGTACAATAATGGATCATATGCAATATAGGTGAAAAATTCCACTAGAATTGTAACATGTATAAATGTAGGAAACAAAAAACAGCAAATGTCGATGAGATAGCGCGGGTCACAAAGCACTGCCCGGGGCCATCAGTTAGGTTTGCCTCCTTCTCCTGTCCGGGTGGAGTAAGCACTTTCTCACTCTTATATATATATATATATATATATATTCATTTTCCTGGAGGTTAGCATCAGCCATGCGGATGGAAGGCAGCGAGGGGTCTATCAGATTATTAATGCAGAGAAGTTTAGTTTTGGAGGCGTTAAATTTAACAAGCCATCTTTTGTCCGACGTAACGATGGACTTGATGTGGTTTTTGGACATCGGCTTCCATTTTGACAGACTTGTCGGACTGATCAGCCTTATTATCGAGGCAGGAGTAGATGGTTGCGTCGTCAGCGTAGATGCCAAGTTGAGAGCTGATGTCATCGGGAAGGTCCTTAATGAAGATTAAAAACAGTAGGACCACGGATGCCCCCCCCCCTGGGGGACACCCGCGTTAGTACGAAATGATCTAGACAAGTGGCCATTCAGGATAACACCTTTTAAGATTTGATAAGAAAGATTGGATCAGTTCAAAAAAGTGTCCGAAAACAATGTAACTTATCAGCTTCTGGAGAAGACCTGAATGCCAATCCCTGTCAAAAGCTTCACCGTTTTTATCTAGAACATGAGAAATGAAAGTCGTATTGCTTGTCTGAGAAAAGGCCCTGCGATGAGAAATGATGAATCAATTCAGCATTAATTAGGGCCCCTAGGAGTTTCCCAAAAAGAGGTAAAAGGCTAATAGGCCGATAGTTGGATGGGTCGCACAGTTCACCAGAGTTCTTAAAAGCTGGAATAACAGACGATGACTTGCAGCAGGTAAGAAAGCTGGAGGCGGTAACGCATTTATTAAACAGTTTAGAGCGAACAGGAGCCGGTA
Organism: Acanthosepion esculentum; assembly: GCA_964036315.1. Classification (NCBI taxonomy): domain Eukaryota; kingdom Metazoa; phylum Mollusca; class Cephalopoda; order Sepiida; family Sepiidae; genus Acanthosepion; species Acanthosepion esculentum. The sequence goes on from OZ038479.1 coordinate 90,653,523, forward strand.
CGGGAGCACACTTCTTAATGACTATTGCAGGAACAACATCGTGTCCACATGCTTTTTAGGGATCAAGATTAGAAATGACAGAAACCATGGCAGAGGTTATATGCATATCACTCAATACATTCAGCTTTAAGTAGGAAATTAGGGAGCGATACTCCAAATGAGTCAAGAATAGAGTTAGAGAATTTACGGACAAAGCATTCAGTTTTGTCAGTAGGGGATGATAACACCGCAAATTGATTGAAGAGGGGAGGAATAGATAACTTACACTTATTTAATACCACATTAAAGAGTCCTCAGTAATAGCGAGAGACAAAGTTATTAGAGGCTTTGCAGTGCTTCATTCTCTCGGCAAACAGGTACTTAGCTCCTTCGAGGACACACATTTATTACGATCAGCAACGAACCGGCGCTTGTTTTGACGAGAGCTGTCACGCTGGTATAGCCGAAAATAGCGACCGAGCATGCTGGTATAAACCGTGCTAACGGAACGAGGTCTTATGAATAGGGGCGTTCTTTTTAATAGATGATTGCAACGAAATATCAATAGCTACCACAGAGTGTCCGAATTACCAAGATGGCAGTGTCGGGAAGTTCGACAATAGCGAGAAGAGGTAAGAAATGAATCAAGTAGAGAAGTCTGTTGCTCGGTTTTACTAGAGAAATGAATAGGGATGTTCAAGATGTAAGTAAGGGATATGGCAATGGAAAAAAATAATGTCTGAATACCGGCAACATCAGTACCTTTTAGAATGTTTAAGCCAGGTTTCATGGTGAGCGTTAAAGTCACCGAAGACAAAGATGTTCGCAGGTACTGTCAGCTCTTAGTTGAATAGTTTAAAGGGTTGGTTTTGACTAAAGTATGTCACATTATCTGCGTTGTATATAGTGGATATATTTGCATTTTTATGGTGATATTTTTCAATGTATTCCTTTTTAGTTTTCGATTTTTACGTAACGTAGTAAAAATTTGTGCTTGCGTTTTGATATGTTCTGAGCGTTTATTTAGTAATTTGTGTTGGTCCGGGAAGGTGACTATAATTTTTTTCCCCTCCAGACAAAGTTTAAAGTTTTTTTTTTTTATTTAGGCTGATGCTGTTTTCCTTATTTTCCAATATATTATTTGTGTAATTTGTTTTTTCTTTTTAATTTCCTATGTTTCCCATATATGTTTGTAAAGTATTGTGCTATTTACATAATAACTATTTGCAAAGAATGCTTTTTTTGCGTAATGTCTTTGTTTCCAGGGTCCTTCCATTACTCCTATGTATATGTTTGTGTTGGGTTTCTTTTTCTGTTGGCTTTTTAATACTGCGTGGTGTGTATATGAGTATTGCCAATAATCCATCTTTTAGTGCTGTTTCGTAATCTTATTTGGCTTCATTGAAGATGGTTTCATATATTTGGCTTCATTGAAGATGGTTTCATATACATGTGTGTGTGTGTGTGTGTGTGTGTGCTTAAAGTAGATATTGACGTCTCATCGTGAGCTAAAAGCTAGCGTAGTTTGTTTAGATGATCATTACTATTAAGGTGAGATCCTATCTATATTGGGCGCCCAATAGAATCATTCGACGTTCAGTAACCCAACAAGGGTTAACATAAAATCAACCAGTCTAATCCCCTAAAGATGTATATGAATTATTATTCTTCCAGACGTTATTTTTTGTGGATACACGTCTTTGAAATAGACGACTCGCTCTTTATTCTAAACAGTGTGTATTACGTCTCTCAGAAAACAATATAGAAAATGGGCTCTAAAAATAAAATAACGTTTGACGTCATAAAAATATTGGATTAAAAATAAATCCATTAATTATGAGTTTGTATAAATTTAGTTTGCTAGATATATGTCTGTCTCTCTCTTTTATCTATCTATCTATCTATGTTATTTCTAACTTCACAAAAACACGCCGTGCATGTATTTGTGTTCAAGTAAAGAATGACAAAAATGACGGATCAGCAAACAACTCCATAGAAATGTTGCTATAGAAACAAATTTTTCATTGTGAACAAAATAAACTGCGATCTGAAAGGAAGTTTTTCCTTTATTTCTCTTCTTTTTTAACCCATAAAAACAAAAATTGTTCGAAACACGCGCGCATGTATCATAAACCTCCTAAAGAAACAAATTCACGCAAGGTTAACTGATTTAAGGACGTCCGTCATTCTCCGCTTGCCACTTCCCTCTCTATCTCACACACGCGCACATCTTCATCGTAATCATCTCTCTGTTTTTATTCCTGCACATTACCTATCCGTTTATCATTCTGTATATATCACTAATTTTTTTGTGCAGGATTCATCGCTTCAATCTTTTTCCCACTTTTTCTATTACCTCCTTCTGATTTTTTCACGCTCTCTCTTCTGCATTTAATGTTTATATCTATATTCTATAACTCTCCCTCTCTCTCTCACACACACACACACACACACACACACACACACACACACACACACACACACACACATATATATATATATATATATATATATATATATATATAATCGCAAAAGCAATAATAGCACAATGTGATGCACGAGCTAGTCAAGAAAAAGCCTAAAACTACGCGGTGTGAGCTGATGTAAAATCGAACAGCCACCAACGACATATATATAATACTTCCTGGACATCGGATCAGATAATTTAATTTATTAACACTTTTATCCTGAAAATAGTACAGATCAACGCAGTCGCCTTTCTCACAGTTTTTGTCTTTCATTCCAGCCTGAAGAAGCTGAACGCAACACCCGTCGGCGAAATGAGTTGTTGATAATCTTTTCCACTTGGTCTCATAATATCCACTTTTGTTTCCAATACCATTTACACCCCCCCCACATATATATATATATATATATATATATATATATATATATATATGCACGCACGCACACTTGTCTTCAAGAATTTATTGATGTAAGTTTGTAATTCTAGTTTTATTTTATTTTATTAAATTTTGAAATAACATGTACATCCAAAATTGTGGTTAAACTGTCCAAAGTTTTAAAACCTTTTTTTAGCGTATTTTCAACGACTCCTGTCATTATAGTATTGAGCATTGAATGGAGATTACCAGTTTCATGCTATTTACCTACAAATCTCTCCTCCCGATATTCGACATTATTCCTAAATATTTAAATTTTGCACTTGCTTGATTTTGGCGTCACCAATTTGTTTTCTTACAATTGATGTTTCGTCCTTTCTTCTTGGCTTCAATTTCTACCTTCTGTCGTAATTTCTGCCTTTCCGTTCTTTGTCTGCTATCAACAATGCGTCATCTGCATATTTAATTTTAAAATTTTGGCCGCCAATAATGAATGCTTGCAGAACTTCTAATTCACTCAGAAACACTTGTATCTCGTGATTTCGAGATAACAGGGAAATAAATAAGGAAGACAAACTCGAATGTAAATAATGAAATAAAAGGTTTACTTCACGAGGGTCACTTAACAAAAGACCTTTTCCTTTTCAGTCGCTCGCTCTCCCCTTTCTCTTGTTCCTTCTCTCGCTCTCCCCTTTCTCCTGTTCCATCTCCCGCTCTTCCCCTTCTCCTGTTCCGTCTCTCGCTCTTCCCCTTCTCCTGTTCCGTCTCTCGCTCTTCCCCTTCTCCTGTTCCGTCTCTCGCTCTTCCCCTTCTCCTGTTCCGTCTCTCGCTCTTCCCCTTCTCCTGTTCCGTCTCTCGCTCTTCCCCTTCTCCTGTTCCGTCTCTCGCTCTTCCCCTTCTCCTGTTCCGTCTCTCGCTCTTCCCTTTCTCTTGTTCCGTCTCTCGCTCTTCCCTTTCTCTTGTTCCGTCTCTCGCTCTTCCCTTTCTCTTGTTCCGTCTCTCGCTCTTCCCTTTCTCTTGTTCCGTCTCTCGCTCTTCCCTTTCTCTTGTTCCGTCTCTCGCTCTTCCCATTCTATTGTTCCGTCTCTCGCTCTCCCTTTTCTCTTGTTCCGTCTCTCGCTCTCCCTTTTCTCTTGTTCCGTCTCTCGCTCTCCCTTTTCTCTTGTTCCGTCTCTCGCTCTCCCTTTTCTCTTGTTCCGTCTCTCGCTCTCCCTTTTCTCTTGTTCCGTCTCTCGCTCTCCCTTTTCTCTTGTTCCGTCTCTCGCTTTCCCATTTCTCTTGTTCCGTCTTTCGCTCTTCCCTTTCTCTTGTTCCTTCTCTCGCTCTCCCCTTTCTCATGTTCCTTCTCTCGCTCTCCCCTTTCTCATGTTCCTTCTCTCGCTCTCCCCTTTCTCATGTTCCTTCTCTAGCTCTCCCTTTTCTCATGTTCCTTCTCTCGCTCTCCCTTTTCTCATGTTCCTTCTCTCGCTCTCCCCTTTCTCATGTTCCTTCTCTCGCTCTCCCCTTTCTCATGTTCCTTCTCTCGCTCTCCCCTTTCTCATGTTCCTACTCTCGCTCTCCCCTTTCTCATGTTCCTACTCTCGCTCTCCACTTTCTCATGTTCCTTCTCTCGCTCTCCCCTTTCTCATGTTCCTTCTCTCGCTCTCCCCTTTCTCATGTTCCTTCTCTCGCTCTCCCTTTTCTCATGTTCCTTCTCTCGCTCTCCCCTTTCTCATGTTCCTTCTCTCGCTCTCCCCTTTCTCATGTTCCTTCTCTCGCTCTCCCCTTTCTCATGTTCCTTCTCTCGCTCTCCCCTTTCTCATGTTCCTTCTCTCGCTCTCCCCTTTCTCATGTTCCTTCTCTCGCTCTCCCCTTTCTCATGTTCCTTCTCTCGCTCTCCCCTTTCTCATGTTCCTTCTCTCGCTCTCCCCTTTCTCATGTTCCTTCTCTCGCTCTCCCCTTTCTCATGTTCCTTCTCTCGCTCTCCCCTTTCTCATGTTCCTTCTCTCGCTCTCCCCTTTCTCATGTTCCTTCTCTCGCTCTCCCCTTTCTCATGTTCCTTCTCTCGCTCTCCCCTTTCTCATGTTCCTTCTCTCGCTCTCCCCTTTCTCATGTTCCTTCTCTCGCTCTCCCCTTTCTCATGTTCCTTCTCTCGCTCTCCCCTTTCTCATGTTCCTTCTCTCGCTCTCCCCTTTCTCATGTTCCTTCTCTCGCTCTCCCCTTTCTCATGTTCCTTCTCTCGCTCTCCCCTTTCTCATGTTCCTTCTCTCGCTCTCCCCTTTCTCATGTTCCTTCTCTCGCTCTCCCCTTTCTCATGTTCCTTCTCTCGCTCTCCCCTTTCTCATGTTCCTTCTCTCGCTCTCCCCTTTCTCATGTTCCTTCTCTCGCTCTCCCCTTTCTCATGTTCCTTCTCTCGCTCTCCCCTTTCTCATGTTCCTTCTCTCGCTCTCCCCTTTCTCATGTTCCTTCTCTCGCTCTCCCCTTTCTCATGTTCCTTCTCTCGCTCTCCCCTTTCTCATGTTCCTTCTCTCGCTCTCCCCTTTCTCATGTTCCTTCTCTCGCTCTCCCCTTTCTCATGTTCCTTCTCTCGCTCTCCCCTTTCTCATGTTCCTTCTCTCGCTCTCCCCTTTCTCATGTTCCTTCTCTCGCTCTCCCCTTTCTCATGTTCCTTCTCTCGCTCTCCCCTTTCTCATGTTCCTTCTCTCGCTCTCCCCTTTCTCATGTTCCTTCTCTCGCTCTCCCCTTTCTCATGTTCCTTCTCTCGCTCTCCCCTTTCTCATGTTCCTTCTCTCGCTCTCCCCTTTCTCATGTTCCTTCTCTCGCTCTCCCCTTTCTCATGTTCCTTCTCTCGCTCTCCCCTTTCTCATGTTCCTTCTCTCGCTCTCCCCTTTCTCATGTTCCTTCTCTCGCTCTCCCCTTTCTCATGTTCCTTCTCTCGCTCTCCCCTTTCTCATGTTCCTTCTCTCGCTCTCCCCTTTCTCATGTTCCTTCTCTCGCTCTCCCCTTTCTCATGTTCCTTCTCTCGCTCTCCCCTTTCTCATGTTCCTTCTCTCGCTCTCCCCTTTCTCATGTTCCTTCTCTCGCTCTCCCCTTTCTCATGTTCCTTCTCTCGCTCTCCCCTTTCTCATGTTCCTTCTCTCGCTCTCCCCTTTCTCATGTTCCTTCTCTCGCTTTCCCCTTTCTCATGTTCCTTCTCTCGCTCTCCCCTTTCTCATGTTCCTTCTCTCGCTCTCCCCTTTCTCATGTTCCTTCTCTCGCTCTCCCCTTTCTCATGTTCCTTCTCTCGCTCTCCCCTTTCTCATGTTCCTTCTCTCGCTCTCCCCTTTCTCATGTTCCTTCTCTCGCTCTCCCCTTTCTCATGTTCCTTCTCTCGCTCTCCCCTTTCTCATGTTCCTTCTCTCGCTCTCCCCTTTCTCATGTTCCTTCTCTCGCTCTCCCCTTTCTCATGTTCCTTCTCTCGCTCTCCCCTTTCTCATGTTCCTTCTCTCGCTCTCCCCTTTCTCATGTTCCTTCTCTCGCTCTCCCCTTTCTCATGTTCCTTCTCTCGCTCTCCCCTTTCTCATGTTCCTTCTCTCGCTCTCCCCTTTCTCATGTTCCTTCTCTCGCTCTCCCCTTTCTCATGTTCCTTCTCTCGCTCTCCCCTTTCTCATGTTCCTTCTCTCGCTCTCCCCTTTCTCATGTTCCTTCTCTCGCTCTCCCCTTTCTCATGTTCCTTCTCTCGCTCTCCCCTTTCTCATGTTCCTTCTCTTGCTCTTCCCCCTCTCTTGTTCCGTCTCTCGCCCTTCCCCTTCTCTTGTTCCGTCTCTCGCTCTTCCCCTTCTCTTGTTCCGTCTCTCGCTCTTCCCCTTCTCTTGTTCCGTCTCTCGCTCTTCCCCTTCTCTTGTTCCGTCTCTCGCTCTTCCCCTTCTCTTGTTCCGTCTCTCGCTCTTCCCCTTCTCTTGTTCCGTCTCTCGCTCTTCCCCTTCTCTTGTTCCGTCTCTCGCTCTTCCCCTTCTCTTGTTCCGTCTCTCGCTCTTCCCCTTCTCTTGTTCCGTCTCTCGCTCTTCCCCTTCTCTTGTTCCGTCTCTCGCTCTTCCCCTTCTCTTGTTCCGTCTCTCGCTCTTCCCCTTCTCTTGTTCCGTCTCTCGCTCTTCCCCTTCTCTTGTTCCGTCTCTCGCTCTTCCCCTTCTCTTGTTCCGTCTCTCGCTCTTCCCCTTCTCTTGTTCCGTCTCTCGCTCTTCCCCTTCTCTTGTTCCGTCTCTCGCTCTTCCCCTTCTCTTGTTCCGTCTCTCGCTCTTCCCCTTCTCTTGTTCCGTCTCTCGCTCTTCCCCTTCTCTTGTTCCGTCTCTCGCTCTTCCCCTTCTCTTGTTCCGTCTCTCGCTCTTATCCTTCTCTTGTTCCGTCTCTCGCTCTTCCCCTTTCTAATGTTCCTTCTCTCGCTCTCCCCTTTCTCATGTTCCTTCTCTCGCTCTTCCCCTTCTCTCGCTCTTCCCCTTCTCTCGCTCTTCCCCTTCTCTTGTTCCGTCTCCTGCCCCCACTTTCCCTTGTTCCATCTCTCGCTCCCCCTTTCTCATGTTCCTTCTCTCGCTTTCCCCTTCTCTTGTTCCGTCTCTCGCTCTCCCCTTTCTCATGTTTCTTCTCTCGCTCTCCCCTTTCTCATGTTCCTTCTCTCGCTCTCCCCTTTCTCATGTTCCTTCTCTCGCTCTCCTCTTTCTCATGTTCCTTCTCTCGCTCTCCCCGTTCTCTTGCTCTTCCCCTTCTCTTGTTCCGTCTCTCGCTCTTCCCCTTCTCTTGTTCCGTCTCTCGCTCTTCCCCTTTCTCTTGTTCCTTCTCTCGCTCTTCCCCTTTCTCTTGTTCCTTCTCTCGCTCTCCCCTTTCTCAAGGAAGAAAGAAGTCAATTAAACATCGAACTGGGATGCACCTGAGCGTGTCAGCGAGTGGCGGAGGTTTCTTTGATATTGCTGGTAGCAAGCGGATCCTTCTGAAGCGGGTGCAGCTACTGATTTTTTCTGTTGCTGACTTTGCTTTTATGATTTTTCTCCTTTTCAGTCTCTCGCTCTCCCCTTCTCCTTTTCCGTCGCTCGCTCTCCCCTTCTCCTTTTCAATCTCTCGCTCTCCCCTTCTCCTTTTCCGTCGCTCGCTCTCCCCTTCTCCTTTTCCGTCGCTCGCTCTCCCCTTCTCCTTTTCAATCTCTCGCTCTCCCCTCTCCTTTTCAATCTCTCGCTCTCCCCTTCTCCTTTTCAATCTCTCACTCTCCCCTTCTCCTTTTCCGTCGCTCACTCTCCCCTTCTCCTTTTCCGTCGCTCACTCTCCCCTTCTCCTTTTCCGTCGCTCACTCTCCCCTTTTCCGTTTCTCGCTTTCCCATTTTCCGTCGGTCGCTCTCCCCTTCTCCTTTACTGTCGCTTGCTCTCCTCTTTCTCTTTTTCCGTCTCTCACTCTCCTCTTTCTCTTGTTCCGTCTCTCGCTCTGTCCTCTTTCTCTTGTTCCGTCTCTCGCTCTTCACTCTCTCTCCTTTTCCGTCTCTCGCACTCTCTCTCTCTCCTTTTCCGTCTCTCGCACTCTCTCTCCCTTTTTTTCCGTCTCTCGCACTCTCTCTCTCTTCTTTTCCGTCTCTCGCACTCTCTCTCTCTTCTTTTCCGTCTCTCGCACTCTCTCTCTCTTCTTTTCCGTCTCTCGCACTCTCTCTCTCTTCTTTTCCGTCTCTCGCACTCTCTCTCTCTTCTTTTCCGTCTCTCGCACTCTCTCTCTCTTCTTTTCCGTCTCTCGCACTCTCTCTCTCTTCTTTTCCGCCTCTCGCTGTTTATTCCTTTTCTCTCGCTCTCTCTTCCTTTTCTCTCGCTCTCTCTCACTCTTTATTTCTCTTTTTGTTGTATTTATCATTGTCGACTAACTCTGGTATTTTTCTGTCTCTTGATCTCTGTCTCCTCCGTTCATCCTACCATTCTCATTTTTTGCCCCCAACTCTCCCCCCCCTCTCTCTCTATCTCTCTCTCTCTATCCCGCATATTTCTTTCTTTTGTTTGAACTTTCGTATCAACATCACCCCACCTCAACACCTTGTCACAACCTCCCCGCTACTTCCTGGTTTCCGTTCACAGATGCCCGGATGTACTTCGTTACTCACGGCAACTCATTGCCACCTCGTTACGTTGTGAAATCTTCATCGTTCACTTAATACAATTAACGAATCTTACCGAAACCATATTGAATCTTATTTGCTGATGTTATCATCTAAAAAAGATGGCTGATCAGAAGAGAACAACTCGTCGTGATGATGCTGAAAGGGCGTAAATGCCTTTTCTGTTAATGTTTTTAATACAGTGTAACCCGGATATAAGAGAGTTGTCGAGACCGGGGAATAAGTCTCTTATATCCGGGTTTCTCTTATATCCGGGTTTGGTCTATTATATATACATTAACACAGGCTCTAATTTGGGACCAGATAAAATCTATCTTATATCCGGGTTTCTCTTATATCCGGGTATCTTATATCCGGGTTACACTGTACTAATATCCAGTCTATACAAGGTTCAAGAAAAAATTAAAAAAAAACTTCTAGACAGAAATTCAGTATAAAAATTCATAAGATGTTTTTAAAATTGGAACTTAATAAAATTGTCAGAATATGTCATCAGCTTGTTCATTTCCAACATGAGTAAAGATACCAACTCTCACCCTTTTAGAATCACATCGACTAAATATTTAATCATATAACCGTAAATTACGTATTCATGCACAATAGTGAAATACACAATATTAAAAAAATCCCTAAACATTTATACTATTTCAACTGTTATATTTTTATTTTCATTTTTTACAATGAAGTTCACTCTGTACTAGGCTCAAGAGCCACTTAAGGTAAAAGGTTACAGAGAATGAGCCACTTAAGGTAAAAAGGTTACAGAGAATGAGGCACAGTTTATAGGGATATTTTATTTTATTTATTTATTTTTTTAAAATCGTATCACCCCAAGCAAGGCCGGAGGCCACTATCACGCAAGGGGTTAAAGAAGGGTTGGAGGAAGAGCAGATAGGAGTGGCAAGAGAGGGGATGTGGTGAATGAGAAAGACAGTGGGTCGATCAAGGCAAGGGGGCCACAGAAGATCCGGAGCGAGAGCAGATAGGAATGAAAAATGAAAGGATGTGGAGAAGGGAAGTGTAGGGACCATAACATTTAACCTTAAACTTGAAAAGATTTTAAGATTGCAGTGATCAGAAAAGAAAAATTCTTGGCAGTCGGTTCCACAAACTAGAGGTTTGTGGGAAGAAACTGTTCAAGTGGAACTTAGATCCCAGCAATGGAATACGAAGGGAATGAGGGTGGTTCGCTACAATGTGCGTGACATGACCGGCCTTAGCCATGAATGTTTGAACTGGTAGAAATTGAAATCTATCAGTACCTGTCCATATATAACAGCAATACTCAGTTTTCGACTTGTTCTGGCTGATGTAAAGGTAGAGCCTAAGTCAGGTACTTACTAGAGCGGTACAGGGAATCGACCATTTTTCCAGTGATGGATCGTATGTACGAGTTCCACTTTTCTGCGTCGAGTGTAAGGTCCAATAGGCGCTCAACGTACAGGGTCTTCCTGGAGGAGTAACACTCGTTCATTGTGATCGATGAAAGTTTTGGGCTCGCTTGGTGATGATGGAACGTCACGAGTTTGGTTTTCGAAGCATTGAATGTGACCAGCCAGTTTCCCCTCACTGACCTGTTAGAGCGATGTCACAGGAAAGATCATCTGTCCTGCTCTGGTCATCTAGCATTTTGGAGGTGCACCTGTATACGGTTGTATCTTCAGCATAGGGATTCACAGGTGATCGGAGTGTGCGCTTCGGAAGATGATTTGTGGAAAGAAGCAAGCCTTGGGAGACGCTACGTTGATCGCTTGGAGGACTGACCATTAAAAACTACCATCGAGGACCTGCCCGTCGGAAAAGAATTTGTCATTGATAAGTCTCTTCCAGTGATCCTATAGCTATAGAGCTTACGAAATAAGCTTTTATGCCATAACTTTTGAAATGTATAATGCGAACGCCCTTGAGAGATATTTTTTGTCTAATTTCTCATTGATTCTGGGAGTAATGACAGGATATCAGCATTGGACCGAGCTGATCGAAACTCGTACTGTTTGTACTCAAGAAGTTAACTCTATTGAGGCGATCAACAGCCTTGTTGATTATATGCCCCAAACTTTTACAATGACACTTCTTATGAGGTTGATGTGTCTATACTGTGGCGGGTATGGCACCTCGGCGTGGTGTAATGGTTAGCAAGCTTGTCTTGCTAGATCAGTTACGACTGAAAAGTGAGTTCAATCCTCACTAGATGCCCCATACTTTCGGCCTTGTGCCACATCTAAGCTACGCTTAGAAAATCAATATACTGTGACGGGTATGGGAGCTCACCAGTATTCTTATAAACCGGGTATACACTTGATACCTTCCACGGACTTGGGAAGAATTTGCTCCTTCCAGCAGCTGTTAAATAATTCTGCTGAGATCGGGGACAACTTCAGGTTAATATTCTTAAGGAGAACCAATAGGATTTAATCTCGACCAGTAGCCTTCTTAGGGTCAAGTCTTGACACTTCCATGACTGTAATAAAAATATTACTGAGATTATGTTCAATGAGACGGGGGAAGTCGGAAACGGGATAGCCTTTGTCATCTAATGTTGAATTAGAGGCAAGGGTCGTGGCGAGGAGCTTTGCCGTCTGACGATTATGAGGTGATCTCGGGATCATTTATAATTGTAGACACAATGATTGCGGATAGTTCTGAATGCAGCGAGTGTATTATTACACTGTTCCCTGTGATAAATATGACTGCAGGACATAAACCTAGCCACTTATTTTTTATTGAATTACCCAAGTGTTGCTATATTGTTAAACTGACCAAATCGAGGTGATAGTACGTTTGAGTTTATCAACCCTGGCTACCCGATACTTCTGTCTTTGTGTCAAAATTAAGCTAAGCTTAATAAATAACATGGGGCCTGAAAGGCATGTTTTGTTATATACGTTCGGATTTCTGCATCACACTTTCCTTCGTTTTTATTTGATTACTGCAGTTTAAAAACAAGAACGTTAATACTTTATGATGATGGTAAAACAGCTTAACCCAGTGTAAAACTTTGAGGTAAAGCTCTGTGAACATTCAGCTTAATAAAAACTGGGTGAACCAAAACATTCCGCAAAGTCATCATTAGGGATCACCTTCAGCTGCGGCGTAGCATTCTCCTTAATCTCGTCCACGGTCTCTTTCAATAGCATAATTAAATTTAAAGAACAAAAATGCGATTTGCAAATTGAACATACCAAAATTAAAGAATAAAAAAGGAAACATCTAGAAAGTGTTTTAACAGAGGATGGAAAATACTACACCGAAATTCGAAGGCGCACTGTAATAGCAAAAGATGCCTTCTAAAAGTTAAGCAAAGTATTAAGAAACGGGAAAATTTAATTGGAAACAAAGAAAAAGAGTATTTAATGAAGACCCGAGACAACAAAAATATTTTACAGAAGGATGGTGGGAATACCATGGACTGAACATGTGAGTAATGACAGTGTTTTAGAGAAAATCGAAACAAAATGGACACAAACTTAGAATCAGAAGGAGACGGTTGAAATTTCTAAGACGGCGCATAATGAACACCGACAGGATATGTTGAAGGCAAAAAGAGTAGACGAAAGCAGTGCTTATACCGGAAAACCTTAGTCGATCCTTTTTCATAACGTTATCTAAGAAACCAGGTGCAAATAATTGCGATCTCCATCAGTATAATGAGGCACATAACGAAACTTATCTGACTTCTGATAAAAAGAGTACCTGGCAGAATTAGATAGGGAATAGCACGAGAACAACTGTGGTTTCGTTAAAGTCACTGGAACAAGAAATGAAATATTTATGATCACAGAAAGAGCAATACAAATGCAGAAAAATGTATATCTAGCTTTCACTCTGTTTAACTATGTTCCGACGAATGGTTATACCTATATAGTCACGAAACTCCGAAGTAAACATGAGTTAAGTGCAAAAAATATTTTTTCATATCAATTCTGTTAATGATCACAGAAAGAGCAATACAAATGCAGAAAAATGTATATCTATCTTTCACTCTGTTTAACTATGTTCCGACGAATGGTTATACCTATATAGTCACGAAACTCCGAAGTAAACATGAGTTAAGTGCAAAAAATATTTTTTCATATCAATTCTGTTAATGCTCTATCTTCGATGTTGAGCACTCTACCGCAAAATTTGTTTGCCTTAAATATCATATCAGCAAAGCACTGAAAAAGCAGCAATTCTGGCTTCAAAAACAGTAACTCAAATTAACACTATGTTTCATATATTATGCAAAAGCCTTTGTCAAAGAAATACTAGAAATGCTAGATAATCTGTTTATGCGGAAAAGATAATAAAATAATCCAGAACTTATACTGGGAGCAAAGTACATGCATATCGATAGAAAATGAATTCCGAAAATAAACAAAAATATAAAGGGACGTAAGACAAAGATGTGTCTTCTCACCGGACTTATTCAACCTTCGCAGGGAGTCAATACCGAGGTAACTAATATTCCTACCAGGATTGAATATTGGCGGCTACGGTCTTAAGAACATAAAATATGCAGATGACAAAATTTTTATAGCAGATGACGAAGTACAAAGGACGGAAAATGCGACACCAAAATGGGTATTTGCATTGAGACAGTAGTCTTCTAAAAGCTAATAGAAGTCTTATAAAAGCTAAGCAGAGTACTAAGAAACGAGAAAATTTCGTTAGAAATAAAGAAAAGAGTGCTGACTTGCTATGTAATATCTGTTATCCTATATGGTGATCATGTGAGCAATAAGGAAGTTTTAAAGAAAATGGAAAAAAAAAGACACAGTTGAAATTTGTAGAGGGGTCGGAAATTTTGACACTCACAGGACCTTTTGAAAGCAAGAGCGACAAAGAAAGCCTCCATAACAAGCTTGTGTAAATGTTTGGCAGAACAGTTTAGGCGGGATAGCAAAAACAAAACAAAAAAAAAACAAATGATAAGAATTGCAGAAAGCCATGATCTCCAACATCCTAAAGGGACACAACACATAGAAGAAGAAACAGTGAGAGTAGGCAAAACAATCTTTAGTTGCTTTAATTATATTGGGTTGGTGCATAATTATCAGGCGTTTAAAAAATATTTATTATCAAAAAATCATTTTTTTAAACAATATTTATTATGAAAACAACATAACTATTCAAAAATAACATTTTCGTCAAGGTTGCCTACTGTCGCTCCTACTTTACGCTTTGGCGTTTGAGCCTCTCCTTCGTCGGCTGAGGGACGGGGCGAGCAGTCCGGCCCTACGCTGTCCCTGGTGGAGCTCGAACCAAGGTTTCCGTGTACGCCGATGACGTATCCATTTTCGTGTCATGTCGCACCGATATGGAGGTGGTATAGAAGGTGCTTTAACGGTACGAAAAAGTCACGGGGGGCAACATTAACCACAAGTCTTGCGGTTAGGTTCCTGGGGACGGGGTCGCTCTTCCGGGACCCTTCGGCTGTACGGACGGTTCTGTCCGCATTCTTTGAGTGTGGTTTGGACCCGACTTCCAGCTGGAGAAAAATTAGTCAGAAGTACAGGCAAAGATCGGAGCGTCGATCGGGACTTGGCTCCGAAGTAGGTTGTTTTTGAAGGGTAGAGCTGGGGCGTGTGCCACTTACGTCTTTCCTCTTATTCCACTGTACTTCCTCTTTGCAAGCACAATAGGAAGACGATCGAGCGCTTGTTGTTCACCCTTTTGTGGGATGTCGCAAACGGAAGGTCCGCAACAAAGAATGATGTGTCCAACGTTCGTGTTGGGGGGTGGCTATGAATGTCACATTTGGTGAGTCACCAACACGCCTCGAAGTTGGCTTTCCTACACCGCATTTTGACTGAGGATTCAATTTTGGCGGGGAGTGTTAGGGATGCCTTCCTTAGCCTCCCATCTCCTGGACTAAATGCCGCCGTAGGTCCAAGAGGCTGTCGAGTTTCCTCAGCGAGTGTCGAGCGGTCTTGAGGGTCGTTCCTCTGTCCACTGACCTTTTACAGCCTCGCAGGGTTTTATATCGTGAATTAATGGAGGTGTCGCGAAGGATCCAGTCTGTGGACGGTTCGGCTTGTCGTTGGCTGAGTTGCGCTCTTTCTGGTCTTGGGCGCCAGCGGCGAATTACCTCAGTAACCCTGAGTTTTCGCTTACCTGGCGATTGATTCGGAATGTGCTATCTCTCAATGACAGGATCTTCAGATGGGGCTGGGCGGATTTATCCGACTGTCATGGATGTGACCTTAGGTTAGAAGAAACGGTTTCATACGCTTTTTACCATTGTCATCAGGTGCGTCCTTTCTGGGACTATGTCGACGAGTTGACCGCTCGTATCGCTCCCGATATTCTCGTGCTCATCGATCTCGCATAGGCGTGCGATAATGTGCGCCCCCGTATTCTGGGGAGAAACGAATGGTGTTTCTGACGCTGCTGGCCGTGGCTCGAATTGTAATTTGGATGTCGCAAATAGAGGGAATCTAGCGAAACGAACTCTATTCTTATCAGGCTCTGGTCAGATTCTTTCAGCATCAGCTGTAGGTGAAGATCAGAACTGATAGAAAGCGTTTGATATTGACAGATTTCAGCAAAAAGTGGGTGACTGTAGCGAGCTTGGTTCGTGTGAAAGAGGCTAGTCTTGAGTACCTTTCTTGAGTCCTCTTGATCATAACGGGACGCCTCTTGTGAACCCTCCTTTGATTTTATGTTTTCCTAGTTAAAGTGTTGTTCCCGGCCTGTCCCCGGTATTCGTTTTTGTTATGATCCAGTTTGAGATTCCCAACTTCCCCAGTTTGTTTTTGGTCCCCTTTTTCATCTCGACTGATTTTTCCCACCCCACTGTTTATTTTTCCTTCCCCACACCATTGTCTATCGGCAGAATACAGCAGCTACTCTGATTATCTTGAGGGGTGGACGGGTCTTACTAATATCTGTTCTGTTTTAGTTTGTTTTTGGTTTCAATTTTTGGTGAGTTTACGGGGTACATTCCCTCCTCCTCATTTCATGTTTCATGAAATTTTTATATTGTTGTATTGAAACATTTTGAGATTTTTATATCATGGACTGTTTTTTATAGGTTCCCCTTGTGAATATGTGGTATTGTGGTATATGTGGGAGTGAATAGTGATGGATGATTTCTTTTGGCAAACGGATAAATTGTATTGGATGAATGGGTCGTGATCGTGATTGACTAGGATAGTTAGCCAAGACCAGCCTTTTCCTCAATTCCCCTTCGGCCATGTGCCCAAATTATTGTATTTAATACAGTAATAAATATATTTTTAAATGATTATTCCGGAAATTATGATTATCGACACGCATTTTTATAACCTGAAAATAAAATAATATTCTTAATAAAAAAGTAAACAAAACAACAATTTTATTAACAAATAACTCGCCTACAAAAACGTCTGATAATTATGCACCAACCCAATATTATTAAATTTTTACTAGTCGTTTTTTCTTTTGTTTCATTACTATTTCGTGGTTTATTTCTTTTACAGATAAAAACAGAATGATAAAGAAATCATCAGAATTAACCATTAAATGCTTAATTTACAAATTTCGGAAAAAAACAGAAACTATTTAATCTGGAAAACTTTAAAATTATTTCAGTTTGAAACTGTTACCAGGTGGATAGGATTTAAAATCTGAATAATAACCCTAATCGAAATCTTTAGCAGAAACTTCTTTTTTTCCCATCATGTCATGTGATACATTTGTCAGATATGGAAGTTTATTATTATTATTATTATTATTATTATTATTATTATTATTATTATTATACTTAGAGAAGAGCGCGTTTAAGAAAAAGAAAGGCAGTATTTGATAATGTTCAACATTTCGCTAGCTATGCTTTTTTTTCTTACAAGTATAAAAATATAAAAAATGTCTTTGTACAAACGTTGATTGTCTTGAAAAAACTTATAATCTTTTGTAGATTTTTTTATATTTAATACTTGTAAAAAAAGAAAAGAAATAAATATAACTTCAAGCAAACATACTGTCGAAATATTGTTGAACATTGTCACTTTTACATTTCTTTTTCTTTTCTTAAATCGCGCTCTTCTCGAAGTGCTAAATATTATTGCAAGAGCTACGTCAACCTTTTTGTTTATTATTATTAATAATAATAATAATGATAAACAGCTCAAGAAATCAAGGTGACAGAAACAGCGAGATGGAGAATGCTACATTACCGTAACCATTTATATCAGTGTAAATCAAAAGCGGGGAATGAACGTTTTTGTGTTTGAGACATGGTTTTGGCTACAAAAAAAAATAAAAAATAAAAATAAAAATAAAAAAAACACAAAGTAAAAACACGCACGTGTGTTGTTCGACATAAAGAAAAAACAAACAAACACATATGTCAGTTTTTGGTTGCTTTTGCCCCGTGCAAGGAACGGCAGCCCACCAGCGAAGAGTTAAATGCAAAAGATATTTGGCATTATATTTCATAAAAGGTGCCGGTTAAAAATAAAACCAAAGGAAACCTCTGCATAGACAATGGAGATATACAGTTCCCAAAGTGGGCGATACTGCCCACCTCGCTTCCGAAATCGGGACGACGGCGGGGAGCGCTCAGAGATGCAAGATAAAGGATTGACCTATCGGAGATTCCAAATGAAAACGAAAATAGAAATCATTGTTTTCTGTGCATTCCTCAGAAGTGCGAGTCATTCTAAGTTTCGGAGGCTTTCCCCTACTAGATTCTCAAAAATCCGCAACTATTGTCAAAATACCGAATAAGTAAAGCAAATCGCCGGAAAACAGACGTCGTATCCTAATTTGAACTGCCACAAATAGAGGCACTCAATGCGTATATAAATCCCGGCCCATTAATGGTCAGCCAAAAAAACATCACTTATTTCCCGAACCAAAGCATTTGTTCTTTACTAATGCAAGTAGCGTAATGGTTACTGCTGTATAGAATGGAAGTGACCACGTGAAATCAAGTCCCTTATTAGTCTAATATGTTCAATTCCCTCAAATGTCTTTCAAAAAGTCACGAATCCATTTCTTCTCTCCTATCTTAGCTAGAGGCTAAACTGTTCACTCTGTTCTTGAGTGGCATCCAGTCTAGGAGAAAGACAACTGTAAATTAAAAAATTCTGGAAAACCACATCATTATTTTCCCCAAGAAATAATGGCAGTTCAGATAATAAATAAAAGGAATCTCTGGAGAGCCATGATCACTCACATCCTGAAGAGATAGGGAATTTAAAAAATGTCTTACCTATTTGTAGCTGTTTGTCTATTAGCTCCACTGTTCACAGCAAGTCGACAATTTTGAATTCAAAACTTTGGAGAAGGAAACCGAAAACCACACCCAATTCCATTCTCGAGTAATCATGGTGATTGACAGATAATAAAGAATAGGGATTTGTGGAGAAATATGATCGGCTATGCCCTGAAGGAGCATAACACTTAAAAAATACTCTCAAACTTTATCTATTCATTGTCTCTCCTGTCTTTGTCCATTGTCTCTATTCCGCCAAGCAGGGTAGCCTGTGCTATCTAGCCTTGAGTGAATCAGTCTAGGAGAATCACTCCGAATACAAAACCATATAGAAGTCTAATGGGAAACCATTCAACTAATTTTCTGAAGAGGTCATAGGAATTCGGAGATAATAAAGAAAAGGAACCCGTGGAGAGGCACGATCGCCTGCTATGGTAAAGAGACATGGTATTTTAGCTGTCTGTCTATTATCTCTATTATCCCTAACCAGGTGAAGAGAAATAAAATTCGAAGAAGGATTATCTTTCCCAAGAAGTCATAGTAATTCACATATAATAAAGAACTGAAATCTGCCTGAAATCACCGACATTCTGAATGCATATGGCATTAAAAAATTAATTTAATACAAAGCCACAAATATGAGACACCTACTTATTACGGAGTAGTAGGTAGCAACAGAATGTGAGACAAGGCCGGAGTTGAATGTTGGTTTTCCTGAAAGCCGTTGGAGAATTGCTGAAGCCCTTTTGGCACTTCCCCTTTTGGGGGCGCCTAAGATACCGGGCAGTGACCCTAGCTCTCTACCGAATGAAAGGTACTGTCTAGTTGATGCCCACCCCCGGGGTTTGAACTCATATTAATGTCAAAATACTAATGATCGATCAAGCTAACTCATTAACTCCCACTTTTCGACTCCTCAGACTGTTTGCGAAAATAAAATCTTTAAAAAAAAAATTCTCCAGCCTATATTGGACAATTATAACGTGCGGTATCGAAAATTTGCATGTTCATTTATTTTATCAATTTTCCTTTATTTCAACCAGTTTCGTAGCGAGAGACCACCTACTTTCGAGTATACCTGTACACAAATATTATACTAATCTTTTGAATGCTTTTCAGGTGTTTGTTATTTATACCGGGATAAATGCGAAATAATACTGTTTGTGAAGACCAGTAACATTAATTAAATAAGAAGAGTAATTCTTCTTCTATTTAACTTGTCCTTTTACGACGTGGGCGATCATTCTTCTCTAAAACTTCCTGTCCTTTGTAGATCTGAGCAATGTTAGCCATTATCTCCTAATCCCTGTTCTACCAACCATCTACACAAGTTCGTTAGGTAGGTTATGCGCTGCTTTCCTCTGTCCCTCTTGACTTCAATATGTCCTGCGCGTGTCAAATTTCCCAAGCCTTATTTCCTCATTATCTGCTCTTTTTCTTTTCTCATTGCAGGATGTGGCATCGCCACGTAGATCTCACAGCAGTATTCCATTTTTTGGTCTGATCTGACTCATAAATGTGATGTATTCTTGGGAAAGATAATGAAGTTGTGAATGTAAACTCTTGGTGAAAGTGATTGTGTCTTCTTGTATGTGTCGTGTCCCTTGAGGACGTAGGTGATAATGGCTCTCAACAGCTTCCTGTCCATTGTGACTCTAAGTTTTCTGTCTCACCTGTCTTTGTCTATTGTTTCTATTCTATCTCTCCTAATTCCTGTGCTGCCAATCATTAACACAAACTCGTTAGGTAGGTTATCCCTCTTGCCTATTGATATCCTATTGGTGTTCTATGAGTGTTAAATTTTCTAAGCTTTCTTTCCTCATTATGTACCCTACAAATTTCAACTGTCTTTTTTCTGATAATATGTAAATATCTTTTTCGTTTCCATTTTCATTAAGACTTCCTCCTTGCTCACATGTTTGGTCCATGGTATTTTAAGCATCCTTTCGTAGAACCACACTTCTGTTGCTTTCAGTCTCTTCCTCATCCGTGAGTATATTGTCCAGCATTCCCCGTCATATAGGAGGATCTCGGAGGAGTCAAAAACTTAAGCCCCTTCGTTAACGCTACTGTTAGTACTGTTTATTGAGCGGAGTAAACTCCGTGAGTTATCTCATCTTCCATCAATATTCCCCTTCCTCTCATGACTGTTGCTTGCTAGATAGCATTTCTGATTGTATAGATAAGGCCCTGTCTCTGCACTCGTCTGCAAATATCTTTGTGTTTGGTGACTCCAACGCATATCATGCTGAATGACATCATCAATCTAATGCCACTAAACTCGCTGGCATCCAGACTTAGAATTTCTCAATCTCTCAGCGTTACCCTAGTTATTCTTACAGATGCGCGTCTCTACTTGATCTCTTCCTTACCTCCTCCCTGGACTCTGTGTCGTACTATGTCCTCTTGGCAGTATCTATAGATATCTCTTTCCATTCTCCCATCAGATAAGAACCCCCTATTAACAGAACATCTCTCTGTTATTTACGCACTAGTTGGGACTGATTTCCTTCGCGATGACGATTGAATTGATAGTTTTAATTATCCTACTGAGAAATGTTCAACTGAGGTATCTTCCTGGGTTAAAGCCGGCATCGAAGCTTTCGCGCCAACACGGAAATACCAAGTGAAACCACAATCTCCTTGATTCTCCTGTCTATTCAGCCGCTATAGCTCACAAGAATCACCTCTTCCGGCTATACCGGAGAGCGCATATTTTTTTAATAAGTTTTCTCGAATATTCAGGCTGGTAGATGATGATGAGTAAATATACCGTTTAATAAATAAACAAAACATCTAATCAAATATGGGTATCCACTAAAAATAACGTTTAAGTAATAAAATATATTAAATTAATAAATGAAAAAATCCATCCCTAAAAATTGCATTGCTTGCGTTAGGATACGAAACTGAGCAGACACGTATATTTCGAGAATCGGGAAAAATCTGTGTTTAAAAGCACTATTCGGGCTTTGCTTGTCCATCAGGTTTTCTGTAGCTGAGAGGTTAAAGCACGTCAGATTTAATGACAGTTTTCCCTCGGGAGATGCAGGTTCGAATTCTGTTGTCGAGCACGTATTTTTCTTAGATTTCTCGAATATTCAGGCCAGTAGATGAAAATAAATAAACAGAATCTACACAACAAATATGGGTATCTACAAAAAAAAGTTTGAGTAATAAAATATATCGAATTATTAAATGAAAAATCCATTTCTAATATATATATATATATATATATATATATATAATTAATCGGATATAATTATTAATAGCCGAATAACTGAAAAATCCATTCCTAAAATTGCATTGCTTACGTTAGGATACGAAACTGAGCAAATATGTATATTTCGAGAATCGGGAAAAAATCTGTGTAAGAGCACTATTCGGGCTTCTGCTTGGGCATAGGGTGTTCTGTAGCCAAAAGGCTAAAGCACGTCTTTAGACCTGATGGCAATTTCCCCTCGGGGTGGGGGACGCTGTTTCGAATTTTACCGGAGAGCGCATACTTTTCTAAAGAGATTTCACACACACACACACACACACACACACACACATATATATATATATATATATATATATAAAAGTGAACATAAAAGTCAACACTTAGAGGCGACAGTCTGTTTCATGCTAGATGATTGATCGGGCCGATGATTGCATCTAGCATGAAACAGACTGTCGCCTCTAAGTGTTGACTTCTATGTTCACTTTTATATCTACACACGCTCTATCTCTGATATTGAGCACTTTATCCCATAAATATAGCACACTTTAAGACTATACTTCTTCCTATACATATATATATGTATGATGTATGTATGCGTCCGTTTATCTCTCAAGATAAAGGTAGTACCCTGTTTTGTTAAAATTGAGTCCTTTGGTGGTGAGACTGGAGTGATCTTTCCAGGGCACAGGCTTATTGAGACCATGAGCTTCCCAAACTACATGCACCCACTCTCGGTCTTACCGACAAGATCCAAATGAATATTTAATATTACATTTTGGCCGGTTTAGTTGAAGGAGATGCCGGAAAACTATCTACGTTGACAACCAACTGCTTTCGGGGCTCCGTTCCGGGTTTTCTGCCTAGATTTACGCTTCTATGTTTGGATATGACCGCAAAGTATCGGAGGTTTAAAATCACGGTATACCTTTCCTAAGAAGGGCTGCTTACCTGGACTGCCGAGCTCTATCAACCCAAAAGAACTGATTATGAGGAGCCAGTTGTCCGCCTTTGCCCATTCTTTGGCTTGAATTTATTTGTTACATGCTATTAGACACACATACGAAGGAAGTATGCTATAGACAGTGGGAGCTTGTCTTTTTGAAAACCTTTGGAATGTATATAATGTACGCATATAAACATTATATACATTGGTCATGACCTGGTATCTAACATTCAGTCGCTTTCCCACCGCCTCAATATAGCTTCCTTGTGACTTTTCTATAAATACTTATATAGTAATTGTTCTGATGAACGTACCTGTATGTTATCTAGACTTAATGAATTTAAGCGCAGTGCTAGACTGTCGGCAAGGTATCCTCATTTTACAGCTGAAATGGCTAGATGTAACCGTGTAGTTCTATGCTAACAGTTTCTTCTATCGCACTTTTCGCTTGTGAAACCGTCTTCCGGCTTCTGGCTTTCCAGTCAGCTTTGATTTTCGAAAATTTTAATGCAATGTAAATCGATATCTTCTGTCTTAATTCCTGATTATTTTTTATTGTTCTTTATCCTTAATGGTGTTTTTTTTCTTATATTTTCTTACACTGAATAACCAATTTAATACATTAGACGTCCATTTTGTTTCATAAAAGGACGCTCAACGGAAAATTTTTTGTGGTAATATTTTCGTTTTTCGTGAAAGTTTCAAGTTGGAAAACAAAATTAATAGCAAGAATAATAGCAAGAATAAAGCTTTTACGATTTTTCTAAATTTTTTGGAAAAAAAAAGAAAGTTATTTTAAATGCAATGTCAATCGTTATCTTCTGTCTTAATTCTTGTTCTTTTATTGTTCTCTCTATTTAACAGTGTTTTTTTCTCATATTCTGTAACGATCAGTAACCCTTTGCATCTTAGTTGCTTTATTGCCTTGCTTGGAATAAAATGGTTAAAAAAAATTACGTGTTTTAGAAGCTTCTAAAAATTAACCGTTTTTTTTTAAATATACCGTATATACTCGCGTATCATGCGACTTTTGAAGCTCTAATTTTGAAGCTAATCATAAGGGGGTCATATCATACATGAGATATAAAATTAGCGTATGTACTGCAGGCCCTGGCTACGCCATTGACCAAACTATATATCCATTTACTGTAGTCAAATTATCTTCAAAATTAGGTCTTCAAAGGTTACATGATACGTGAGTATATACCTTATATAAAAGTTTTGGTAATCAAAAACACTAGATAGCAAGAGAAATTATGAAATAGTTGTATATAAACGAACATAAATAACGAAAAAGATAGCAGAAAGAAAAAATGAAAATATAAATCGGGATTTAAGGCTAAAATACTCGGAGATTATGAAGTTATTATTTAGAATATAATTTATAGTAACTTTTTGAGAGTACTAACACAAATTATCAATTGATAAAAAATGAACGAGAGTAGAAAATGCAAAGTTGATAAACGCTTTCCACTGACATGAAGTGGCGCGACTATATCGAATCAATAGCTGCATCTACTGCAAGGAAAGTTGCACCCATCTTGCACATTTACGAATCTACCATTCGTCCGTGCATTGAATACCGTTGCCATATTTGGTCTGGTGATCCTGCTGTACATCTCGAGATCCTTGACAAAATCCAAAGAAGGATCTGCAATGTAATCGATCCTGACCAGGCATCTCGACTTCAGTCACTTTCTCACCGACGTGACGTGGCTTCCCTCTGCCTTTTCTACAAATATTTTCATGGCAACTGTTCTGACGAGCTTGTTTTCCACCCTGGCACCCCGAATACGTGAATTTAAGCGTGCTACTAGAGTGGCAACTAGGGCCCACCGTTTACTTTTAAAATAGCTAAATGCAACCGCAACTTCTCCAACAATTTCTTTTCTTGCACTTCCCACCTGTGGAACTCTTTTACGTTTTTTTCTTCCCTGATAACTGCAATCTTCAAAGATTTAAATGCAACGTCAATCGCCATCTTCTTTTTTCTTGAACCCCGTTCATATTTTGTCAATTCCCCAACGCCCCACCCCGCGTGAGTACTTTTCTCGGTCGTCCCTTTCATTTCCTGTAACCCTCTGCGCATTGCCGCCTTGCTTGGGGTGAAATTATTAACAAAAACAGAAAGCAACAATAAGACAAATGATCATAGGTTAGTTATACAAAAACAAATACTCATGCAAGAAAAAACGCTTACAAGTTGAAAGAAATAATAATAAACAATACATATGTAACATCAAATATATATAATAATCATAATACATATATTGTAAATAAAATAAAAGAAATAATAATTACGAATTATATTAAATTATATATATGACTTTAATCAATATTTATGTTTTTTCAGTTGAACTTAAATCCCTTAATTTTTTGGAGCTTCGAAAAAAACGTGTTATCTGTCGTTGAGTTTAGATCGCCACCATTATATATATATATATATATATATATATATATATATATATTACTGCACCTCCATCGCTACGTAATGTGACACAAGGTCAGTTTAAATGGGTTTAACGGCAATACCGTTTAAAAATGCTCAAGCACACTCGGACTTGGGCGTCGGGCAATAAATCCCTATCCCTCTCTGCTTAGGAAGATGGCCTCTCGGGCTCGGGCCAATATTTTTTGAATCTTTCCGGTAAAAGTGTCATATATATATATATATATATATATATATATATATATATAAATAACAAAGATAGTGTTTCGCTAAAAACGGTCGACCAGGATAATTTTGTAGCTTAACATTTTTCCCACAGTCAGTCTTTGTATTTTTTTAAATTAATAAAATTTCTCATCAAGTCTTTTGAAGAATGGGTGTAATTTCACGAAACACCAAGTATAGACTGTCATAAGGGAACTGATTGAATTTACTTTATATATATATTTATATGAGTGCTGTTCAAAATCCCGAATCTTAAAGTCCCGAATGTCGAAATCTTGAAATTTAAAATCCCGAATTTATAAAATCACGAAAGATCAGAATTCCGAAATTTAAAATGCTAAAAGCTCGGTATCCCCAAAGCTCTGTCCTACATTGTTTTGATAGAACATATTTTCTTGCCTGTGGAACTTTCTTCCGTTTTCTTACTTCTCTGCTACCAGCAATCTTCAAAAATTAAAATGCAACGCCAATAGCCATCTTCTGTCTTACTGAATTCTTTCTTATTCTCTCAGTAACTCGTTGCGTTTTAGTGGCATTATTGCTTTGCTTGGGATTAAATGATTAAAACAAAATTATAGATGAGAAAATATCCAAATGTGAAAGAACGAAGAATAAATTTTAAACGTTCAAAACATTAATTTAAAAAAAGGCCTCAATACAAGATTAGAGCAATAAATATTTATTATAAGCTGTTATATTACAACATCTAAGTTACTACTACAAAATTGTACATTTTGTTTCGACGTTTAATAACACGTCTCATCAGGTAGTTAATAATGATGGTAATAAACGATTTTATTAAAAATTACAATTTATGAAACATCACTTCATTTTCCATCTTTGGAAAATTTTCCGTCAAAGGTAAAAAAGATTTTTATAAAAATAATAAAGGAAATAAAATAAATCAATAAAAGGAAGAGGAAGAGGAGAGAAAAGAAATATGAGGAGGAGTATATTCAAAATTATATAGATACAATTGAAGAGGAAGGATAAGAAAATAGAATATGAGAAGTTGATACGAGTTTAAGTCAATGAAACCACGCTGAAAAGAAGAATTCAAATCTGAAAGGAAAT
The DNA here is from genome assembly GCA_964036315.1 of Acanthosepion esculentum. Classification (NCBI taxonomy): domain Eukaryota; kingdom Metazoa; phylum Mollusca; class Cephalopoda; order Sepiida; family Sepiidae; genus Acanthosepion; species Acanthosepion esculentum. Next base: position 90,679,538 of record OZ038479.1, read on the forward strand.
GAAACGCCACAAGATAGCAACACATTATAATGTCGCGTCTCAAATCTTATGGCATTTTTAATCAAATCACATATTCAAACAAAATTATACATAGAACGTAAATAAAGGACACTTTAAGGAAAACTATACTTAACTATACCAACCTTACATCATAAATTAGAATACAAAATAAATTTAAAATTTTTATTTGATTTTTATAAATTAATTTTAAATTAAAACTTATCAATACCACAAGTGAAATAATAAGCCAATTCATGGCTAAGCATACTACCAGTAAATTACAAATACTAACCAATTAAATACCTGAAGTTAGAATAAACTACTAAGGATAACATTAAAATGTTTATACAAAGATAATATAACATAAGAGTAGTGATTAAGTTATAAAGATTAGCAAGATAGTTAATTCCTTAATATGTTTGCAATTTACCGTAAATATCACTATAAAAGAACGTTAGCTTATTCATTAGTGGAGGATAATGTTTTCAGGATAAGCAATATTTGTAATGAATTGCTTTATATAAAAAAGAAAGCATTAATAGGAAAAAAAAATAAGATGCGATATAAATTAATAATGAGTAACTGAGTGACAAGCGGGAAAAATGAACATAAAAATAGACACATCGGACGCCAAAAATTGAAGGTTAAGTCTCCCTGTATCATCATCGTTCCTCTAGATGTAAAATTATAACCCACGTTTATTGTATTTCGTTTTTAGCCGCTACATAGATATGATTCTATTTAGTCTTTAGAAGTCCTTATGAAGGGCGAATCATAAAACATAAGATTTATTTCTCCCTTATCATTAAAGTATCTACCATAAGACGCTTTGTAAAAAAGATTTTTCCGAACGTTTCAAATTAAATGTGTTTCTAAATCGATTTATATATTCCGACCGCCACATTATATATATATATATATATATATATATATATACTGATACTATTAGTGGTTCATATATATATATAAATAAATTTCCAAGAGGACAGAATCCAGGTAGAGCTCAATGTCCCCGAAAGTTGAGCCTTTTATATTATATTCTTTCTCTGTTGGGTACATTGAGCTCTACCTGGATTCTATCCTCTTGGAAATTTCTACATATATACTCGCGTATAGGTCGCACCAGTTTGGGGGTTGTCAAAGTGGGTATTTGCGGACAGCTCACCGATAGGTCGCACGATAATCCGGGGAGTTACATGGCCCTTTTTTTAAGATAAATATAATCAATATTTGATAAATATTTTCAAATATTAACCTTTATATCAAAACTTTGCTTACATATATTAAAACGTAAGAAAAGTGAATGGTTGTAATTGCGTGGTATTTACTTATCGAGTTGCGGGGCTGCTCTCTTTAGACGAAAATGTGAATGCCAGTAATCCCTTCAGTCCAAAAATCACTTTTTGAAAATGATTGTCTTCCGTCGTAAATCAGATAATAAATGGTAACTATAAGCAGTGCAGATCGATGCTTTTATTCGGTACTATTGGAAGGGGCGATTGCGTAAAATCGAAATGTCAGGAAAAATTCATTTTCTCTCATGACTTTGCTTATGATCGAGCCCGGGTTATAAGACACATTCTACTTCAAATTCTCTATGATTTCGAGTGGATAGGTCGCACCCCAGATTTTTTATCGAAATTTTGGTAAAAAAATATGCGATAGATCCTCGAATATATACAGTATATATATATATATATATATATATATATATAACCAGACAAGGAATTATATACAGAATGAAATATGTATATATATGTACTTTTCATTCTACCAACCGGGATGCGCCAATCTACCCACCTGCCCATGAGGGATGAGTTCTTACAAAAATAACTTGGACATAAAAGCAGCGAGAGTCGCCTTTCTCGAAGATTATATAGGGAGGAGATGCGTGTGCGTTGGTGGTTCGGGTTGGGGCGTGGTCAGAGGAGAGGCGGACTCGTCGGTTGGCTGGGTTTCTTGCTTGGTTCTTCAAGTGCATCGCCGACGACTGCATCGAATCGGTTGGGCGAACAGATCAGAGAGAAACAGAAAGGTGTGCGTCAGCGGAGGGACTTAACTAGTCGAAATGTAGAAATGTGAGAGAAAAGAAAGAACGAAGAGAGCAGGAACAGTGTATGAAAGAGCGACACCGAGGGAGATAGAGAAATAGGAATAAATAAGAAAGAAAGAAAGGTTTTAGATAATGAAAAGAAGAAAGAAAGAAAGGTTTTAGATAATGAAAAGAAGAAAGAAAGAAAGGTTTTAGATAATGAAAAGAAGAAAGAAAGAAAGGTTGTAGAAAATGAAATGAAGAAAGAAAGAAAGGTTGTAGATAATGAAAAGAAGAAAGAAAGGTTGTAGATAACGAAATGAAGAAAGAAAGAAAGGTTGTAGATAATGAAAAGATGAAAGAAAGAAAGGTTGTAGATAATGAAAAGAAGAAAGAAAGGTTGTAGATAACGAAATGAAGAAAGAAAGAAAGATTGTAGATAATGAAAAGAAGAAAGAAAGGTTGTAGATAACGAAATGAAGAAAGAAAGGTTGTAGATAATGAAAAGAAGAAAGAAAGGTTGTAGATAATGAAAAGATGAAAGAAAGAAAGGTTGTAGATAACGAAATGAAGAAAGAAAGGTTGTAGATAATGAAAAGATGAAAGAAAGAAAGGTTGTAGATAATGAAAAGAAGAAAGAAAGGTTGTAGATAACGAAATGAAGAAAGAAAGAAAGGTTGTAGATAATGAAAAGAAGAAAGAAAGGTTGTAGATAATGAAAAGATGAAAGAAAGAAAGAAAGGTTGTAGATAATGAAAAGAAGAAAGAAAGGTTGTAGATAATGAAATGAAGAAAGAAAGAAAGGTTGTAGATAATGAAAAGAAGAAAGAAAGGTTGTAGATAATGAAATGAAGAAAGAAAGAAAGGTTGTAGATAATGAAATGAAGAAAGAAAGAAAGGTTGTAGATAATGAAAAGAAGAAAGAAAGGTTGTAGATAATGAAAAGAAGAAAGAAAGTTTGTAGATAATGAAAAGATGAAAGAAAGAAAGAAAGGTTGTAGATAATGAAAAGAAGAAAGAAAGGTTGTAGATAATGAAATGAAGAAAGAAAGAAAGGTTGTAGATAATGAAAAGAAGAAAGAAAGAAAGGTTGTAGATAATGAAAAGAAGAAAGGTTGTAGATAATGAAATGAAGAAAGAAAGAAAGGTTGTAGATAATGAAAAGAAGAAAGAAAGAAAGGTTGTAGATAATGAAAAGAAGAAAGAAAGGTTGTAGATAATGAAAAGAAGAAAGAAAGAAAGGTTGTAGATAATGAAAAGAAGAAAGAAAGAAAGGTTGTAGATAATGAAAAGAAGAAAGAAAGGTTGTAGATAATGAAAAGAAGAAAGAAAGGTTGTAGATAACGAAATGAAGAAAGAAAGGTTGTAGATAACGAAATGATGAAAGAAAGGTTGTAGATAACGAAAAGAAGAAAGAAAGGTTGTAGATAATGAAAAGAAGAAAGAAAGAAAGGTTGTAGATAATGAAAAGAAGAAAGAAAGAAAGGTTGTAGATAATGAAAAGAAGAAAGAAAGAAAGGTTGTAGATAATGAAAAGAAGAAAGAAAGAAAGGTTGTAGATAATGAAAAGAAGAAAGAAAGAAAGGTTGTAGATAATGAAAAGAAGAAAGAAAGAAAGGTTGTAGATAATGAAAAGAAGAAAGAAAGAAAGGTTGTAGATAATGAAAAGAAGAAAGAAAGAAAGGTTGTAGATAATGAAAAGTAGAAAGGTTGTAGATAATGAAAAGTAGAAAGAAAGAAAGAAAAGTTGTAGATAATGAAAAGGGAAAAGAAAGAAAGGCTGCAAATAAGCGAATGAAATAATATAAAAGCTAAAGAAAGAAATGAGAAAATATTGTAAAAGAAATAAATAAAAAAGTAAGAAATACTATAGGCATAAAGAAATGATTGAGAAAAAAATTGAGAATAAGCAAAACCGAAAAGTACAAGTGGTAGAGGGACGATGACTAACAATCTATTGAGTAGATAAAGAAAGTTAAACAAGAAACTAAAAACTAGAAAAGGAGAAAAAGAAAGAAACAAAGAGTGCTTAAGATACCGGTAGGGAAAGATAATGAGTTGATGAAAACTAGATAAGAAAGACTCATCAAACCGATTAGAAAACGAGAAGGTAAAAAAAGGTACAAGAGAATATTAAATAAAACAAGATAGGTACAAAGACAAAAAGGTATTTAAGAAAATAATTTACTTTTTTCCCTCATCTGGTACGCTCGTCTTCACTCGGCAGACCTTTCGCGTCGTCCAAATCTTTTGAAGCGTTTATAAATTTTAATCAACTTTCAGTCGTTTGATAGCCAAGGTAAAAAAAGAAATGTAAAAGATAAGTACGGCAGCTGTCTGGGCAATTAGTAATGCAGTAAAATCAGATTTTCACGCGGCAACGTCCTTTCTTTTTTTTTTTTTTTTTTTTTCAAAAAAAAAAAGATAGGAAAAAGAAAACGCACCTCTAGAAATATTCTGGTAAAAAAATGGTGGAAAGAAAGAATGTGAGTGTGTGTGTGTAAATAGAATTAATTTTTTTCTCATATACCTTTTCTTAACACGAGAAGCGCTTTATATATTCCGGGTGCGATGGATAAAATTGTCGCCACTTAAATATCGCGTATGCGTGGTGTTTGTTTTTAGTTTTGTCGACTGCACAGTATGGTAGGATCAGTTGGGCACCGTCTGTAGGCAAGAGAGCACCATGACGCAATTCACTCCGCCAGAAATTTGGAAACGGCATGCTGTACTGCTAGTGTTTGGATGTCTATATGAAAACAGTACAGAGATTGCTGCGTCCCCGAAAGATGTACAGAGAGTGATGAAAACAAAATATCTAGTCAACATCATGGTGTTTGTAGTGATCACGAGTGATGGCATCGTTATGCTTACATTCATCTTCCCACATGGCCTCGCTCAACACGGAGGCCTACATCAAGTACCTTGAGAATAGTGCTGCCCTGGGTCAAGAGGATGGCTGCTAGAAGACCCTATGTCTGACAAAAGGTCTCTACACCATGCCACACAAGCAGGAGAACCCAGTCATGGCTGTCAGACAATTTATGCGACCACATCACCTCTTACACCGGGCCACCTAATTTCTCAGACTGCAAACTCTGTGGGAGGTGCAGTTCAGCGAGAGACCAGCAAAACTCCTTGGAACACCAAAGATGAACTGAAGGTAAGGATTATTGTAGCATTCAACAACTTAAACAAGGAAACCGTCCATAAGAGTTACAGGAGATTCCAACGTAGTTTCGCGATTTTATTGAATAAATTTACTCTTTAGTGTTTCAAGATATCTTTGTGTAATATATGTGTTAAAATGAGATGCCAGTGTTATTTTTATTTTGCGTAATTTAGACGAAAATTTATCCATCGCACCCTATATTATAATTTTTTCTTTTCGGTAGACAAAGTATATAAAAACTGTACAATTGTACATTATTTTTAGCTAAAATAGAAGTCTTATTAATTAAAAAAATAAACACTCAATAATATCAACTATGAACATGGACACAATGTCTTGACAGTGTTTTGAAAATGAAAACATTATATAAATACTTGCATACAACAATCTATTTTCTTCTTAACAGTTAATACATTTCAACCATGAAAATGGCTAAATGTATAGTCGAAAGCGGTCGGAAAAAAAGAACAATTGGACAGTTTTTATATAATTTGTCTACCAAAAAGAAAAAAAAAAAAGATCACATGAGAAATTGTATAAAAAAACTAAAACAAAGCACCCAATCTGTCATATTCAATGAAACGTGCACGAAAGAAGGATTGTTGCCTACACACACACACACATATATATGTATATATATATATGAAAATAAACATGTTCAGAAGTCTCTTTTTCATTATTTCAGTCTCTACTACGGCCGTAGAGAGAAGTGAATAAGGCAAGAAATGACTTGTTAATTTTAACACCTCAGATTGGAAACTTCTATCTTTTAATCCTCTTTTTGACTTTCATAATGGCTGATGCTAACTCCCAGGAGAATAACTCAGTCTAATGTTTCCCACTGACATGAAGTGGAACGGTTTTATTCAATCAATTACTAAGTCTGCGGCTAGGAAAGTTGGTTTATTGTGTGAAGCTAGTCAATTTTCTCTCCACATTTATAAGTCTACCATTCATCCATGCATTGAATGTTGCTGCCATATCTGGTCTGTATTTAGAAATTCTTGATAAAATCCAAGTCACTTCCGTACCACCGCCGTAACATAGTTTTCTGAACCTTTTCTATAAATACTTTCATGGTAATTATTCTGGTAAGCTTTTCTCTTTAGATAAGATACATTGTAAATACACATTAGGGTTAGATTTTTAAAAATTATTTTTTCTTAAGAGACAAAAGATTTACATATGGAGACGCGTTCGGACTTCAAAGAGACTTTGTGGTATTATCGTGGCTGTAGTAATATGTTCTTTTGGTGTAAGGAATACTCTGGTAACGTCAGTAACTGTTGCTAGCTAAGTTTAATTATAAGACAGAAAGAACTTTTCCCCATTCCTCCTTTTGTCCTTGTGTCAGATTTTGTATTCATTACAAATAACTATTGCTTTCGACTTAACAAATGTAAGCGCAGTACTGGATTGGCAGCTAGGTCTCGTTTTATTGTTGACATTGATAGTTCTAACCTTATGCTAATAGTTTCTCTCGCATTTCTCACTTGTGGAACTATCTTCCAACTTCAACTATGATTTTCAAAAAAAATTTAAATGCAACATCAATCATATAATATATACAAATTCTAACGATCGCAGCATTCATTCAAAAGAGAGCTCAATACATGTAGTAGAGCGATAATTATTTATTTATTATAATTTTATCATATAGACAAAACCATTTTACTCACAACAAAGATGCAACTTGGTTTCAGTGCATTTTAACAGCACATCTACGGGTGAAGGTCAGAAATGGTTATGAACCTTCATAACCACTCTGTTCTTGAAACATGGTCTTTGTCCTCTCTTTTCTCAGTAAGGTTTTGTCGGTTTCTTTCACACTAAGTGACTCGTTGCGCCTTAATGGCTTTATCGCCTTGCTTGAGATGAAATGATTAAATAAAAAAAAGAACGTTGATAGAGCTTCTAAAGAAAAAATAATTCTCGTGTTTGTTACGGTTGGAAAGACCTTTGACGAAAGTGAATCGACGTCAATGATGCTTCTGTAGTTAAATAATTTTCATTTGATGGTTGCGGTTGGAAGGACTTTCTACAGAAACGAATAGACGTAGATTCTGTCAAAAAATTTTTTTTCTGGTGTTTGTTCCGGTTGAAAAGATTGTCTATAGAAATATATAGACGACAATGGAACTTCTGCAGAAACCAAATTTCTTATTTATTTTTTCATCGGGTAGTTTTAGTTTTATTTTCTTGACAATTCTTCTGACATACCTTTCCTATACATTTATCCATCGACTTGGTTTAAAGTCAGGCCTGTAAGTGAATTATTATAATTATTGGTAACGGTAGTTTATACCTGTCTCGACTATATTTCTCTGGCAGTTATACATAGTTGAGTCGACTAGCAAGCTGGTCTCGCTAGATGAATTACGACTGAATAGTGAGTTCGGTCCTCACTGGATGCCTCATACTTTTGGCCTTGTGTCACACTTAAGCTACGCTTAGAAAATCACCATCTGCAGCTAAGTTGAAACTGGGTTTGTGCAACGGCCGGCCATTTCCATCTATCTGTTTATGAGGATGCGCGAGTAGTGTAACGGATATCGGCACAGAAATGGAAACAGGAGAGCCGGGTTCAAATTCCGGGTTAGCCTGTTCATTTTCACGTAAATGACATTGGAAAAGATATGGATCAATACCTTCTCCCCTCGCACAAGCTCAGGGCTTAATAGTAGGGTAGACTGGGCTCCCTAGCTTTAGGGGACAACTTTTGAAAAGTTTAAATTCCAGACCGTAGAGAAAGTAATGAGAAACCAGTCCATTTTCTTTCCCAAGATGATACATGGCATTTTATTAATATATATATATATATATTTTAAATATGTAGTATTGAATGTTAAAGACAACATAGTCTTGCATATTTTCTTGTGAATTTTCTCATATTCTCTAATGAGACTTTTTATTTGAAAATGATTTCGAAATATGTATTGTCCATACGATGACCTAGCGCTTTCGAACATCATTGTTCATCTTCAGGGTCAATATTTTTAGTCAATTTTTTTTTTTTTTGAACAAACATTTGCCAATTATCTTGTAGCGTAATCATGTTGCTATTTTTATACAAACTAAATAAACGTTAAATACTACATGTTTAAAAGAAAAGTTGCTGCCAAATTACACACACACACACATATATATATATATATATATATATATATATATAAAGTGACTAGTCTGTTTCATAAAACAGACTATCGTTGCTGGTTGTTGACCTCAGTGTTCACTTTTATATTTAGACACGCCCTATCCCTGATATTGAGTACTTTTCTAATATAGCTTTGTGTGACGTCCTTTAAGACTTCATCGATCTAAGGTAATGTTTCCATTGATGTAGATGTGCATGAAGGAGAGGGAACGCTGAAAATTTTCAACTGACTTGGGGGGGGGGCTGTGTTTGGGTATGTTGTCTAACCAATTTCATTTAGTATTATTCTGTTTTTGTTTATGATTTCAGCGGTTTTGTTATTAAGTCACATTGGGATAATAGAAGGTCTACGAAGAAAAGTGAAATGTTATAAGAACCTGGACGCAAATTGACTGCATACGATCTAGTGATTAAAGTACTTCCTATAGATTTTCGTCTCAGTATATTATTACAGGTGGAAAGAACACTGGAGGTAATGGAAAGACGGAAGATGAGAATAACATAGACTGAATATGTAAGCAGTAAGGAAGTTTAGGAAAATGGAAACTAAAACGGCCTATATATTCCATTAGTAAGGAGGAAGTTACATTTGAACAGTTTCTTCCTACTTAGTGAAACAGCCTCCCGAGTGGATGCTTCCACTGTCGCTAGATTCATAAGCACTCCAGATCTAGGGCCAACCGTTACATAACCTCATAATCTGCGCTTCTTACCTATTATTATATAATAATAACTTTATTCAGTAACCCTTTAATTTTACTTACTCTTATATTAACAATTAATAATAAAAAAGATGCACAGGCATAAAAAACCCAGTTATTTTTGCTGTGAAATATAAGAATTCATTTACTGAGTAGACAGTATCCTTTTCATGGTTATAGGTGGATGTCTCTGATGAAAATAAAACAAAACAACAATCAGTAATAATAAGCAGTATGGTTTCCGCTTTGCCCGATCTACTGCTGATGTGCTTACGGCCATCACTGAATTTGTCTACCAAGATATCCATAATAACGGTGAAGCTCGTGCCGTGGCCCTTGACATCTCCAAAGCATTTGATAGAGTTTGGCATGCCGGCCTTCTTCGCAAGCTCCAGGGTTATGGTATCACAGGTCGATTGTTTGACCTGATACAATCATTCCTGTCAAACCGGGAATTGAAGGTCGTTCTCAGTGGATTGATCTCCAGCTCCTATCCCACTAACGCAGGTGTTCCTCAATGCTCCATCCTAGGCCCTACTCTGTTCCTCATATTTATAAACGACCTTCCTGATGCCATAGACTCCCAAGTCGGCATCTACGCTGACGACACCACAATTTACTCCTGCCTCAAACACAAATCTAGTGATGCTGACAAAGTTAACATGGCAGCTCAAATTGAAAAGGACCTCCAATCGGTTGTGAACTGGGGCGAGAAATGGATGGTTAACTTTAACGCCTCTAAAACAAAACTGCTCTCTATTAACCACCACAAGGATCCATCCCTGCATCCCATTAGAATGTCTGAAGACCAACTTCTCGAGAGCTCCTCTCTGCGGCTGCTCGGTCTCACGCTGTCCGCTGATCTGAGATGGAACAAATACATCGAGTAAGTTGCATCATCCACCGCAAGGAAAGTTGGTTCCCTGTGCCGAGCCAGGAAATTTTTCTCCCCGGAATCGGACCTCCAAGTCTATAAATCGACCATTCGCCCTTGCATGGAGTATTGCTGCCATATATGGTCTGGGGCCCCTGCGTGTTGCCTCGGGGTTCTTGATAAGATCCAGAGACGGATATGCAATGTGATTGGCCCTGATCTGTCATCTCGTCTGTAGTCGCTCTCTCACAGACGTGATGTAGCCTCGCTCTGCCTTTTTTACAAGTACTTTCACGGTAATTGCTCCGAGGAGCTGCTTTCGCTTGTCCCTAGGCCTCGTGAATTTAAACGTCCTACGAGGCTGGCATCCCGTTCCCATCCCTACACCGTTGAAACTGTTAGATGTAGACGTCTCTTTTACTCCAATAGCTTCATGTCTCGCACATCTCGCCTATGGAACTCCCTTCCCTATTACTGTTTCCCTGACAAATACAATCTCCAACGGTTTAAGTGTAGCGTCAATCGACATCTCCAGTTGCCTTGATCTATCCACTTTCCTTCTCCACATCCTTTCATCTTTCATTCCTATCTGCTCTCGCTTCAAATCTTCTGTAAGCCCCTTGCCTTGATCGACCCACTGTCTTTCTCTTTCTCCACATCCTCTCCTTTACCACATCTATCATCTTCCTCCAACCCTTCTATAACCCCATGTTAGTGAACCCCAGCCTTGCTTGGGGTGATACGCTTAAAAAAAAAGTAAATAAATAAAATGGTTATATTTACTTGATTAGGGTTTTTGTCTCATTTAAAATAGCCGGAAATGCCATTAGTAATTGGGAAGTTTCTTAAAATCTGTATAAAAAGAATATTTGAAAGGAGATTTTGTAGAAAATATCTTTACCTGAATTGCATCAGCTTGTCTGAAAATAAGAGAGTAGCTCGAAAAAAATAGAACATGTGAAAATTTTAAAAATTTCTTAAAAGCATTTTTGCATATTTTTTTATCTGAATTCACGACCCCCCAAAAAAAAGAATTCGTCTAGAGATGAATAAATGTATGAAAAGGGAAGAGAACATATTATGTGGAGACGTGTTATCTATCTATCTATATATATATATATATATATATATATATATATATACACTATGCGTTTCTTAGATGTGACACAAGGAACAAATATAGGGCACCCAGTGAGAATCGAATAGAAGGAAAAATAGACATGTAGGAGAAAAGAGTGGCGGAAAAGAGGAAGAGAAAGGTAACGCTAGAGAAGGGTAGAGAGAGGATAGAGTAGAAGATGAGGAGAAAGGGAATATATATATATATATATATAATGCTTCGTTTTAAATAAATATATATTCTTCGTTTTACATACATATATATATATATATATATATATATATATATGCTTCGTTATATATGTATATATGCTTCGCTATATATATATGTATATATGCTTCGTTATATATATATATGTATATATGCTTCGTTATATATATATATGTATATATGCTTCGTTATATATATATATGTATATATGCTTCGTTATATATATATATGTATATATGCTTCGTTATATATATATGTATATATGCTTCGTTATATATATATGTATATATGCTTCGCTATATATATATGTATATATGCTTCGCTATATATATATGTATATATGCTTCGTTATATATATATATGTATATATGCTTCGTTATATATATATATGTATATATGCTTCGTTATATATATATGTATATATGCTTCGTTACATATATATACATGTATATATGCTTCGTTTAATATATATATATATATATAGAGAGAGAGAGAGGCTTCGTTTAATATATATATATAGAGAGGCTTCGTTTTAAATATATATATATATGCTTCGTTTTAAATATATATATATATATATATATATATGCTTCGTTTTAAATATATATATATATATATGCTTCGTTTTAAATATATATATATATATATATGCTTAGTTTTAAATATATATATATATATATATATGCTTCGTTTTATATATATATATATATATATGCTTCGTTTTATATATATATATATATATATGCTTCGTTTTATATATATATATATATATGCTTCGTTTTATATATATATATATATATGCTTCGTTTTATATATATATATATATATGCTTCGTTTTATATATATATATATGCTTCGTTTTATATATATATATATATATGCTTCGTTTTATATATATATATATATGCTTCGTTTTATATATATATATATATATATATATGCTTCGTTTTATATATATATATATATATATATATGCTTCGTTTTATATATATATATATATATATATATGCTTCGTTTTATATATATATATATATATATATGCTTCGTTTTATATATATATATATATATGCTTCGTTTTATATATATATATATATGCTTCGTTTTATATATATATATATATGCTTCGTTTTATATATATATATATATATGCTTCGTTTTATATATATATATATATATGCTTCGTTTTATATATATATATATATATATGCTTCGTTTTATATATATATATATGCTTCGTTTTATATATATATATATATATGCTTCGTTTTATATATATATATATATATATGCTTCGTTTTATATATATATATATATATATATGCTTCGTTTTATATATATATATATATATATATGCTTCGTTTTATATATATATATATATATATATATGCTTCGTTTTATATATATATATATATATATATATATGCTTCGTTTTATATATATATATATGCTTCGTTTTATATATATATATATGCTTCGTTTTATATATATATATATGCTTCGTTTTATATATATATATATATGCTTCGTTTTATATATATATATATGCTTCGTTTTATATATATATATATATGCTTCGTTTTATATATATATATATATGCTTCGTTTTATATATATATATATGCTTCGTTTTATATATATATATATGCTTCGTTTTATATATATATATATATGCTTCGTTTTATATATATATATATATGCTTCGTTTTATATATATATATATGCTTCGTTTTATATATATATATATATGCTTCGTTTTATATATATATATATATATATATATATATATATATATATGCTTCGTTTTATATATATATATATATATGCTTCGTTTTTTATATATATATATATGCTTCGTTTTATATATATATATATATATGCTTCGTTATATATATATATATATATATGCTTCGTTATATATATATATATATATATATGCTTCGTTTTATATATATATATATATATATGCTTCGTTTTATATATATATATATATATATGCTTCGTTTTATATATATATATATATATATGCTTCGTTTTATATATATATATATATATATATGCTTCGTTTTATATATATATATATATATGCTTCGATTTATATATATATATATGCTTCGTTTTATATATATATATATGCTTCGTTTTATATATATATATATGCTTCGTTTTATATATATATATATATACATGCTTCGTTTTATATATATATATATATATATGCTTCGTTTTATATATATATATATATATATATGCTTCGTTTTATATATATATATATATATGCTTCGTTTTATATATATATATATATATATGCTTCGTTTTATATATATATATATATATATATATATATATATATGCATGCTTCGTTTTATATATATATATATATATATATATATGCTTCGTTTTATATATATATATATATATATGCTTCGTTTTATATATATATATATATATGCTTCGTTTTATATATATATATATATATGCTTCGTTTTATATATATATATATATATATATATATATGCTTCGTTTTATATATATATATATATATATATATATATATATGCTTCGTTTTATATATATATATATATATGCTTCGTTTTATATATATATATATATATGCTTCGTTTTATATATATATATATATATATATGCTTCGTTTTATATATATATATATATATATATATATATATATATATATATATGCTTCGTTTTATATATATATATATATATATATATATATATATATACATATGTTTCGGTTTATATATATATATATGTATATATGTTTCGGTTTATATATATATATATATGTATATATGTTTCGGTTTATATATATATATATATGTATATATGTTTCGGTTTATATATATATGTATATATGCTTAGTTTTATATATATATATATACTTCGTTTTATATATATATATATATATATATATATATATATATATATATATATATATAAATGCTTCGTTTTATATATATATATGCTTCGGTTTATATATATGTATATATGCTTCGTTTTATATATATATATATATATGCTTCGTTTTATATATATATATATATATATATATATATATATATATATATAT
>OZ038479.1:90703888-90786388 GCA_964036315.1 Acanthosepion esculentum
CATATATATATATATAACGAAGTATATATATATATATAACGAAGTATATATACATATATATATATATAACGAAGTATATATATATATATATATATATAACGAAGTATATATATATATATATAACGAAGTATATATATATATATATATATATATATAACGAAGTATATATATATATATAACGAAGTATATATATATATATATATATATATATATATAACGAAGTATATATATATATATATAACGAAGTATATATATATATATATAACGAAGTATATATATATATATAACGAAGTATATATATATATATAACGAAGTATATATATATATATATATAACGAAGTATATATATATATATATATAACGAAGTATATATATATATATATAACGAAGTATATATATATATATATAACGAAGTATATATATATATATATATAACGAAGTATATATATATATATATATAACGAAGTATATATATATATATAACGAAGTATATATATATATATATAACGAAGTATATATATATATATATATATATAACGAAGTATATATATATATATATATATATATATAACGAAGTATATATATATATATATAACGAAGTATATATACATATATATATATATATAACGAAGTGTTTATACATATATATATATATATATATATATATATATATATATCGAAGGATATATATATATAACGAAGTGTTTACATATATACATATATATATATATATAACGAAGTATATATACATATATATATAACGAAGTTTATATACATATATATATATATATAACGAAGGATATATATATATATATATATATATATATATATATATATATATATATATATATAACGAAGGATATATACATACATATATATACATATATATAACGAAGGATATATACATATATATATATATATATATATATAACGAAGGATATATACATATATATATATATATATATATATATATATATAACGAAGGATATATACATATATATATATATATATATATATATATATAACGAAGGATATATACATATATATATATATATAACGAAGGATATATACATATATATATATATATAACGAAGGATATATACATATATATATATATATAACGAAGGATATATATATATATATATATATATATATATATATATAACGAAGGATATATACATACATATATCAGTCAAAAGTTCATTTTCTCCATTAAGACACTCATTTCTGTAGTTTACTGCTACGAGCAAGCAGAAATATTTTTCCTGGTGATGGCCATGTTGGCCGAAACTTGTCGAGTAATCTAAATGAAATAATAATAATAAAACCGAAAGAATATTAATCTACAACCCTGTGTGTCTGAAGATTTTAATCTTTTTAATAATTTTTATTGTTCAATATATAATATATATATATATATATATATATATATATATATTCACACTGGTTTTTACATCTTTTTCTTTCTTTGTATGTATATTTTCCGAATCAATAGCATTGGAAAAACCAAAAGCTAACTGAAAATATTAAAACAATGCACGAACATGGAACCCGTTATTGCTTGTGTCTCATGTCATGATAATAAATATTCGTTACAATTTAATTCAACATTTTTTTTAAATGAATCACCGATAAAAAAATAATTGAAATTCTGGGTCACATAATGAGGAAAGGTATTATAGAATTTGACACTAATGGGAATCTTATTAACTCTTCCTTTCCGTCTGCTATAGCTGATGTCTTAGGCTCTTCTTTATGTGACGTAGCTGATAATGACTCTCTACAACTTCCTAACAGTTTTAGCTCTGTGCAATATTTTCTGTCATTCACTTACTCGAGATTGTTAGGTAGGCTACTCGATGTTCCTCTCGGCTCCTCTTGCCTTCAGTATATCCTTTGAGTATTTAATTCTCCAGGTCCCCTTTCCTCATTATGTATCCTAAAAATTTAATTTTTTTCTTTTTAATTCTAAGTTCAAATCTCTTTTTTGGTTCCATTTTCATTTTAAACTTCCTTGTTGCTCACATACTCTGTCTTTGGCGTCCTCAGCATCCTACTGTAGAATCATATCTCTATTTGCTTCAACTATTTTCTTCTTCTATAAGGAAATTAATGACAATACTTAAGCATTGCTTCTTCAAATATGACATTTGCATTCCTCACTCACACCCAAAGTTGCTTCCTTTCAACTCTTCTCGATATGATAAAATCATGAGTAAATCCTTTATTTATTTATTGGTATTAGGGAGAAATCTCTATTTAATATAAATGATCTCGTCTCCATTCAAATAAAATCATATCCCCGTATTCTCAAGGACAGCGACCAGAGTTAACGGGCGGGGATCAGTTACAAATTGTAGAAGGAATAAATTTATCGATGATATTCTTCTATTCTACGCCATTCCCCGAAGAAGGAAGCCATAAAACAACAGCAAAAATAAAAACAAAAAAATACAAAAAAAACTTTTACTTTTCATTCACTTCGTCCGCAGGAACAACGTAGTAAGTTATAATGTGAACAACCAGAATCATCATATAACAATTATTCGGAAAAAAATCTTAGAAAATGCAATCCAGTTTTCTCTTCTCCATTGACTGATTTCTTTTTTATTCTTTACATTTTTTATCCCTTTTCGCGCCTTCCACTTTTTTGCATTTCGCCGTTCTTGCGCCATTATCGAGCGCCACCAATCGGCCAGACTTGTCGCGGCATTGAACATCTGTCCATTAAATGTTCCCTGGTGCGCAGTCGCCATCTTTGATTCCATTCGCACGATAATCAATTTCCATTAGGAAATAAAATGAACAGAAGAAGAAGAAATAAGTGCTTGTAAGCTGTGCAATGGAGGTAGAAGAAAGAAAAATAAAGAGCAAAGAATGTAACAATGACCATGAATAAGACATTTTGTAATCTCTTCGAAAAGGCAAAAATGTCCGAAACGCTTCCTTTTATTTCTAGATCTTCACGGCAAACGTCGATTCATAGAAAATAAATAACCAAAGACTTTGACCACCTTATTCTTCTATGCGCCGCGTCCCTTCAAGACACAGGAAGATGCGGAGCGCCATGATTGCCTATTTAGTTTGGCTATTAGCAGTTTTTCTCCCTTTGCTAAGGCCCCTACGTCCTCCTGTTGCGCTATCAGTTTCCACAAGATCATCAGCTAAGCGGATTGCTGCTTTCCCCTATCTCTTTTTCCTTCAATACACCTCGTGAGAGTTACATTTTCCAAGCCGACCTTCCTCATTATGTGTCCGAGGAATTTTAGCTGTCTTTTCCTGATACTGAGTATAAGTGTTTCTTTCTGTTGCCAATTTCTTTTAAGAGTTCCTTGTAGCTTACTCGGTCTGTCTGCATGGAATTCACTGGCGATTTCTGTAGAACTACATTTATACTGCCTCTAAGTTCTTATGGTTCTTCCTTGTGGTTCAGCTTTTAATTTTTTGAAGATCAAAGTCGACAGAAAAGCGTTAAGCCGGAAGAGAATACAAAGTCATGATCAGTCGCCCACTGAACGCAAATCCTGAACAAGATGGGAAAGCATTAATCCGCACGAAAGCTATGAAATAAGAGATGGCTGATCATATAGGGAGCGGAAAATCCTTTGATTGATTGATTGATTGATTTCGTTTTTACGACCTTTCGACCTTTTGCAGGTTATCTGAAACCAGGAAATATTTTTAGATTGTAAGAGGTTTTTGGAAATCATAATGATTTACAGGTACAAATTTTGCTAATTAACCCATAGCCGGATTAGAGGAGGTTGGTGCATACATTTCCCAAAGGTATTTGTGAATATAAAGAAAGCGACTGGAATTGGAACTCGGTTCTCCAATTTTCAAGCCGTTATCCGTTACACCACACGCACATCCAGTTTTAGGGCATCTGGTATTTCCAAGCGGCATTGACCAGACCAGACTTTGCTTGACTTCGATGATTGTACGAGAACCGGTGTTTCAACCTTATATGGCCGTAAGCCAGAAAAATGCGATCTCCAACCCATTCGAAATGCAGTTAACGTAAGGATAAACAAAACAAAAAAAAAAAAACGATTGAAAGAATTGGCATATATGCTAGTTTCTGATAATTTTCTCGGCAGGTTCTGCAGAGAAACAAACGCGAGACGGAAACCTCTGAATGAAAAAGAAAACATTGGGTTTAAATTTCCCAAATTCAACAACTTAATTACTCCGAAATGGTACGTCGATTTATCTGGTCGTCATGAGTTCAGTCCTTGAATCAAACAGTGTATAGTCGTGTTCAGTGTAAAAGGTATTAAAGCGCAGCCTTACCAAAACGGGTTAACCCAGAAGAAGGATGAACTGATACAAGATAGACAGCGGATTGAGAACAATCTCTTCTAGTCGATTGAATAAAGGATTCGAAATTGCAAAAGTTACTTAATACCGACAGACACCAGAAGAAGACCGAGGATAAAAACAGCCGAAATGTTGTGGTTATACCTTACAAGACGCGGACACCCGCAACTCAATGCGTAATAATGCTAATTTCTTATTTCTAAAAATAGCAAAAAATATTGGGACTAAAATAAACAAAACGAAGAGACTCGTCCAAATCGATATGTGTATACTAGTTCTTGTAATTTCCAAAAACAAAAAAAAACACGGCCATATCACGTTAAAATACCGGTCCTCGCCAAATCACCGAAGTTAAGCAACATCAAGCCTGGTCAATACCTAGATGGGTGACTTGTATCAGTAAATCGTTATTTCTCAAAAAATTCTTACAATATCAATATTTTCTGACTTTAAATTGCCTACAAAGATTGATAAATCATAATAAATAAAAAAAGAAAAATCTTTAATTATCACTTCTGAAATTTATATTTGGACAAAAGCAGAAGTTTTTTTTAGCTGTTTTTGGTTTTCTTATGTATTTTTGGTTTTCTTATGTATTTTTGGTTTTCTTATGTATTTTTGGTTTTCTTATGTATTTTTGGTTATTTTCATAATTCTTTGATTTTTTTAAAAAGATTTTCTAAAGTAGGTTGTATGTGTCACCCCAGAAAGTTTTTCTCGTCTGAGTCCATCCTTCTAATCTATAAATCAACCATTCGACATTGAATTACTGTTACCATATATGGTCTGGAGTTCCTGCTGTTCGTCTCAAGGTCCTCGACAAAATCCAGAGATGGATATGCAATGTGATTGGTCCTGATATCGCATTTCGTCTACAGTCACTTTCTCACAGACGTGCCGTCGCTTCCTTCTGTCTTTTCTACAAATACTTTCACGGTCGAGCTACTTTCACTGGTTCCTAAACTGCATGAATTTAAACGTGCTATTAGGTTAGCATCTCAGTCCCACACTTTCACTGTCGAAACGGTTAAATTTGACCGTCTCTTCTACTCCAATAGCTTCATGCCTCGCACTTCCTGTCTGTGGAACTCCCTTCCTCTTACTTGCTTCCCTGATAGCTATAATCTTCAATTATTCAAATGCAATGTCGATCGACATCTTCAGATGCCTTGATCTACTTCCCCGTCCTTCTCTTCATCCTTTCCTGTATCACGCCTCTTGCTCCCACTCTCTGTAACATCATGCGTGCTAGTACCACTCTCGCTTTCCTTGGGTGAAATGCTTAAATTTTTTTTCTTTTTCGTATGGAAGTAAGTTTTGTTGGTATGAAAGTAGCGGTTTTGTTGTAATCGCCTGCTGTTCATTTTTATTCGTCATTCACTTTGTTAAATTCTGATCTTTTAACCGCCATTGTTCCTTTTGGGGATCGAGGAATTTTTTTTTAAGAACTTATTTGTTATAGGGAGCAGGCGGGCAACAATGGCTCAACGAAAAAAAAAAAAAGAAAAAAAAAGCAATCCGAGTGGAACGCGAATAGAAGCCAAGAGTTATGAAAACATCGGTAAATTTGATTTACATTTTTTTGCGAGGCAGGAGTTAAAAAGCGGTAGAAGAGAGAAGGATTAAAAAATATATATATCGGGGAATATTCGTAGGCCAAGTAAAAAAAAAAAAAAAACAAGAAAAGAAAAAAGAATAAGAAGTGTTTCGGCAGATGATGAGAAAGAAAAAGAAATATTTGACGGAGAAGTTAAAAGAAGTTTCAGGGCAAAGATGAAACGGAAGCGAGTGAGGCAAAGAAAGAAACGCTAGCAGAAAATAGAGAACGGGGCCAGAGGTGAATTCGATGGGTAACGAATTAGACGAGATGAGGAAGTAAGAACGAAGACAGTAAAGAATAAGAGCGGAAGAGAAGAAACGGAGAAGAGAAAGAGGAAAAAAGACAAACATTAGAAAAGTGAATGAACTTAAAAAAAAAGAAAATGTAGAAGATGAATGGATTTCCATAGACGGAATGTTGATCGAAAAGCTGGAGAAGAAAGATAAAAGGGAAATGAGATCGTAGTGTAAGACGAGAAGAGAGAAAAAAAGGGTGCATTTGAGAGAAAATTGAAAAAAAATGAAGAGAAAAAAGAAGAGCAGGTAGCGTCGAAATAAAAGATGAGATGTGGAAGAAGTAGAGAGGAAGCAGAATCGTAAAAGAATAATGAAGGGGAGGAGAGGAGAATGTTAAATAAGATGGAATTATGAAGAAGAGGACGCAGAAAAAATGAAGTAAACGAGAAAGAAGAAAAATAAAAGAAGCCGTTGGCGAAGGAGGAGCACAAAAAAGGACGAAATACTGAATCAAGAAAACGAAAAGTGGGGGAAAAAAGGAACGGAAAGGATGAAGAGGGAAAGAACAATAAAGTAGTGGAGGGGACATGAAAAGGACGAAATCAGGAAGAAGATAAAGTAGAAGGAAGAGGAGGAGATATAAAAAGGGAAAAAGCGAAACGGGTGAAAATCTGAAGAAGTTAAGAGAGCAGAAGTGAGAGAAATAAAAATAGGAAAATGTGGGAAAAGAAGGGAAAAGAAACAGGTTGATATTAAAAGGAGGTGAATAAGGCCAATCAGTAAATGAGTAAAAGCTGAAGGATCTGAATTAAGAGTAAGTAAAAGGTCAGTGGCGGGGGGGGAGAGAAGAGGAAAAGGGAAAAAGAAATGGAACAAGAGGAAAAGGCAAGAAAACAAGGAAAAAATAAGAGAAAAGCGACCAGAAGAGAAAGAGCGGGGGGAAAAAAAGAGAAGAAAAAAAAGCAAATGCAATAGGAAAATGAAAAAAAGGAAGAGGCAGAAGGGAAGAAAGAGGTGAAGGAGAAGAAGAGGAAAAGTAGAGGTGGAGGAGAGAAAGAGGTTTTACATTAATAAGAGTAAAACACGCATGAAGAAAAAAGAAGACGAAACAGAGAAATAGAAGAGGACAATATTGTGTTGAAGGAGGAAGAGGAAGAAGAGCTTGAATTAAGGAGAGGTAAAAAAGGAAGGAAAGAAGTAAGAGAAAAAGAAACTGCGAGAAAAGAAAACATGGTTACATTAAGAAGAGTAAAAACGGACAAAGAGAGGGGGACAAAGAGAAAAGAAAGAAAGGTGATGTTATTATTGGAGAAGGAGACGAGAAGAATTAAAATAGGTAGAGAATAATGTAATCGAAGAAGAAAAGGAATAAAGAAAACAAAGAAAACAAAAGATTCGGATAGAAAAAGGCAAATTCTTCTTTAAATACTTCTAGTTTAACAAGTAGAAAAAGAACAAGATGTCTAACGTGAAAGCTAATGTTATACACTTTTATAGCCATAGTGATAAGCAAAAGGGCATCATGTAAACACAAAATGACCAAACCTTTCCTGCACACAATTCGCCATTTATTTGAATTAATAATTAACGAACACTGAACACCTGTCATTTACTTCTTTTTAAAAAAATTCGAGTTTACCCCATGCAAGGCAGTAAAACCACCAAGTCACAAGGGGTATGAAAGAGTTAGAAACATTGCTAAGGAGCAAGAACAAAAAAAAGAGTAATCAGGATAACAGTAAATAGCGATTGACATTGCATTTACATTTTCGAAGATTAATGTTGACTGGAAAGCAAAGAGCCAGAAGAGAGTTCCACAAGTGAGAAGTGGGAGAAAAGTAACTGTTAGCATAGAATTTACGGTTGCCTCTAACCACTTCAGCTGTGAATTCATGAGACCTTAGCTTATCTTAGTTTGGCACAAGGCCATAATCATTATGCTCCCGTTGAGGACCTGGGTATCCATTCAGTAGAAATGGTTAGTTATGATTTCGATCCTCACTGGAAGCTCCATATTTTGGCCTTTTGCCAAAACAAAGTAAACTTCGTAAATAACAAGGATGCATAAAAGTTGGGTAATGGGTAAAGAGCTACTATGGTTGTCAATTACTACTGAGTAGTGAGAGCGATTTTCACTGAGTTCCCTTTAATTATAGCCATTTGCTGAACTATGCTAATTTTAGTAAATAATAAGCGCGTCTTGGTGCGTGATAATGGTTAACGAGCTAACTGACAATGACTACTGAGTAGTGAGTTTGATCTTCATTGTGTACCAGTTATTTGTGCCCTTGTGCTAAAATTAAGTTAAGCAAAAATATTGGGACTATAACAACCAAAATGAGGACATTCGTTCAAATAGATCTGATAGCTAATTCCTCATCACTGAATAAGCCAAAATACTGAGACTATAGCAAACAAACAAGATGAGGACAATAGTTCAAATATATATATATATATATATATATAGTGTAACCCGGATATAAGAGAGTTGTCGGGACCGGAGGAAGTCTCTTATATCCGGGTTTCTCTTATATCCGCGTTTGGTCTATTATATATACATTAACACGGTCTGTAATTTGGGACCAGAGAAAATCTCTCTTATATCCGAGTTTCTCTCTCTCTCTCTCTCTCTCTCTCTCTCTCTCTCTCTATATATATATATATATATATATATATATATAAAAATAAAAAAAGATAATTCTTCATCTCAGAAATATCTGAAACATTGCGACAAAATCAACCGAGATGAGGTCACTCGTTCAAGTCGTCGTCGGCATCCGTCCGTCTCGAGAGACGATGGAGCAGCGCGGTGCGCTACGAGCCTGGGCGGGATATATGGAGAACTAGGGCTGCCCAGACGTCTAGTTCCCCCTCTCGGCCTTGCTAGCAGAGTCCAAAGGAGAGGATAAACCAATACAGTTTGGTACCAACGCGGCTGCAGTTGTTGCCGGAAGGTAGCACAAAATGCCATCCATCCGCCTTCGGGGCTTCACTCCGGGTTTGGATTCAGAGTTGTCCTTCTCCTAGACCAGTTGCCATCCAAGGCTACAGAACCCAGTCTGTCCTGCTATTTACCCATAGCTGGAGGGAGAAGAAGAGGATATTAGCACGTAAGCGAATGTAATGGATTCGACTGTAATTCGAACTCGGCTGTCCGATTCCTCAATCCAAGCCTCTATCCATGCCTCCGCATGCTCGTTCAAGTAGTTCAGTGGTAATTCCACATCTCTGAAAATAGCCAAAACATTGTGAGAATAACAACTAATACGAGAATATTATTCTTAACATTATTCACTCATTAATATTGAGTAAGGATTTCGATCCTCACTGCGTGCCCTATACTTTTAACCTTGTGCCAAATTAATCTGAGCCAAGTAATTAACACAAAAGAATAAATAAATAATCTTTTTAAATATGATTTTTTCTTCCGCCTGGATAAAATTATGGTCATTTCTACCTACATAGTTGCATTCAAAATCTTAGGTTTTTCCTTTTATTTTTTATTTTTTAACCAGTGCGCGAATACTGGCATCTAACTATCTGGATACAAATCCGTAACTATTTCTGCTGAAAAAGGGGTGTCATGTCAGCATTTTATTATCTAGCAACATTTCAGCTGGTCACTTCTCCAGTCATCATAAAAAAAAAAAAGAAAAAAAGAAAAAAGAAAACCTGACAAAATGAAAACACTGCCAAAGAAAATTAACCAGTTGAAATGTTATGGAAAATAAAAGTTGACAAGAATCTCTCGCTGGAAGTAGTCACTATGGAATTAAGTCATTTCCGTCAGTGGCACACTCACGTGACTTATTTCTGTAAAATTTTAACTGTAGATTTTTGGGGAAGTGACCAGTTTTCTGGAAAATGAGAGAGACTCCAGTCATGATGAACCAGTCTCCTCTCAGAGAGGCTTCTTGCCTGGAAAATCTATTGGGACTTAAATTCACTCTTGGCCTCAAGTGAAACTCGTCTCAAACGAACGCTGGGGAGATATATGCATATAGATTGGTACACCCTAATTGAAAAATCTTTCTCCCACTATTCTGACTATAAATATCTTGGAAGAGTTTTAACAGAGCGTGGAATATTCAACTTCTTTTTCCTATATTTCTATCCATGTGGGATATATATATATATAAAAACTTACTTTCTTATATATATTTGTGTGTGAGATAACGATATATATTTTTGTATATCAGGAACAATGTTGGGGAAAAATCTATGACAATTTTCTTGTGATGCGTTTCGTCCTTTAGTACTTCATCAGAAAAAGTTGGTGTAGCTACACGGACTAGGGATGCTGGTAATCTGAACGAGCATTGGAATAGCAAAAGTTATATCCCAAAAAGCTAAGCAAAGTATTAAGAAACTTTAATTGGAAACAAAGAAAAAAGTGTTGAACTGTGATGTAATATCAGTCCTCTTGTATGACAGTGAATGATAAACAATCTCTTGACAGATGAAGAGAAAACTGGGGCAACAGAAATGTGTTTCTACAAAATGATGTTGAGAATACCAGACTCTGTAAGCAACAAGGAAGTCTTAAGGAAACTGGAAACAAAAATAGCAATTATACCCAGAATCAGATAGAAATAGCTGAAAGTTCTCGGGCACATAATAAGGAAGGAGGACTTGGACAACTTAACACTCACATGACATATCGAAGGCAAAATGGACAGAGAAGGCAGCGAGTCACCTATCTAACGAGTTTGTGTGAATGAATGGTGAAACGGTGGTGGGAGGCTTGGCAAAGAGACAGACGTTAATGAAGGCAATGTGGTTGTGGAAAGCCGTGATCTTGAAGGGACACGGCTAAGGTGAGTCTTAGAATCGCCCTGGACATGGCTCATACAAGAAGAGAGACTGTTTATAATACTCAGCTAGGCTTAGTGAATTAAAAAAAAAATGAACAGGCAGTCATTGGTTTGCCAGGGGAATGCACAAACCTTTCCGCTACCACCATTGGGATCGAGAGGATGCTGAATTGTTAGGATCAAAGCTTCATAATAGGGCTACCCACCAGTTTTCAAGGAGAAGTCCTCGAAAAGAAATCGTGTTTGGAATCCAAATTTCCCCAAAGCACTGGATCTTTTTCACCACGTCCCTCCATGTTTCTGTTTGTTTAGATTTCGACTTCTTTCGTGGCCGCATGATCTCTTTATAGAAAGAAAAAAATTTAAAAAAAGAAATGCATTTGAAAACAATCATCGTTTTCCTTTTGTTATTGTTATTCAGCATTTGGTAAAATCACGATTTTGATTTGATCAACCAAAATATTTTGGGTTCTTCTCTTTTCGATTTCCAGTCTTCATTTGGTCTTTTCTTTCATTTTGTTCTTCCTTGTTTCTTTCATTTCTCCTTTTAAAATTCCATTTTTTTCTTTCTTTCTCCCACCAAAACTATTTTTCTTTATTTCCTTCTTTCTTTTGCCAAAACATTTTTGCACTCCTTTTTCATTTGTCGTTTTTTTCTTCTTTTCGACGTTTTCTTTCCTTTGCGAAAATCCCCGTTTTTCCTTCTTTCTTTGTTTTTTATTGATTTATTTGATAATTCTTATCTTTTTTTCTTCGCTTCAGGTTTCTTTTTTTTATATATTTTATTTTTTTTATTAACAAAAGTTGTTTTTCCTTCTTCTTTTTTTTGTGATGGGTTATACTTCTTTCTCAAACTTTTATTTGGTTTTTCCCTAAAATTTCTTTCTTTCTTTCTTTTTTCTGCAGCATTTCTTTTATTCTTTCTTTTATTCTTTCTTTTACTAAAAGAATTAATTTCTTTCTTTTTTCTTTCTTTTCTTTTAGCGTAATTTTTATTTTTCGCTGTTTTTCTTTCCTTTTAACTCCAAATGACATGCATCCCTTGATGTCAATTTTTTCCCTTACATTTTTCCTCTCGTCTGCTATTTTCCTCTTTGTCTCCTTTTCACACTTCTTTCGTTTTTTCATAAACTCACTCAGCTTCGTTTTCCTTTTCTCTACTTTCTCTCCCATTCGCATCTCTTTGTCTCTTTCAATACGCTTTATTCTCTCATTCTCAGGATATATGGGCTTCTTGTATTTTTCTCTTTCCCTCGTCTTTAAATATTCCAAGCCATCCGCATATAGCAGCCATCATTCTTTTACGCGAATTTTCATTCGTTACTTTTCTCTTTTTACCATGATCATTTTTTCATTCTTCCTGTTATTCACAAAATTCTTATCTTTTTTCCGTTTTTAAATCCTTTTTCATCATTCCTATCAGCTCAGACTTTCTCTTTCTCCCTTTATCTCTAGTCTTTTCTTCCTTTTTTTTATGTAATTTTTTCTTAATTTTTCATTTTCTCTTTAGCCCTACCTTTCCTATCTTTGCCGTAACCTCTCATTCTTTCTTTCATCCGTTTTATTTTCCCCTCTTTCTTTCCTCGTTATGTATTCAACTTGTGTTGGTAGTGCACAAAACCAACGAGGAAATTTGTGTTGCACTAATTGTCGAATGAGGAAAGTTCTACTTTGCTATTAACTCATATTCCTATCTTTCTGGCGTCAGTTTAAACTGACGACTTCTTTTCCATCTATCTGAAATACAATTGTTAGGGAAGATTTTATTGAAATATGTAGTGAAAATTTTATTGAAATATGTTGGAAAAATTTCCGGTTTTCTTATGAAATAAAGAAAGTACAAAATTTATGCAAAATGTTCACAATGTATAAGAAAAGACGGTGTCAGCTTAAATTGACATGAGGAGGAGATGGCTTAATGATATAAAAAATGCAGGATTCGAAATTTTAGCTTTTTGCCTTGGCTTGGTGGTAAATTCGTAAATATTTCAGCTAGGTCTCTCACTCTCGAGATATATATATATATATATATATATATATATATATATATATATATAAAAAATTTCCTGTGAACAGTGGCTAACCACAGCTAACAGTTTCGTGCGTTTTCACGCAAGCATCAGGCGGTCCGTAACAGTTATGCCTTAATATACACGCACACACGCACACGTGTGTGTGTGTGTGTGTGTGTGTGTGTGTGTGCTTACGGCCACATCACGTTGAAACATCGGTTCTCGTACGATCACAGAAGTTAAGCAACGTCGAACCTGATCAGTATCTTTAGGTGTTGTAAGCTTGGATATGCACGTGGTGTAATGAATAATGACTCGGAATTTTTAATCGGAGAGACGAGTTCCAATTCTCGTTTGGTTCCCGATTACATGAAGAGGAGACAGCTTCATGATATGAAAAAAATACAGTATATTAAATTTTAGCTTTTTGCCTTGGCTTGGTGGCTAATTCGTAAATATTTCACCGAGGCGGCTCTCTGGGTGTATATATATATATATATATATAATATTTGTGAAAAGTTATGAATTCACTTTTGCTCCTCACTGCTATGGGTTAATTAGTAACAATTGTATCGCCAAAACCATTATTATTATTACAATTATTTAAAAAAATATGTTCTGGCTTTAAATCACCTAAAAAGAGTTAATAAGCCAGAGTAAAGGAATCATTCAATCAATCAATCTCTCTCTCTCTCTCTCTCTCTCTCTCTCTATATATATATATATATATATATATATATATATAGTGGACACTGAGATCCACACAGAGCGGCAAAAGTTTGTTTCATGCTTGAACGTAATCTTCAGGCAATGGCCAGAAACAGACCTCAGTGCTGACTTTTATATTTCCATACGCTCTGATATGGAGCAGTTTTACCTAAAACTATATTTTTATTCTATCTATCTATCTATCTATCTATCTCTCTATATATGCGTCTCTCATTCTATTTGTCTCATTCTCGTTCGCTCACTCATTCTATTTCAAATCACTTCGATTTCATATTTTTGTCAGTCATTCTTTCCTTGTATTTTCGTTCGCGCTATTGTTCACGTGACATTCAACTGTCTTTTTAGCAGTCACTCTTCTTCAATTCAGATTCTCTCTTTTTCTTCCATGGTTTATATTCTCACGACTTTTCCATTGCCATCTTTACTTTCTTTCATTAAAAGTACGTTTTTTCTTTCTTTCTTTCTTTTTTTCTTACTTTGAGTTTTTAAGTAATTTTTTTCTTTCTTTCTTTTAAACTAATCTGCTTTCATTTTCTTCCTTTCACTTTAAAAAAAAAAGTTCTCTTCTTAATTTTTTTTAACTCGCCCTTTTTTTTCTATCCATATTTGCGGCGATAGGAGAATTTATCGAAACAAACACTGACGACTTTTCTCCTCGCAATCTCCTTATCAAGTCGAGCGACATTTCGAACCATTCAACGCACCTCAGCATTGCAAGAAAACGCCACCACCAAAAGCAGCAGCAGCAACAGAAGCCAAAGAGAATATTCTCTTTGAAACGGAACGACATTATAATGCTTATTGCTTGATTTATTCATTTTTTTTATATGCCTTTCATTGTCGTCATTTTTCTTTACCGCTTTTTGGGGTTTTTTTTTTTTGCGAAACAGTAATATAAAAACGAAAAGAAATATTCTCTTCACCTGAAAATTAAAAAAAAATGTAATCAGAAATTTCGAAAGAAAGATAAAAAGAAAGAAAATCGTGCAAACAATGATGCAGATTAGATGATGATGGTGAGGAGGAGGAAGAGGACGGACAAGAGGACAAGATATTAAAACCTGGCATCAATATGTCATGATGATTATGGTTGGGAGGAAGGAAAATTAAAATGGAAACTTAGATGCAGAAATAGAGCTAAAATTTCTACGGCGCATAATATGGAAGGAGAGCTTGGAAACGTTGACACTCACTGGACAAAACGAAGGTAAAAGGGAAATTGGCCAATGGACTACCTACCTGATGAGCTTATATAATTGGATGACAGGGATGTTATAAAGAAAATTCTTTCTAAGAGCTACAAAGGATAGAAAATTGTGGAGAGCCATGATCGACACAAAGAAGAAGCGTAAAATCGAAACAAGAGAAAATCAGTCGGAGAATGCGGGTGGAAAAATATAATAATAATTGCATTAAAATACCATGTTAGCGTCCGGCGTTGCATAGCCTTGTCTGATATACTGAATCTTCTATGTGCCGTTTCCTTTCAGGACGTGTGTCCATCATGATTATTCACAATATTTGTCTTCTGGCTATCTCTCCTAATCACTGTTCTGCCAACCATTTACACAAGCTCGTTAGGTTGGTTATTCGTTGCTTTCATCTGTCCCTCTTGGCTTCAAAATCTCCTGTAAGTGTTACGTTTTCCAAGCCCTCTTTCTTCATTATGTGCGGCAGAAATGTTATTTGTATCTTTCTGATTCTAAGTAGAAGACACATAAAATAAATCGATGCGTAGTTTTGTATAGCAGCTTGTCTAAGAGAATGGAAACTTTGAATTCAAAATCTCGGCGAAAGCAACAAGAAACTCCTCTAGTATATTTTCCAAGAAGACATGGCAATTCATAGATAATAAATAAAAGGAAGCTGTAGAGGGGCATGATTGCATACATCCTTAAAGTAGATGGGATTTTAAAAAAATTCATGTTAATTAATGACCAGTGATATCTAGTCTTAGTATCTATTACTGGGTGAAAGCCTGCGAAGAATTTCGTCTGATCAAAGGTATCCATAGGCGAAAAAATATTTACAAAGCCATGTAGAAGATATGCTATACTAATGAAGATGTGAAATGGGGTAGAATTACTCTCAGGTATGCTCTCCCAACTACATACTCCAATTTTCTTTCTCTTTTACTTAATATCCTCTCACACCATGAACATTCTCTACACAGTCTTTCTTGAACGTGAGTACTATCATTTAGTGGTTTGATGGAAAAGTTGGGGTTTTTTTGTGCTTTAAGGTACTCCTGCTGATCCTCTCTGATGAACTGTCTGGGAGACAAATCTTCTGGAATCAGGTATCTCCTAAGTACAGATAGATATCTTTCCGTTTCTTTTCTTTCATTTGTCAGGATGTATTAATTTCTGGTCGGTTTGGTGCCTAGAGGAAAACAGGAAATGATATAAAGAAACGATGACAAACATGAACAAACGTGCCCACAAGAAGACCTAGTGTCAAAAGGACGGTTTTTCCCCTGACACCGATTTTTTAACGACCTTCACTCTTCAGCAATATTTTTGGTTTTAAAAAGCGATTATTAGAACTGGAATAAAACCTAAACATATGATGACAGTGAATTTATACATTATTTTTGTTCTTGAGAATTTACAACAAATATATTAAAAACTATTTGTTTGTTAGATTTTTTTTTATTTACAAGAATAATTTTATATTTACAACATTCTAAAAACTAATACGATTAGAACTAATGACGGCAATGCAATATTTATCATTTAATAATTTATAAAGAAATATGAAAACAATTTCTTATTTATAAATATTTCTTTTAATCGGTATCCCCCTCTAAGCATGGCAGTACAGCCACTACTAGCACGCAAAGGGTTACAGGGTGTGAAGGAATTAGGAACCGAAACATTAGTAATGTCGCAGTTAGCTCCTCCTCAATCCCTTAATCCTTCAACAGGGGTCTCTCTACCCTGGCTATAAATACTGGCTGACCCTTCGTCTCTCTCTCTTTTCCGACTCAGGCCGCCACCTCGTGCAGAGGCGAGGTAAAATCTTTCTTTTTCCACTTACACCAATATGTGACCTCTCACAGATACAGCGTTTCCCAAATTCTGGGAACACGCCAAGAACAATACACGTACGTACGAACACTCACAACACACACACATAATTTCGCCATACAAACACTATGTAACTGTTCATGTCTTTGTGTAACTTGTTATTAATATACATTTGTTTACCCATGTATATCGGTCTTGTTTGTTTTCTTTGTATTCTTTGGACTTAATTAAAGTCCGACATTCCCACGTAGCTGGACCGGCTTGCAGGAAATTTTAACCTTCTGATATCTCTTCACGTCATCACCCGCACGGTCCGCTACAGTAATGAGGAGAAAGGGAAAAAAGCAATCAGGAGGACAGTAGATAGCGATTGACATTGCATTTACATTTTTACAGATTGGAGTTGGTTGGAAATCATGGAACCAGGAGGGAGTTCCACAAGCGAGAAGTGTGGGATAAGAAACTGTTAGCATAGAAGTTACGGCTACATCTAGCTAGCTCAACAGTAAAATGATGAGATCTCGCTGCTAATTTAGTATTGCGATTAAATTCATACAGTCTAGGTACCATAGCGTAGAGCGATTAATGAATTACAAAAATGTGCCATAACGCCAAAATGGGGAATGAAGAAAAATAATGGTCTTCTTCTGTGTTATAATTAAACTTAGCTCGTCACAATCACTGACCCACACTATTCCTTACACCAAAACATCACATTTTTACCTACCATTCTTACTACATCTACCATAATACCTTAGATTCTCCATGAAGTCCTAACATGTCCCCATACAATTACCATGAAAGTATTTATAAAAAAGGGACAGAGAGAAAAACCTTACGGTGGTGGGCTTTGTTAAATTATTAAAATATGTGAACCAACTAGATGGAAATCCTTATTATTTACTATTTTATAAAGTTTAAATCAGTTGTTAATTAGCCGATATTTTGCCAACCATTCCAGTAAATAATATAATAAATAAATAATGTAAATAAACAATCTGATAAATATAGTGTTTATTAATTTTGTTGTCAATTCTGAAGAACAAAGTAAAAGTATAAATTCACTTTTATATGTTTAGGTTTTATTACAATTTGCCTTGTAAAACAATAAATATTGCCGAAGAGTGAAGGTAGTGGTGTCATTGGATAAACCGCTCTTTTAACACTCCATCTTCTTGCGGGCACGTTTGTCCATGTTTGCCGAAACGACGAACTTTTAATAGGATTCATTTTACGTGGTTCCTACAGAAGATTGTATTTAAAGAATGCGTAATT
Source organism: Acanthosepion esculentum (assembly GCA_964036315.1). Taxonomy (NCBI): domain Eukaryota; kingdom Metazoa; phylum Mollusca; class Cephalopoda; order Sepiida; family Sepiidae; genus Acanthosepion; species Acanthosepion esculentum. The sequence goes on from OZ038479.1 coordinate 90,721,904, forward strand.
CCTTTCTGTTTTAAGCACGTTCTTTCATCGCTTTTTTTTTCTTAGCAGACGAAATCGAGCATTCGATTTAGACTCGCTTATCTACTCACCAATGACTGTTTTTCTGGCAGTGTTAATCTTTGGTACCACCTAAAATTCGAGAAATTTCAACAGCATCTGAAAACTGAAAGTTGTGCGGAATTTTGCCGCTACTCTTTGTGAGCAATATGTCTACAGCATACATGGGACTTTCTTCTTATATCATAATACTTACCCTAAATGTTAGGGTCAGTATTATGATATATCAAATGTATTAGCTCTTTTTACAGTCCTTTCCACTAAAGTTTATTTCATGTAGATAATCTAAAGACTATCAATAACTCCATTATTTTATTTGTATCAATTTTTAAAAAATCTTTTTCGACTGGCATTTGTTTTCTAATCACATACCGGATCAGTACCAATGATCAAGGGCAAGGAAAGGATGCGATTTTTTTTGTTGTTTTCACTTAATTAACAAAAGACAGAAAAAAGCACTTAAATGAACACAGCTCTTCGAATTGATATTATTTTTTTTTAATTTCCTGGAGAAATGGTGCACTAGGCATTTTGTTGACTTGCTGCTGAGTTCCTTTTTTTATCAGACCCAAAGCTCCAACCACAGCAGGAACAGTTTTAGTTTTTAAGTGCCAATTTTTTTTATTTCCATCTCTAGGTCTTTGGATTTGCTTAGTTTTTCCAAAACCTTTGCAGATATCTTTTTGGTACACTCACGTCAATCAGTGTGAAAACTTTCTTTTCAGTCTTTGCTAATAATGTCTGAGTGATTTGTTTGTACTATTCCATCTGTGTTGATAGAACAATCCCAGAGAAACAGTAACATCTGTTCCCTCAACTACAGATTCAGGATGGTGTTCATACCAGTTTGCAGCTGTTTTTATCCCGTAGTGATAACAGATCTTCCAATGCAGATATTGACCTACCCTGTCATGACGGTTTTTGTACTCATTGTGTGTGAACATTTAGCATCCTGAGATAAGGTGATCAATACTTTTATTGTATTGGTCACACTAGCTACAGAATTTTCCATACTATTATACAAAATATTAGCTTGGTAGTTCAGGTTCAGGTCGTATTCACCAAAAATGAACCCTTTAGTCTCACCCTTAAGTTCTGAATTCTTTAGCTATTGGTATTATATCTACTTCACCGCTATCTTCAAGATTTAACCCGAATTCTCTTGCATATTTACAGATCTTTGAATCAAAGCTTATTTCATGTAAACATCTAAAAACTTATTCCATTATGTAATTCTTACATAGAATGGTGTATTATAATTTTTTTTGGTTTTTAAAGACCTTTGATCCAAAGCTTATTCCATATATCAAAACTATCTTTGATTCCACTATATTATCAGTATTATTTTTATTAGCGTAGATCAAAGAATAAAAAAATTACAAACATTTAAACCAAATTATATTTTATGTATACACCTAAATGCTGTTTCTGACTCCATTGTATCATTATTTATTAGGGTGTATTAAAATATTTTTGTATTTTTTCCCAAATTTTGAACCAAAACTTACTTTATATGCACAGCAGAAAACTGTCGATTATTTCACTATATTATTAAAATTACAGTTATATTTCGCATGATAATTGCTTTATGTCGGGTCACCCTACGCGTGCTGCTGGTACTATGTAACCCAATACTATCTGCTGCATGGTCGGGTCATCAGCAAGAAAACCGGTTATCCCTCTAAGGTTTTCTAGTGAGTAGGGTACAAGAAATCCAGCAGAATTAAAAGCAATACCTGTCAAAGAGCGTGTGAACTTTCCTGTGCGTAAATACTTTGTATTCATTTTGTATATACTCATTGGGGTTAGTTTTTTAAAATTGTTATTTTATCCCCCCCCCCAGACACTGAATTGTAAATATGGGGACTATTTAGTATTTTCATAGAGACAGTGAGGTATTATGGTGGTTGTAGTAAGAACGGTACGTATGAATGTGGTGTTTTGGTGTAAGGAATATTGTTCGTACGATTGGGTCAGTGTTTGCGGCTAGCTAAGTTATAGTTAAGACAGAAGAAGACCGTCCTTTTTCCCCAAATCCCCACTTCGGCCTTGTGCCACATTTCTGTAAATTATACAGAATAAATATCACTTTCCTGTGCGCTTAATTTAACATAATGGGATAGACTGGGCCCCATAGCTATGCATTCAGCCAGTGTGGTGATAACACAGAGGGCTTCCTAGACTGAAGTCAACGGCCAGGGCGAAGATTCCGACCCACCACCGACGGAATTACTACTGGCCACGTGTCCATGACTAACATGATACTTCAAGTTGGAGGATATCGACTGTGGTTTGGCCATAACATGCTACACCTAAAAGAACAAATCTCCGGCTCTCGATCCGTATATGTGTAGGGCACTGTTCAAGTGCGACCCTAAGACCACGTCCGGTCATGTGACTGATGAAGATGATGATAGTTCATTGTTATTTTTTGTTTCGGATGTTATAATAACAGATATAAGCATTAAGATACTGACATTTTGAGTCATTGTTTTAAATTGGGCCTCAAAGCTACTAGTTTAACCTAATAATTAAACTTAAAGGAAGAACTGGAATTATGTCTTTGTTACGTTTGTTGTCATTATTTATTTCACGAATTTACGAAATTCATTACTAAAAATATTTGAAAAATCTCTTTTGAGTGAATCGTCGCTTAAAGCGTAGAGCTATGCATGTTGTCTCTTGTTTGGTATGGCATCACAAATATTTTTTTTTCTAATTTTCAAATTCTCAAGTTTAAATTCTCTGAACTTTTGTCTATCACCTCTGATGTTAAACGACTTTGTATCATTCAGCTACACATTAGCAAAAGAATTTGATACCTGATATATCTTAACTCGCTATTGTTTTTTAATCTCCAAACAAACAAAACAAAAAAAAAAGAATTCATAAAAAAGAACCAGGAAATACTGATAAAAATTCAGCACAATTTATTTCAATGCAGTTCACATACATACATGCATATATATATATATATATATATATATATATATATATATATATATATATATATATAATATCTTTATTTTCGTTTAGCTTTAATCGAAGACGACAATTTCGCTTCATAAGAGAAAATCCTTCGTCTTTGATAAGCCAATGATATTGAACTGATAAGTAAGAGAAGAGGAAGAATAGGATTTCGATATACGCGCGAAGCCATTACATATGGAAGGCGAAAAGAGATTACTGAAATCTTTTCAAATAGTTTAAAAAGGAAGATAAAAAAGACAAATTAAAAGGATAGGTTATTAAATAAGCTGGGAGCAAATTACGCTCACAAATTCGAGCATTTAAAATGGCAATTCTCCACTGAAAGCGACTATTTGACTCTTTTCTCAAATGTTCTTTTTATTTGACTTTTCTGTTTATAGTTTAACCATGCCGTCAAAAATGAGTGCTTATTGGAAATTGATATTTTAAGTACGCATTTTATGAGGTTTTCACATGCCTGTCATATTTCTTCCGTTATTGCAGTAATATGTAGTAACTCAGCGTGTTACTTAGTCGCAATATAAAAAGCGACCTCCACTTTATATCCAATCGAATGCTGCATTAATGCTCAGCTGGTATTTTGTCGAGTCCGTGACAGCTACAACCAACAGAAAGTAATTATTTTTTTAATCATTACATCCCAAGAAGGCAATAAAGCCACTATGACGCAAGGAGGTTACTGAGTGCGAGAGAATATGATAAGAAAAAAAAACTATTAAGGAGAGAGAATAATCAATAGAACAGGAACAATGGCTTGAATTACCGAGCCCAAAGAATGTAAAAATGAACATTCACTGCTACTGAATAATGAGAAGATCCGTTGTTTCTGTATCACGAGGTATGCCCGGCGCTACTCGAAGCGAACACGCATCCTTGATTGATTTTGTTTAGCTGCATATCAATCTCTAGGGGTTATTTAATACCGAAATCTAAATATTTTGTACGTAATTTAACGCTTTCAACTACAGATATTTTGTTCATAATTTTATTCATTCAGAGTAAAGCTATATGTTTATATATATATATATATATAGATCCTAAAATGTATTGTTGGTATTATTACTTTAAAAATATATTTTTATATACTTTTTTTTTTACTGTTACATGAATTGATATTTTACTATCAAAATGTATTGTTGTTCATTTTATTATAAAAATGTGCTGTTGATTTTTGTGTGGGTTTCACTTTTTGCGCATAACTGGGACCCTAATGTGTGATATCACAATAACAGTTTTAAAAAAATGAAAAAATTAGAAAATGTTTAAATTAGATAATTAAAAAATAAAACAATATTTATAAATGTATAATAGTAATAATTATTATAATAACATTTCATAATAAGTCATAATAACGCATATCATAATAACTCATGTATTATAAATGTATTATAAGAAAATGATCAAATTTCAGTGCTATGATAACACAAAGCAGGTTTAGTGCCATCGGTCCGCACTGGGGTAGACATAAGTCCACTTTACACTAGAGTCAAAATGTGTTATATTTAGCTAACTAATGCTCCAGAAATATTTGACTTTTTTTTTTACCTTGTTGTCCGACTCAGCACAGTAAATACACTATTCTTAAAAATATATTATGTTCATATACTACTGGGATGATGACTTACTTCTTCTATATATCGAGTCCCTTCAGGACTTGTATGATCCACAACGTCCTATCCCTTGTACAACTTTACCAAGCATCCTCCCCAGTTACGCCAAACGTTCGTCAGGTACGTGGTTCGTTAACTTTCCCTATCTCTTTTGCTATCGATATGCCCTGTGATGATTAAGTTTTCCAAGCCCTCTTTTTCTCCTTGTGTGTCCAAGAAATTTCAGTTGTCTCAGCATAGGTGTTCTTTTTACTATCATTTTCTGTAAGTCTTCCTCGTTGCTTGCTCGCTCCGTCGATGGAATTATCAGCATCCTTCCGTAGAACCACATTTCTGTTGTCTCCAGTTTTCTCTTCGCCTGTCGGTAGATTGTCCAGCATTCGCTGCCTTAGAAGAGAGTGGAACTCACATAGCAATTTAGCACTTTTTGTTGTTGTTTCGAACGACATTTTTCTGTTTCTTAGTTCTTTCTTCGGTTTTTGCAATGCATCTTTCGCTAATCTAATGCGCGTTCGGAGTTCGGTGCCACATTTTCCATCCTCTGTTAAAACACTTCCCAGATATTTAAACTTGCTTGATTTTGACATTTTGTAACTCGCATCTTGGCCTTTTTTTTCTGGCTTCTTGTCGTTAGTGGTTAGTCCTTTTTCCATTTTTTCTATGTTTCATCCACTACCTTGTCTAGGAGGTCCTGTGGTTTTCTTAATGTGACAACCATCAATACAGCTACACCTGTGTTTCTTATATTGTTAATACTACGTCCTAGTCTTTTTCTTTAATCGAGATCATCCCATACAAGGCAGTAAAGGCACAAAGACACAAGGGGTTACAGTATGTGGAAGAATTAAGAACAGAAACATTAATAATGAGCAGGAAGAGGAAAGGGTAATCAGGAGCGGGAGACTAGCGATCGACATTGCATTTAAAGATTTGTAGATTAAAGTTGGCTGGAAAGGGTGGAGCCGGAAGGGAGTTCCACGGGCGAGAAGTGTGAGAAAAGAAACTGTTACGGTTACATCTAGCCATTTCAACTGTAAATTGATGAGACCTCGTTACCAATCTAGTACTCCACTGAATTTCAAAGAATCTAGACACCACAGCGAAGAGCTCATTCGAACAATAACCGTGAAAGTATTTATAGAAAAGTCAAAGTGAGGCAACCTTATGGCAGTGGGAAGGTAACTGAATCCGAGACGCCAGATCAATACCAATAATATTGCTGACTCTTCTTTGGAGTTTATCAAGGAGCTCTAGATAAATAACGGGAGCACCGGACCATATGTGGCAGCAATATTCTAAGCATGGACGAATGGTAAACTTATAAAGATAAGATAGCAGTAAGATAAATTCTGGAGCGAAAAATGCTGTAGCGCGACAAATTAAACCAATTTTCTCAGCAGCTGACCTAGCAATGGATTCAATATAGTCTTTCCACTTCATGTCCACCGAGAACTTTACGCCCTTTGCGTAATCTACCTAACGGTTAAATGGATGACCGTACAGGGACTTGAGGATAGTAATGTGTCTAATATTGCCGAGAGCTAAAAAAATATATTTAAATTTATGTAAGCGTATAATTCAGTTCTTATCTCACATTTGTCTAGCCCAACCAGTTAGGTTAGAACACATCGACTACATCCCCCTACAGAAATGATTACATACAGGCCCATGTATAAACTCGACCACTGTCTAATTTTTTGACTCATGTATAAACCGGATCTATGTTTATCTTTTTCCTTCTCGTGAAACCGAACCAATGTCAACCTTTTGTGATTTTACTGTAAACCATACCTATATCTGCTTTAGTGTAAACGGGAACTATATCTAACTTAGTATACACTGGACTTGTATCCTCCTTAGTTTGAACTGGAATGATGTCTCTGTTAATGTAAACCGAACCTACATTGGCTTTATTAAAATGGATCACTTTCTGTCTTACCATAAATGGGATCAATGTTCACCTACGTTTATCTTTGGACAATCGATATGTCTACCTTAGTGTAAACTGGAATTATGTTTACATTAATGTAAACCAAGTCTGTTTACCTTACTGTAAAACGGACCTGTGCCTGCCATAGTGTAAACGGGACCTATATCTAATTTTATGTAAACCGGATGCATGTCACTCTTAGTTTAAGCTGAACCGATGTCTTTCTCAGTGTAAATCGAATCTATTTCGCTCTTAGTGCAAACTGGACCAATGTATACCTATCTTAATTTATTTCGATTTTTTTTTTTACCTATAGGACATTGTATGTTGTTATACAGTGTAACCCGGATATAAGAGAGTTGTCGGGGCCGGAGGAGAAGTCTCTTATATCCGGGTTTGGTCTATTTTGTTTTATTAACACAGGCTCTAATTTGGGACCTTATAAAATATCTCTTATATCCAGGTTTATCTTATATCCGGGTCTCTTATATCCGGGTTACACTGTATATTATATTAACCAGCCCAGTCCCAATTTTATATTCATTTTTTTTTCTTTTTTTTTTTTTTCTAGTTTCATTCTTTTGGTATTTTTTAATTCAAGAAATAAATAAGTGTCCCTTCTTTTAATCACTCGATATTTTTTGTTGTTTTCTTTTACTTCAAACTCTTTTCTTTTTTCTTTTTTCTATTCTTCTTTGTGTTTTCTTCACCTTCCTTTTTCCACTCTTTTTTTCTTCTCTTATTTCTTTTATTTATCGTTGTTTTCTTCTCAATAATTCCTTAAAAATCATTTTCTTCCCTCGGCCTCCTGATCTATTTCCCTTATTTCTTTCTTCATCCACCAAATCTTTTTTGCCTTTTCTTTTTGTCCTTCATCTTTATACTTCGTCTTCTTCTCTCCAATGTGTGGTAGGAGGTTAACACTCTCGAATCAGCACGCTTTAAGTGAAGTTTTAAAAAACCAAGGCAACAACACGACATCATTGCTATTTCTTTCACTTTCTATTTCTTTATTCATTTTTTTTTTTCAGTTTTAATCATTCAAACATTTCTAATATATTTTTGTCAGTAACCATCCAATTCCCTGTCAAATCACTTTTTATCCCAGCATGACTATCCTTATTATGACGGTTTTTTTCTGTCATCGACATATTTTCACTTTAAATTCTTGATAGAAACAAATCACAAAATCACTCCAACAGCCTTAAACCGCCACCTCCTTCCAAAATCTGTCATTGTTTCGCCGCCTGTTTCTTCCTTATTTAACAGCATGCCTTGCACAATCACAGGCATAAAAATAACACGAAAACCAAGGGAAAAAAGAATAAGGACAAGATTGTTCCGCCGATAATTGCGATCATACAAGGGTATTGAAAAACAATCTGGTTGGCGCCTCTGGTTTTATTTTTTTTATTGTTCATCAACATCTTGATTTATTCTACTTCTTAAAATTCTTCTTTTTCTTCTATTATTATTATTATTATTTCCCTTCTTGAATTGATTTTTCCTCTTCAATTTTACTGTTATGCTTTTACAATTTCTCGAATGAAAAACTGAACGACAAAAAGTCTTTTATCTTTCAGAACTTAAATTTTTTTATCACTTTATTGATTTATCTACACATTAAAAAAAAATACTCTAATTCCAAAATTTTCCCACCTATGTCGTTCGTCTAGTTCTAACTACTACTACCACTACTACCTCTTCCTGTTCAATATACCTTTTATTCATTCTCTCTCGACATGCCGAAAAAAAGAGCCAGCAAACAGTACCAAGGAATGGTACAGAATATAGAACAGTAAACAGAGAAATTATAAACAAATACAGGTAGGCAAAAGAGGAATGACTCAACAAATATGTGCAGCAATAGCAAGAATGATCATCATTGATATGCATACAATTAAAAGAAATAAAACCATCCTCATCGACAGGATGTGCATAAGGGATTCCGATAAAAAGGTGGGAAAGGGAAGCTGGAAGAAAAGATTAACTATCAAATGAAAGAAGACAAAATGTATGGATATTAACAAAAGGGGCTGCCCAGGAGGCGAGCTACGAATTGGAGATGTCAAAATCAAGCAAGCACGAACATTTAAATATGTGGGAGATGTTTTAACAAAAGACGGGAAATGGGACACTGAAATCCGAAGATATATTGAAATAGTGATAGATGCGTTCTAAAAGCTAAGCAAAGTATTAGAAAACAAATTTAATTATAAACAAAGAAAATAGTTATCAGCTGCTGTAATATCAGTCCTCCTATGTGGCTGTGAATAAAGGATAATTTACTAACAGAGAAAGTGAAAACTTGAGGCTCTTGAGATGTAGTTCTACAGAGGGATACTGAAAATACGATGGACAGAGCATGTGAGTAACGAGGGAGTTTTAAAAACAATGAACACATAAAGGATGATTATACTTAATAACAGAAATAAACAGTTGAAATTTCAAGGACACATAATGAAGAAAGAAAACTTGGACATTTTGACATTCACAGAGCATACTGGGGGACAGAGGGAAACTGACAGTAATCTACTTAAGGAGCTTGTGTAAATGCATAGCAGAACAGAGACAGTAAAAAAAAAATTTCTAAGTGCTAAAAAGGATTGGTAATTGTGGAGAGACATAATTGCCCACGAAAGAAGACTTGTAGAAGGAAAAAGAATGATGAAAAAGTAGAATATTCCACTGATAAAAAAAAATGGAAAAAAGATGAAGGACACGGAAGAGTCAAAAAAGAAAGAAAATACTGAACCGAAATAATTAAAGACAGAAGATAAATGAAGTTGATGAAAAAGAATAAAAGTCTAACGATAAAGAAAGGAAAGGAAATTGTGGAAGCGGAAGGAGACTTAGAAGATAAAGGAAGAAAGAAAAAAAGGAGAAATAAAGGAGAAAGAAGTGGAGACAAAATTAAAGAAAGAAAAAAAAGGAGAAATAAAGGAGAAAGAAGTGGAGACAAAATTAAAGAAAGAAAGAAAAAAAGGAGAAATAAAGGAGAAAGAAGTGGAGACAAAATTAAAGAAAGAAAGAAAAAAAGGAGAAATAAAGGAGAAAGAAGTGGAGACAAAATTAAAGAAAGAAAGAAAAAAAGGAGAAATAAAGGAGAAAGAAGTGGAGACAAAATTAAAGAAAGAAAAAAAGGAGAAATAAAGGAGAAAGAAGTGGAGACAAAATTAAAGAAAGAAAGAAAAAAAGGAGAAATAAAGGAGAAAGAAGTGGAGACAAAATTAAAGAAAGAAAGAAAAAAAGGAGAAATAAAGGAGAAAGAAGTGGAGACAAAATTAAAGAAACAAAAAAGATTAAATAGAAAGAAATAAAAAAGATAAAAAATAAATAAAAAAATGTGAAAAAGAATGAATGTTTCAAAGTATCAAGAAAGAAAAAGTAAAACTGAAGAAGAAAGAAGAGTCAAAAGATAAAGAATAGATGAAGTAGAACAAAATAGTGCCCAAAGAAATCAAAGAATTAAGAAAGATGAACAGATGAATGAAAAAAAAAAGTCAAAAGATAAGGAAAGAAAAAGAAAAACTTTTCATAAATGCAATAAATAAAAAAAGACGGAAGGGATTAAAAAATAGAATGTTTTTTGCTTTCCTTTTTTCTTCTTTCTCGTCGTTGCTTTTTCTTTTTCTTCTTCTACAACCGTCATTTGTTTTTCTCTTTTTTATCCCTTCATTCTTACCAAAATATGTTCTCCTCTTTCCAAGATTGCCATTCGTCTTTTTTATTCACTTTTTCCTTCTTTTATCCTTCTCAAAATCATTTACTTCTGACCGAATCTCTCAACTGTTTTAAAATCCTATCACATAATTCACCTCTGCATTCCGACCTTTATGGCTCAATACCGCGTTGCTTTAAGAACCAAAACGTCATTACTTTAAAGGAAAGTTCCAGGGGGGAGAAATTAATAATAAATATTATGATATCTGCAAAAAGGTAGTTACTAAAAGAAAGAAACGCTAATATTAATTTATTAAAACAAAACCAAATAAAAAGGTCGCGTTAAAATACCCAAAACATATAAGTGAATGCTTGAAGAAAGAACATCCAAGATTTTTTTTTACTAGCTGTTCACCCAAGACAAGATTCAAGAGTCACTCACTGAAGAAGCTTACTGAATAAAGTTGCTGTATGGACGTAAGTGGAGGAAGTAGAAAGAACGTTATGAAGATATGGAAGATACATAAATGCCTGACCAGAGAGACTAAAAAAAGTGAAGATCGTAGTGATCAGAGAAGCAACCTCTCGATGTCTGTTCCACAAAGTAGCAGATTTCGGGAAGAAACTGTCTGAATCGAACTTACTTCTTACCAAAGGAAGACGGATGATTCGATCCTCTGTTCGTGATATGGCGGGTCCTAGCTGTGAATGTTTAAACAAGCGTAACTAAGGAACGTGCTTGCCTGAACATTTTCCATGGAAATAACGATAGTGCAGCGAGAGGTTTGTGACGTTTCATCACGCCTCTTTCTCTAAAATCAACCTTTACTTCTTCATCCTTTCCTCATCGCTGTTGCATTTATAAAGATTATTTTCTCATCACCCGTTTTAATATTCTAAATTCATCAGTTTTTCCCTATTTCTCTTTCTTCTGAGATCATCCTTTATTTCTTCACCCACTTCTCATCGTCTTTTCTTTAAAAAAACAAAAAAAAACATTTTCTTCTGTTTCACTCCTGTTTCATCGCCATCTTCACAATGATCGTTTACTTATCGCTACTTTATTCGGAAACAACTCTTTCTGGTCGGTATTTGATTTATTGATTGATGACATTAACCTTTTGTGTGTTATTTAATGCCGTTCTGACTGGCATCGCCATAATCTTTATCATACTTTCTTCATCGCCAACATCATAAATAACTGTTCCTTCTTGATTCATTCCTAAGTCCCACCTTCTTCAGAATCCTATGTCTTTTTCATCACCCATTTTTATTCCTCGTCTTCATACATTATTTCTTGCTTGTTCACGTCGTATTTATTACGTTTATCGTTTCCTCATCGCCACCTTTTTCTTAAACAAGTCTTTCTTAACGGTATCTTCAAAATCTTACGCCATCTTCTTTTACTTCAGCACCGTCTTTTATTTCTTCATCGATTTTCACTGGCATTCTCGTCATCAACTTTTACTTTTTCCTTCTTCTTATTCTCGTTGTTTCTTTATGATCATTTCTTTCTTTTCGTCACCAATCTTCACTTTTTCGTAGTCATTTTATTTCCTTTTTCTCATCGTCATTTTTCTTCCTTTTTCTCATCCTCGTCTTCATTTTTCTCATTGTTATCTTTCTCCCTTTTCTCATCGTTATTTATTTACTTTTCTCATTTTCATCATTTTTTCTTTTTCTCATTCCCATAGTAAATTCAAATTAAAGGAATTCGGACACGTAATGGAAAGAGAATGTTTTATTTAAACTCCTTCGTCCTCCACGTGTGGGCCTTATCTAATATGGTCGCTCAGCCCCTTCTGGGAAAGCCGCCGCATTTCCGGTTGAAGAGTTGCCATGTGGAGAAACACTTGAAGATTAACAGTTCTTCCTCTTTTTTCTTTTTCAGTATCAGATATATATATATTGATGATCGTTCTAAATTCACTAAATTGAATGTGAACAACACTGAGTCTCTAAAGAAATACTTTAATAAACTCATAACATCAAACAATGCTGTTGCAGGTTAACCTAAAAATAAACAAAATTATTGGAGATTACCAACTTGGCTACTTATATGGTAATGTTAAAATACACAAACCGGGATACCCATTACGACCTATCATTTCACAGATTTCAACATGAATATACCAACTATAAAAATTTCTCAATGATATTATTACTCCATATCTTTCTACTAAGTATAGCATTAAATCTACCCATGAATTCATCCATATGCTTAAAAGAACAAAAGTATATATATATATATATATATATATATATATATATATATATATAACCAAGTATAGGCTTGGTGTAGACGGAATAAAATTCCAATAACCAAAAACACTATTCTTAAGAGTTCTCAATACAGAATAGGGCAAATATTATTTATTCAAAAATTATAGCATAAATATGTTATAAAATCACTACAAAATTTGCCATTTTGTTTCAACACTTCAGGTGTCTTCTACATTCAACACCATCACTTGAGGAGACACCAGAAGTGATGAAACAAAATGGCTATTTTTGTAGTGATTTTATAACATGTTTATGTTATCTTTCAATAAATTATATATATATTTATTAATCTGCAATATATATATATATATATATATATATATATATATATATATATATATATATAAGAGAATGTAAATCCATTAAACAGGATTCCTATAGCTTTGATATTAACTCAAGAATCTTAAATGATGGAATTCCTTTCTTTGTCAGTGTATCCACAGTTTGTAAATCAGTTGGTATCCAAGAGACTTTGGCAATTTCTTTTCAGTCATTTCTCTCAAATTAGACACTTCTATGCGAAGTCTCTTATCCAAAATTTGTGTTGATGAATGTACAGCATCATAGAGACAGGAATTGTTAGTTTTACATATAATTTGTATATTTTTATTATTATCTTCAAGTTGCAACAGTTCTAATAAAAATGTCATATAAAAAAGACATGCTTCTGCTGCATCAACCATGCCTAATGTTTCGGCTGCTAAAGTACTTTTGACGACTTTTTAATACTTTTTACTTACCAAGCAATGGGCATATATCTATTGAAACTTCCTACCAAAAACAGTATATATCCTCCTTGTGATCTACCATCAATCAAACTGGCAAAAGAGGCATCAATATACGCAATAATTTTTAAGTGTTCTAGGTTTCCAAAATCTGGAATATCTATCTGGGATTTTTCCGTTTTTGCTTTCTTGACTATTTGTTTGCTTGTTTCATACATTCTACATTTTTTGTTTTAATACAGAATTTAATGCACTAACATCATAACTTAGATCAGGCCTGGTCTGCGTGGCTAGCCAATTAAGTTGACCAAGCTGCCGTGTCTCTGTTACTTTGGTTGTGGATATAGTGTCTTTAAATTTTTGCCTACTTCTACTGGGATATATTTTAACATTTTTAATTATTCATTCTGTCCTAGTTTTCTATTACCTCCATTTTTCTTTGTTTAATTCTATATATTGGAATTCGGAAACAACTTCAGATTTAATTTCAAATAGACGACGAATTTTGTCTATAACTCTGCTCTGAAAGATTTCTGTTTCCGCAAAGCAGAAATCATCAACATGGGCAGCAATTGTACCCTGCAGTTTGTTTCCAAATTGTCATGTAAATATCGCCTGGTTATATTTTGAAACTTCCGCTCCTAATTTAATTAATTCAATTTAATTAAGATTTGCTGATCATCTGGAAGAAGGAGACATTTTTTTAAATATTTTCTTAGAGGTTCACTTACTTTTTACTCAGCACTGTACACATCTAGAGATATTCCATACGTAACCTAGAGGATCCAAACAGCACCATCAGTCTAACAGTTTACTCTGTAGAAACGCGGCGTTTTTTATGTTCATGGATTTACACATCCAATGGTTAGATGACATTATTCACAATGCTACACGTAGACTTTCTGTAGAGCAGGTGGGAAAATCATTTCTTATATTGCAAACATCTTTGTCCTGGAAGCCTCGAGCTAGAAGTCTAGCTTTACAAATCTGTTTACCATTAGAACTTTATAAGTATAAAACCATCTTGTGGATATCTTGGGTTGACCTTGGTCAGGAATTTGTATGTAAGCTTTATTTTCAACCCAACTCTGGAGTTCCTTCTTTCTTGCCTTTTCCAGATAATCATTTGAGGATGAAATCATTATATCTTCCGCATCACAAGAATTGTTTTCGTCTTCTCTTGTTTGCTCGACTTCACTTGCTTGCCATTCTGATACTCGATGCTCAAAATCCAGCCAAAAGGGTTCGCTTTGCTCCATAATTACATTAATTAAGTGGTTTCTTTTACCTGTTGCTTTGCCTGCTTTACATAAGACATTCAATTTTCTCCATCCTGAATCATCATCATTGGCAAGCTTGCATTGAATAGTTTGTCCTGGTTTCGGGAGAACAATTTTCTTAATGGAGTTTTGCTTTGGTGGCCTGCTGCTCCTTACAGTCTGATGTTCTTCAATATTGCCATTTGGGCGTTCTTAATCCGCCTCACTATCTCCAAACATTGATACATTTGGAGTTTTATCAGGTCCTTTTTATAAGGTGTTGGGTGTTGGTTCCATTATTGTGCCATCTTCAGAGCTTTGATAGGCATCAGGAAAGGGGACTAAATGTGAAGGATGCACTCCCACATATGTACCGCCATGTTTAACGAGTACCTTCTTATGCTCCCTCCCTATGACAGTTCCTGGACCAAACCATCTATCACATATGTTTCTTTTATAGAACAGTATCACCATTTTTGTTCGGCAGTACTATATTTGTTCGAACTTGATGACGAAGTGCGCTTTTTAGTTTTTCTGAAGACTCACATGCTATAAAATGATTCCTGGCAGCATGCATTGCGTTGAGGAAGTTTGCAACACCTTCACTGGTAGACCTTCTAATGCAGGTAGTTTGTCATTTAAAAAAGAAGGCAAGTTGGAATTCCTGCCAAAAACAAGTTGACTAAGACTATAACCGTGGACACTGTGAAGTGTATTTTTATCACTTATGGCCTATGCAAGTGCTACATCAAAACTACAACTTGTGTTTTCAATCGTTTTCTTCACCATTTCTCCTAGTATCCCATTGTGTCGTTGATTCAAACCATTGCTCCACGGACTTTCAGCAGCAGTATTACCTACTATAATATTCAAGTTCTGGGCCATCTCCCTAAAAGATTGGTTATTGAACTCTCTTCCATTGTCAGTGAGGATAGATCCTGGAGTGCCAAAATATGATATCCAATGTGTGAATATAGTACTAAGAATGTCAAAACTTTCCTTACTAGGAATCTTGACTCTAACATTGTATCTTGTACCATGATCAATTAGATACATTTTTCCCCATTAATTACTTTTTATGTCCATGGCAATGCTTTCATTAAAATATGATCCTAATGAGAACCCAACAAAGGGTCTGGGTTCAGTCTTTTTGTATTGGATGTATATTTCACATGAATTAGGAAATTCTTGTAAAATGTTTATGAATTCAGAGTCTTTTATTCCTGCGTTCTTAACTCGATCACACAATATTTACTACTTGGATGGCTAGATTATTTATGTAATTTTGTTGAAATTCTATTTTTTTTCTGATTTGCTTTTGGTCGTAATTTCTCTAATGAAAAGTATTTGATTAATAAACTTACCTCGATCCGGTGGAGGTCTGGTAATAGGAATATGATGGTGACCAGACGAAGTACACCGTAGTGGAACTTTTTTCCAAGCATTGTGACACTGTCATTTTCAAAATTGAGACATGTCTTGCCTCTTTTCATGAGATATTTGCTTAATAAAAACGGTATGTTCGATTCCACAACATCAGTAACAATGCTGACGTCAATGGCGGTGATGACACACGGTAGAGTAGCTGCTAACAGTGATTTTAGTTTCTTTCCGTCGCCGAACTTGTAAGTTCTCAGTCCTTCTCAAACATTTATTTTTGTTGCTGTTGTTGTTATACAGGAATGGGTTCCAGAAAACACTCTCACCATGTAGTCCCACAAACAGTGGCACAAACACCACTGTCTAGGACTGCTGAACTAATTGCTCCGAGGAGCTGCTTTCGCTGGTTCCTAGGCCTCATGAATTTAAACGTCCTACGAGGCTGGCATCCCGTTCCCACCCCTTCACCGTTGAAACTGTTAGATGTAGACGTCTCTTCTACTCCAATAGCTTCATGTCTCGCACATCTCGCCTGTGGAACTCCCTTCCGTATTCCTGTTTCCCTGACAAATACAATCTTCAACTATTTAAGTGTAACGTCAATCGACATCTCCAGTTGCCTTGATCTATCCACTTCCTTTCTCCACATCCTTTCACCTTTTATTCCTATCTGCTCTCGCTTCAAATCTTCTGTAAACCCCTTGCCTTGATCGATCCACTATCTTTCTCCACATCCTCTCCTTTACCACTCCTATCTGCTCTTCCTCCAAACCTTCTGTAACCCCTTGCGTGCTAGTGGCGCTTTAAAAAAAGAAAAAAAAAAGTGTCTCACCCAAAAATGTTTGACCGTTATCTTCCTGTTTTTGTTGACTCATCAGCACGGTGTTAGCGACAGATATGTAGTCGTCCTTTTGACTCCTATCCTGCTTATTACTGGTGCTATCAGCGTACGAACAATTGGAACCCCAGTGGCATTTGCAGCCCCATGTGAAGCATTTGGCGGTATTGCCTTCAGGTTCAAATGAGCCTGAACTTTTGTCAGAAGATACCGGAATTTTGTTCTTTCGTCCTCTTCTGCTTCTGTTACCTCGCTAACCGGAAAACCGAGAAGGACGCCGGTTTTTCAAGCGACCGTAATATACTTCATTAGTGTCTTCCTGGCTGTTTTCATAGGCAAAATCCATATCTCTCTTTATCATAGCTGGTTGAGTACTTGTTGACGAAGCATCAGAAAACTGTTTGCGCATATTTTTTTAAAGTTGTCTGGACACTTGCGGACATTGTTAATTCGTCGATGGTTGCTTTTACTAGTGGCTCATTCTCAGGCGTCAGATTAGCACTTTGTAATGCTCTGTAGGCCAGTACCGGCTCTGTTAATTGTATTCTGTGGTTCTTTAATTTTGAGATCTGACGGTCGAAGTTAACAATGTAGTCGTCTGTTGACATGCCATTCTATCATATTGTTCGAACGACTCGTATGTCATAAAAGTTGAAAGCGTATCTAACTTTTTATATAATTTTTCCATTCCATCATTATCTTAATCATTCTACGCCCTCCAATAACGACTGGAATAATAGTTGTGTTTAAATGTTATATTCATACCATTTCTATTTGCAGATACTTGTACTCGGAGTGTTTACCTGTTGCAGCTATTATTCTTGAGGCTTTTGCATGTTCCACCTGATAATTGTCATTGTAAAATGTGTGACAGCAATTTATATATCCAGCACATTCCCCTTATTATGGTTGTTGTTGTTGTTATTATTATTATTATTATTATTATATATGTTTATTCCCACCAGTTATATCTGATGATTGTCATTTTGAGTAAAGTGACAGCAGTCTATTTAAATCTCCAGCATCTTCCTCGGTATCAGCTGTTATTATTTTTAATATTTCTACCACATATATCTGATAGTTTTCTTTGTGGAATGGGTGACCACAATCTCTTAACATCTTCTATTTAAATCTCCAGCACCTTCCTCGGTATCAGCTGTTATTATTTTTAATATTTCTCAATATTCCTACCACATATATCTGATAGTTTTCTTTGTGGAATGGGTAACCACAATCTCTTCACATCTTCAAGCACCTTCCTCAGTATCTGTTGTTATAATTATTGTTGTTTTTTTATATATCTGTATATTCCAATTGGCTATATCACTCATTATAACTTACATGTACCCAAACGCTTTCATTTTCTGGGTGATGTTTTGTTATTTGTCAAGTTTTTCATTTTCTTTTGTCAACACTCTATTGGTTGTTGGCATAGCCATGTCCATGTTCTGACAGGTACTCTTTTCTTTATTTTTGATGATCAAATCTGATCTTTTCCCATGCTGGAATGTTAAGTGCGTATTTCAAAATCTCAGAGTATCATATAATTTCTATTTTCTGGAACAGCTGCTGATCTGCACTGAAACCATTTGTTTACATTATTAAATCCAGTTTCTTTGCACATTTTATACTGTATGATTGTTTTTACTTAGATTCCTTTTCAGGCCAATATGCTGCATTCGCTTACATTATGATTTGTAGTTTCATCTTTGTATTAACTATTAATTCCAACCTTACCAGCATGTTCCCCAACTTTCTCAGTTCCTGGGCAAGGTCCTGAAATTTGTAAGGTTTTTTTCATCTCACCCTATGGTTTGTGGCACAGCCATGTCCATTATTTAGAAAATCCTCTTTTCCTTAATTGTTAAAATCATATCTAATCTTCTTATTTGGATAGGAACTTAGTCTGTGTCTCAAAGTCTGAAAGAAAGTTATTTTTTTATCTTCTAGGACAGCATTTGATTTGAGCTGAGACCATTTGTTTAGATGGGCAAACTCCAATTGTTTGCATAGTTTCTAGTGTTTGACTGTTCCTACTCTGTCATGCCTGCTTCATATGCATATTGCCTTCACTTATGATCTGGCTGAGAGCCTCTTCTTTTTTAAACACAGGCAGTATTTTCTCTTCATTTTAGGATTTTTTCTACTTTCACTTTCAAATCATTATCATCATCATCATTACATTTCTATCTTATCAGTTTTCTTTAATTTTTTTTCTCCAGCTAAATTTCTGCCTATCAGCAAAAACCTGTTCCAATGGCGATAAATAATACATGAAGCTGCACGTCAACTTATTTGCCTTCCCTAAACAAACCTTGCTCATACTGCCTGAAAAAAAAATGGAAGTTGGGGGCACGACAATTCATCTTCGAAAATTTTAATCAGATAAAATGTGTGGAAGGAAATTAAGGAAGCAATCGAAGACAGCGATTAAAGCCTTCAGTTTTATTGCGTTATTTGTTTTCATTTATTTTCCTTTCTCTCTGATTTCCCTTTTCCTCTACCCCTCTCTCTGTCAGTCTGTTTGTCTGTATCTCCTTCTCTTCCCTCCTTTCTCTCTCATACACAAACACACACAATCTATCTCTCCAGTGGAATCTGGATGAAGAACCTAATCAAAGCAAGGAATAGCCATATTAACCCCATGGAGTTAAATTTCTGTTGCTTCTTTCTCTCTTACCACTCACTCAATTTCTTTCTTTCTTTTTTCTTACTTTTTCTTTCTTTATTTATTTTTCCACTCTCTCTATTTTAATTTCCTTTTTCATTTTCATTTTTTCTTTCTTTCTCTCTTACTGTCTTCTCTCTCTCTCTCTAACCCTCTTCTCTCTCTTTTCGATTCTATTCTTTCTTTCTTTTGCTCAAATTTATTTTACTTCTCTTTTCCAATTTTCTCTCTCCTTTTCCAATTTCAATATATTTCTGTTTTCTTTTCCACTTCTTGTTTTTCTTTCTTTCTTTCTTATGCTCTTCTCTTTCTACTCTTTCAATTTATTTCTCTTTTCACTTCCCTTTCTTTCTCTCTCTCTCTCTTACTCTCTCTCTGAATTCTCTCAGTTATTTCTCTTTTCCCTTCCCTTTATTTTCCTCTCCCTTACACTTTTCTCTCTTTAAATTTTCTCTATTTCTATTTTCTAATTCTCTCTCTTTCTCCCTCTCTTTCTCTCTCTCTCTTTCTCCCTCTCTCTCTCTCTCTCTCTGAATCTGGAGAAATAAATTGAGCGAAATAAGAAATTACTCGCCTTTAATGCATGAAAATTCTTCTCTCCCTCATTCCTCTCAAACTGATTTTACCACTCCCTCTCTCTGTTTCAAGATCTTTCTTTCTATCTCTCTTTCTACTTTCTCATTATATATGTATATAAGTATTTTTCCAATTCTCTCACTCTCTCTCTCTTACACTGAGCTTACAGAATGAACTTGAAATGTCCAGATTAATTTGTCTTCCCTGTTCTCTCTCCTCTATTTTATCATTTTGTCCTCCCTTTCTCTTTCTCTTTCTCTTTCTCTTTATCCTCTCTTAATTTACTTCTATTTTCTACTTCTCTCTCCCTCGATCTTTTTCAACCTTTTTCATTCTTTCTCTCTCATCAGAGAATTAGTAGGCAAGTTTTCAAAAGTTCTTATTTACTATATGTAACTTAGTTTTAACACGAAACCTCAAATATGGAATTGCTATATATTCTAGCGGAATGTAGTGGTTTCACATTACCTTGGTGGTTTGTAATTCACAATTTTTATTTTCTTAGACTGGTTACCACCTAAGATTAGAGATCCCAATTTATCCTGTTATTTAACCAGTAGCTGGTGGGGAGAAGACATGGATTTGTGCCTTTCCAAAGGGTACTAGTGAAAAAGAGAATGTAACAGGTTACCCCGGAACTTGAACTTGGCTTGCTGATTCCACTTTTCACACCATTATCCATTACACTATACACTGTGTTTTTAATAATCTTGTGCTTTTTTTTGTTTTTGTCAGTAATGTCTAAATCTCATATTTTATTATTAAGTACATTTTCCTGCCTTTATAAATTGATTGTGGATGTCAAAAGCTTGAAAAAGTATTTATAAAACAGCAAAATTTCATTATAAACAAAGAAAAGTGTGCAGAAGTTCTATGTAATATCAGTTTTCTCATATGGCAGACAAATAAAGAAAAATGCCTTCCAAAAGCTAAACAAGAAATAGAAATTTTGTTAGAAACAAAGAAAAGATTGCTGAACTGATATGCTCCTAAATTAACTGCACATGATCCTATATGGCAATAAAGGCTAGACAGTTTCCGCACAGATGAAAAGCGGTCCTTCTACAGAAGGATACTGAGAATACCATGGGTGGATCATGTGATCAATGAGGAAGTTTGAAAGGCAATGGAATTGAAAAGAATACTTTTATTTAGAATCAGAAAGAAATAGTTGAACTTTCTCAGACATAGCACAAGTAATGAAAGCTTGGAGATTTTAACACTGACAGGACACATTGAAGATAAAAAAGGGCAGAAGGAAACTGTGAGCGACCTACGTGATGAGCCAGTACAAATGAACAGTACGGTATGGCTTGGGATGAATAGTACAGAGAAAGACATTACTCGAAGCTACAAAGAATAGGAATTTGTGGGGAGCCATGATCCACACATCCTGAAGGGACATGGCACATGAAAGAAAGTTTTTCTCCCATTTAGTCATGGAAGTGATCTCCTACTCATTCGATCCCTGTTTTAACTTCTTTTTTTTATTATGATTGTTTAATATTTAGTTAAGTTCTGCTGAAGTAAATGTTTTTTTGTTTTATAATTTCTTTTATTTTGGGGGGAAAACTACTACAACTGCATTCTGCAATTTTTCTCTTGCTGCATGTTTCTCATTGAGCCATTCCTATGTTACTTGCTTTTTCTTATTTCTGATGACCTTGTTTACCTTATATATTCTGTATCATTTCTTTGCCTTATCTGATGTTTCTTGTTCATTAATGAATTTCACCTATCACCCACTTCTTTCCTTTTCTTGTTTTTTTTTTTTTTACAATACCTTGTCCCAAAAAATTTTCAAACAAAACTTATTAGTCTGTTTACAGACCCGATCATCTTTTTTCTTTAAATGTACTATTTATCAAAATTCACTGTATTGATTACTTTCTTTCACTTGTATGTGGGTATATATTGGTGCACAAGTGCACCTCTCTTTCTGATTTTTTGTTGCCTTTATTCATTCTCTTTACATATCATTAGTGATCTATCTTCCTGTCTCACACCATAACTTTCTCCGAGTGCACACCTGCCTCTCAGTTGCCTGAAATGATGCCAGAAGATAAGGTAATAGAAGAATTTAAAAGGCAAAATTTTTGGATTCTTCATCTTTTTTTTTAATTGTCTGAGTCTGAAGATGAAAAAAAAAAACAATATCAAGAATTAAATTCTTCCAAATCTGCCGTTTCATCAAATTTTGTTTTCTTTTCAGAACTTTATTTTATTTTAATGGTAGATTACTTTAAGCTTTCAGTACTTTTGAGATATCTTTCTTTCTCTTATATTTTCTTACAAATTCCAATCAAAGGTAAAGAGATACTGAGATAACTATCCTTCCTCTTTTCCCATTATATAAACCCAACTTGGTTAGTCATGTGACCTTTAGCAGCCAATCAGTGGAGCACTTTCTTGACAAGAAATTTTCAGGTAGACACCACTAACAAAAGTGTACAGAAGGAAGTAGAGACAACATTTTGTGACATGATGTGACAGACTTGTGAGTAAAAACAGCTTTTGTAACATTTTTTTAATCATTTCAGCTCAAGCAAAACAACAAAGACAGTAGGATGCAAGGAGATACTGAGTGTTAGAAAATATGAGAAAAACTATTATTAAGGAGAGAGGACAATAAAAGAACAAGAATTAAGAAGACAGAAGATAAAGATTGACATTGAATTTAAATTTTTGGAGATCAAAGGTGGCTGGGAAGCAAGAAGCCAGAAAAAAGTTCTACAAGAGCAAAGTGTGATAGAAGAAACTATTAGCATAGAACTTACGGTTACATCTTTTGCCATTCCAACTCTAAAATGATGAGTTCTTGCTGCCAATCTAGTACTGCACCTAAATTCATAAAGTCTAAGTACCATAGCAGAAAGTTCATTCGAACAATTACCATAAAAGTATTTACAGAAAAGGCAGAGGGAAGCTATGTGGTAGGAAAGGGACTGAAGCCAAAATGATAGGTCAAGACCAGTAACATTGCAGATTCTTCTTTGGATTTTATGAAAAATCTCTAAATATATAGCAGGAGCACCAGACCACAAATTTTCCTTTTCAGGGTCAGAAGAAAAAGAAACAGGAGATCCTATTATGAAAAATCAATTGAAAAAAACTAATATTTAACATGTTTCTTGTATATAGCTATAAGGGCAAAACAAGGAAATCTATACTGATGGAAAATTAAAAGTTATTTACAGAACTAACTGCTTAAAACCATATCCTTGCTTAATATTGTATAATTAAACCATTTTAAAAGGTGATATAATGGAACAACCTGTCACCCACATGAGTGACTACACTATAGGTAGTAACTATCTATAAGTATCTGTAAGTCAATGGACTACAGAGGCTTGCTGTGACCTGTTCCAGCAAGACGGTCGAAATCTCTGCCTCTGAGCAGAGAAGAACCCGGACAAGGCTCTGCCGAAGGGCAGAGTCTCGTTTGGGGAGGTAGACTGTCCCTGAACCTGTTTTTATGGGTTCAAATAGGGAATATTTTGGCCGAGCCTACGGGCTAAGAAAACCCATGTTAAACCTGGCTTTGTGCTACATGCAACCCTCATAGTGGGTAGCTATATATCCTAGATATCCTAGCTGGGATCTGTTGAGTATGACTCAGAATTATGTGAGAACTACCAACCTTCCAATAGTAGTACTCACTACCGGATTGACTTGCGATGACCTTGTGCATAACTGTTACCTTTATTCTTATTGTACTGGTTTTTACAATAAGCCTTTACTTTATTTATCCACCTTGTTTTTCAAGTATATATTTCTATTCACACAAAATATAATAAAACGCATGTCTCAAAATCTGCAAAAAACTCCATTTCCATTAATACTAGGGGATACTTTTGCAACTCTATGAAAATAAAACTGCTTGTAGTTCCCACAAATATTATGACTAAAACTAGAAAATATCTATAATTATTTGACAGAAGTATTCAAAAAGCTTATTGACTAATCATAAAATAAACCTAGTTCTGACAATAAACTACATCTGGTTTCAAATTCTATCATTGGGAGATTGGAAGCTTTTTGGAGCATGGAACCACCTCTTAATTGCTGTTATTCTCACGTCCACTGAGACTCTGGGTGGTAGCACTTATTAGGGTCCAAGCCATGGCGGCAAATAGCAAACCCCTAAACAAAAAACAAAACTTTTTTTTATAATAAAATTACCAGCAATACATTTTTATAAAAAAATGACCAACAATATATTTTTTAGTAAAATGATGAACAATACAACACTAAAAAGTATAAAATACATTTTAATAGTAAAGTTACCAGTAGTACATTTTTTTAAAGTTACCAACAATACATTTTATTATCTACAAGTCATATAACTAAAAAACATGTTTGCTCTGAAACTATAAAACTATGTACAAAATATTTGTATTTGAAGCCGTAAAATTGCATACAAAATATCTAGAATTTGGCATTAAATAACCCATAGTGGCTGATATGTCATTATAGATTGATATGACTGTAATAGATTGATATATAGACATATATAAAATATAAAAGTGGACATTGAAGTCAACACTCAGAGGTGATAGAATGTTTCATGCTAAGCACAATAATCAGACCACATGTATTGTGTTTTTTCTCAACTATTTATACATATGGGTGAAATAAATAAAGTAGATAATAAACAAATTAACAAACCACTCCAGCCAAAATAACCATTAGAATAGACTACAACAATTAATGCAAAAACTGCAAACTCTGAGTGGATGAAAAAATAGCTATAATTACTTTCCCAGACAAAAAAAACTACTAAATAAATGATCATCTCAAAATGCAGACATGAAAACAAATTTTTACTTTGTTACTTAAAAATTGAAAACTGTAAAGAATAAATTAAAATAAAAAATAAATAAGCAAAAACAAGTAAAATAAATTAATCCAAATAAATAAAGAAAGAAAATAATAAACAAATTAACAAACCACTCCTGCCAAAATATCCATAAGAATAGACAACAACAATCAATCCAAAAACTGCAAACTCTGATTGGATGAAAAAATAGCTATAATTAACTTCCTAGACCAAAACAAACTACTAAATAAATAATCAGAACTCATCTCAAAATTTTTTATATGTTACTTAAAAATCAAAACCCAAAAAGAATAAATAAAAATAGACAAAAATAAAGAAAAAACAAGTAAAATAAATTAATCCAAATAAAGAAATAATCAACAAATTAACAAACCAGTCCTGCCAAAATAACCATTAGAACAGACTACCCACAATGCACCACTGAAACATATATATGAATAGTCGAGAAAACACATGTGATTTAACAATTACATTTGACATGAAACAGTCTGTTAACCTCTGAGTGTTGACTTCAATGCAATGTCCACTTTTATATTTTATATTTACATATGCTCTATCTCTGACATTGAGTATTTTATCCCATAAATATAGCATACCTTAAAACCATATTTCTTTATATATATATATATATATATATATATGTGAACAGACTGTGATAGATAAATAGATAGATATCAATAGGCTGAGATAGATAAATAGATAGATAATGGAACAGATATAGGTATGAAAATGCTGAGACAGAAACAGAAAAGATTGAAAGAGATCTGAGAAGATGGAAGATGAAAAAATTGTGATTGATAGATAAACAATTTTTCCATTTGAAATTCAACAACAAAGGGAATAAATGAACTTACACAAAATATTTTTCAAAGTTAGCAATGTTAGTTAAAAAAAAAACAAACAAACAACCCCCCCACCAAATAACTGAGAAACTATTTTGCTTACTAACTTTTTTCCCTTTCAAGCAACTGTTTCGTTTATTTGTTCACATTTGGATTTGAAAGTGTTGCACCACATGAACCAAATCAGATCAAAACTTTTTAAATCTTGTTCTTTGAGTTTGGAGAGTTTTAATAAGGCAAACTTAGAATTTCATTTCATTTTTTATTTCTTCTTCTCGCTCTCTCTCTTTGATATACGTATATTTTGTCGGCGTAAGTATGATATATGCATATAAATATACGTCTTTCTATCCCAACCAATACATATCTGAATATTCAAATCAATTCATATCTATCAATTTACACACACACACACACACACTTAGTCAGAGAGGCAGAGACACAAATACACTGAAACAAGTTCAACTAGAAGACCTTTCATAAAATATGTGTGACTTTGTCATTTGGTCCATTTTATGGAGGTAGGTTGGGTTATAAAATTTTCATCACAACCCCCACCCCCGATATACATGGGTTCCTAATATAATGACACAATGTTTCTCCATTTATATACATATCTCTATCTATGAATCTGTGTGTGTATATATATATATATATATATATATATACACACACACACACAGACATATACCTACATATAGTGAAAATCATACATTAACTACAATGTAGAACCTGATTGCTGTTTGCATTAGTGTGTAAGAAACTAATAGTTGTGGTCAGTTGGGTCTGTGTCAGATTATTATGACAATTTATATATATATAAAAAACACAAATATATAAACAGATGTAGATAGATAAATATTATCATTGTCTTTTATTTATTGATATATATATGTGTGTGTGTGTGTATTGATATAATATAAATTTCTGTGTCACAATGGAATCATATTTAAAAAAGAATAATTATAATATATATATATTAAAAAAGTCAGGTGGTAGGTGCTAGTTAATTTCCTAACATTTTATTGGCTTAAAGAGTTAGGAAATTAATTATTTAAAGCTCTGCATGATCGATTTTTGGGATTGTGTTTAGAGCACTTTTTAATTCAACTGTACCCTAGTCAGACTCAATTCTAACCAACAATTGCTTAAATATATATATATATATATATATATATATATATATCTAATGCATGTTTCATATATATATATATATATATATATATATATTTTATATAATATTAGTGGTCAGTATATATATATATATATATATATATATATATATATACACAAACACACACACACACACACATACATACATACATTATATATATATATATATATATATATATATATATATATATATAAATTCCCAAGAGAATAGAATCCAGGTAGAACTCAATGTCCAGGACAGAGTAAGAATATAATATAAAAGGCTCAAACACTAATATTCCATGGCTATAATTTATTACATTGGAATTGTAATCACAATCCAAATCATCAGACCTACAAATCGTGATTACGATTCCAATGTAATAAATTATAACTATGGCATATTAGTGTTTGAGCCTTTTATATTATATATATATATATATAATATATATTGTTTATTATAATTTTTTCATATAGACAAAAACAATTTACTCACGGCAAAGATGCAACTTCGTTTCGGTTCATTTAATTGCACTTCAACTGGTGAGAACCAAAATGGTTATGAACAATTTTGTTTGTAAACAGGATGCACGTGGAACATCACTTCCTTTATTCTATTTGTTTAAAAAAAAAAAAAGGTACATTTTAAGAAGAGATATATATGGATAAAGAAAAAAATAGGAGAGGCAAAAGGGTGACAGTGAAACAATAGTATTTGTTGATATCAGTTTGTTGAAGGATTGTTGTGGTTTTAAAGTGAAGGGACAACCCCAAAAGATTTTTAATCAACAACAACGGTCAAGGCTTCCTAGGAGCGAGGGGTGGGGAAGGAAAGGTGAGAATAGTGGAGAGTAAGACGATGAAAGTGGAAGTAGGGATAATTTCAAACGCTGGTTATAGTAGTAATTGTAAATATTTTTGGTAATTTTAAAGTGAAGCCAGAGCTGAATTGTGTATTTTTAGACTGGAATTATTGCTACTAGTTTTGTAATCAATGAATATATTTTGTAAGTTACTAAATTAAAATATGGGGAATTTTTCTTGGTATGTTGAATACATAAGTTATTTGTTTGTATTTTTTAAAAAACAATAAGTTTTAGTTCAGAATTTAAGTAGAAAGGTATATAAAAGTATGGGATATTACTATAACTTTTATAAGCAAGTTTTTTATCTGATACTATTACTAGTATTATATATCTGCAAAAACATTTTAAGAATCATCATCTAAGCTAGATTAGTGGAAAGGTATATTAGAGGGTAGAAAGTATATCAAAGGAAGTGAGTTTTAATTTTAAACATTTAGGCTAATGGATTTGGAAGTTTAGCAAGATTGTAATGTTAAATCTTTAATATACCTACAAAAACCATGGTTTCAAATCTTTGCTTTAATAATTGGCTGTTGTTCAAAAGTTTAACAATACATATTTTTTCCTGCAAACATAAAAAACAAGGTTTGTTCAAAGATTTGCAAGTTCTGGCTTGTTTTAGGATTTTACATTTAACCTTAGGTGTTTTGTTTTCCTTCTTCACTTTCCAAAAGTACTTAAAAAGTGATGTCATATTGCGTTTGCTTGTATTAGTAAAAGATGATGTGATTGTAATATCGATCCTTAAAAGATCTTCTAGTGGATCCCACATTCAATTTAATATCCTTAGGGTTCTCATTTGATGAGATATAGCATCTATATACAATGGATTTCGTTAGGCACCTGTTTGATAATGGACATTGATCAGGGATTCTGCAATTACATATTTTGGTTAACTGGGGTATATTAGAATTTGTGTTTGGGTTGCATATATTCTCATTAAAAAATTTCAGTATTCTATTGTTGTGTGATTTAATGATTTTATCTAAATTTCTAGAACAACTATAACCAATTTTTAGGGTATTTCGGTTGAGGATTTGATTTCATTTACTGTTTGTAGGAAAGTGTTTGTTAATTAGATTAAAAAAATGTCTGTCCCAGTTTGGTACACACTAATTTGTTGAAGGGACATGTATACCAAATTATTTTTCTTCCTCTATTGGTTTTTCTAGAGTAACTATATTTTCCATATATTTAATTTCAGAAGATCTGTAGCCACTGCTGGTAAGGATTTTGTTGTAAACAATTTTGTATTTATCGAATATTTTTTGGTAGAAGAGTGCTGGTTGATACAACATTCAATGGATGATGGAATATGCTTAATAACCAATGGTGGGTGAGTGGAATTAGGATTTATATAAATGGGCTTAGCATTATTTTTTTTTAAGAAAGGTTGGAAATTATTAAGGGCTAAGTTTAAGGCTACATCTAAGAAATCCACTCGTTTAATGTTAGAATTAATTTTAACTTTGAGGTGTAAAGATTAAAATACCCTATGAATCAATTTCCTCAACTTGTCTACCTTACTTCCGGTAGAATTATTTACTACCATCAGACCATCGTCCCTATAAATCCCTATATTATTTAAGCTAATTTCATTATGTGCAGTAAGATTGTACAAAATAAATAGTCTAAGTCAAATGACTCAGCAGAATCCAGGAATCCCATAGATACATCAAAATTTTCATCTAATTTCTTTATCCATTGTTCGTTGCTGTGGATTATTATTGATTTTCTACAATTTAGGATGATACCAATTTCATCCTTAGAGATAGAATAAAATTCAGCAAACTCCAAAGCCATTTCAAAAAGGTTTTTGGATATAGATAGATGGAATATATATATATATATATATATATATATATATATATATATATAATGCATACTTCATATATATATATGTATATATATATATTACATACTTCAACAGAAAACATTTTTTTCAAATAAATTTTGTCAAAATCTATTGTTAAATCTGTTTACTTTTTATTACATTTTTATAGTTTGCATATAGTTTGGCACACTTCTAGATCATATGTATTTTCTCTCTCTCTCTCTCTCTCTCTATATATATATATATATATATATATATATATATATATATATATATATACACACACACAAATATACATATGTTCTTGAAGTGTATGTATGTATATATTTGTGTTTGTGTTTGTGAATAACAGTTTTCACACTGCACAGATACTGCACATTGTTCCTAGGTTTTGTGTGCAGATACTACACTGATCCTTGGCAGAAGTGCCAATTAATTTCATCATTTTTTATGGGTAATATACTACTGTTAATAAATTCAATAATCATAATGATGTATACATTTTTTGCAAATGAGATAAGTAAGAAAATTTGCTGTGTCTACCTGCAAGGCTTAACTTAATGACATCATATTATTATTATTATTGTTATTGCATCACATTTCCATTTCCACACAGTTCTCTCAAATTCTTCCTTAATCACTTCTCCGTCTTTCTGTCTTTTGATATAGACTTCAAAAGGATATGATTTTTCTTCATGGCAGCAGAAATTTGATTCTGTAATGAAAGAAGGAAAGAAAGAAAATCAAAACAAACAAAACAGACCAAAAATAAGAAGCTAAAGATAAACAAAAAGAAAAATAATATTAGTCTTTTTCACCACAGAATTTGAGAGAGAAAAAAGCAAAACAAAATAAAACAAACTCTTAAATGCCACATCGCCTCAGTCTATTTTTCTTGTGTTCTTTCTGTATGAATGTTTCTTGATAATGCTTTCATTTTTGAATTAGGTAAGAAAATAATGATGCCAGTTTTCTTTTCTTTTTTCTTTTTGTCAGGTTTCTTTTTTGTACATTTCCCATCTTTGCCATTCTTCCTCTTGCCTTCTGCTTATACTAACTAATTAGCATCTTGAATTATGGAGGAGAAGAGATAAGGGCCAAGAATGAAGAGAAGAGTCTCAAAATCTAGTTATGTTGTTAATGCTAATGATTATGCCATTGGTGGTTATAATGATAAAATAATAATGAGAGCATTAATGATGATGAGGCAGAGGTATTGGGCATGATAACAAATAAAGAAATATGTGTTCAGCATTTGAGCCTGGGTAAAAGTGATCAGCATTTGAAATTGAGTAAGGTGAACAGCATTTCATCTTAGTTAAAGTGATCAGCATTTGATCCCAAGTAAATTGATCAGTATTTGAACCTGAGTAAAATGATCAACATTTGAGCCTGGGTAAAGATAGCAACATTTAATCTTTTGTAATGTGACCAGTATTCGAGTTTAGGTAAATTGATCAGTATTTAAGCCAAAGTAAAGTTATCAAAAATTTATCTCATGTAATGGGATCAACATTTAAGCCAGGGTAAAGAGATCAACATTTGATCTCTGGTAATGTGATCAGTATTTTAACCCAAGTAAAATTATCATTATTTGACCTATGGTAAAGTTATTGAAACTGAGCTTGGATAAAGTGATTATCATTTGAATGACAACATTTGAGCCTGTTTAAAGTGATCAGCATTTGAGCCTGGGTAAAAGTGATCAGAAATTTGAGTTTAGGTAAAGTGATCAACACTTGATTCTCAGTAAATTGACTAATATTTGATCTCAAATACAATCATCATTTCCACCGAAGTAAAATGATCAGTTTTTGATTTCTGTTATAGTGATCAGTAGTTGAGCTTGTCTAAAATGATCAGGATCTGTCTAGGGTAAAGCAGTCAGTATTTTAGTTAATGTAAAAATTATTGCCATTTGAACCCTATGGAAATTATCAGCATTTGATCTCAGATTGTGCAGCATTTGAGATCAAGGTATCAAGGTCAGTATTTCAATGCAGCTAAAAAGCCAACATATAATGTTAGGTACTTGATAATCCCTTTTTTTTTATCTCTTTGACGGTTTTTTAAGTGCTTAGCTTATTTTTTTTTATGTTCAAACATTAAGATAATAGATTTGAATAGTTTACTCTCTGAAGTAGTTACATATTTCCCAGAAGAGCTATAGGTTCATTTTCAAACCTAAGTCAAGATCTGGGGTTTTGTACACTGATTTTTCAAGGCAAGCAGATGATTCACACTTGGAATGGGGTCCTGCCATAATCTTCCAGCTTACATCATGAAATAATTGGTTTTGTGCCATACTCACTAAATATCAATAATAAATGTGAAGAGCTTGGTGGGTGAGTCAGTTGTATATTTTCCACTGGGCAATAGTAATGAATGTTCAAATGTAAATACAGAAACAGGAATTTAATTGCTGATTTTCAAGGTAAGTGGTCAATCCTCACAGGGAAGATAAATTCAACAGTTTTTTTCCCACCATATTTCCCACAGAACTTTTGAGGTATTGGTTTAACAAGTTCTACCTCAGACCTGTTACATATGTAATCATTTGAAAGAATGAAAATTTGGATAGATTTGTTTAATAAATCCTACCTGTTATATATATATAATCATTTAAGAGAATGAAAGTTTTGATGAGTTTGTTTATATAAATCCCACCTATTATATATATATGTAATCGTTAGAGAGAATTAAAATTTTTATGGATTTGTTTACTTATTATATATACAGTGTAACCCGGATATAAGAGAAACCCGGATATAAGATAATATTTTATCTGGTCCCAAATTAGAGCCATAATTAATTAAACAAAATAGACCAAGCCCGGATATAAGAGAAACCTGGATATAAGATACTTCTTCTCCGGTCCCGACAACTTTCTTATATCCGGGTTACACTGTATATACATTTTTATGGATATACAGCGTAACCCGGATATAAGAGAGTTGTCGGGACCGGAGAAGAAGTATCTTATATCCGGGTTTATCTTATATCCGGGTTTGATCTATTATATATACATTAACACAGACTCGAATTTGGGACCATATAAAATCTCTCTTATATCCGGGTTTCTCTTATATCAGGGTCTCTTATATCCGGGTTACACTGTATATACCTATTATATATATGTAATCATTCGAAAGAATGAAAGTTTAGATGGATTTGTTTAATAAATCCTACCAGTTATATGCATAATCATTAGAGTGAATGAAAGTTTGGCATTATAGTGATTTTCCAAGCGTAGCTCAGATGTGGCACAAGGCCGAAAGTATGGAGCACCCAGTGAGGATCGAACTCACTACTCAGTCGGAATAGTTTTAGCGCGGCAAGCTTGCTAACCATTACACCACATCGAGGTGCCCAAGTTTGGCATTATATTTTACTAAATCCTTCTGATAATATCACAGTTTATATAAACAGCTTCTGTCTATTATATTTAATAACTAATAGTATTGATAACACAAATAGTAACTGAGCCATGAGATTTAAGTCAAGTTTCACTAATAATGAAGGTTAAGACTGCATGAAGGCAAGTTAGTAAAAACAAACCTGAATTATAGCTTCAGCTTTTACTGAGGCCAGCTGCATCGTTGGAGTTTGAGTAAGTGACATTAATTTCAAATTGGCTCACACCATGAACATTAACAAATGATTAACAATATCAAGAATGATGACTTTTCTCCTTGTAAATTATCCTGTCCAAATTTTCTGAGTTTCTCTTCACTCATCAATCAAGTCATTTAATAAGAATTTAATGTCGATATTTCTATTTGACAACACCACCCACCCACAATAACAACGGACGAGTAATTAGTTTGTTTGTTTTATCTTTGGAATTTTATTTTAATAAGTAAATGTACATACAGCTTATTTTATTTATGTTATTTGTATTATTTTTTTTTCATATTATTTAAGACAATTATCCTTTTTTTAATTTTAGTTTTAAATTCCTTCAAAGTTAATTTGCTTTGTGTCACAGAGGAATTTCATTCAACTCCTTATCATCTTTTTTTTAGCTTTCTTATTCTTTTCTTTTCATTTTTTCCTCTCATCTTCTCTTCTTCTCATGTTCTATTCATTGTTGTTGTTGTTTTCCTTCTTCCTCTTTTGTTCCCCATTCTTGTTTGGCTTCTAATTTTCTTCTTTTCATTCTTCTTCCCTTAACTTTAACTTTAATTTAACTTTCTTTTTATCACCATCATTTTCTCATTTTTTTTCATCCTTATCTCATCTTTTCCTTCTCTTTATTATTTTCTCTCATCTTGTTTTCCTTCATCATCATCATTTTCTTCTTTTCATCATTATTTTTATCCTTATTCTTCTTCGGTTTCTCATTTTTTCCTTTTCGTTTTTATTCTTATTCTACTATTTTATCTTCTTTTCCTCATTGATTATTCATTCCTCTTTTTCTTCTCATCTTATTTTCTTTCTATCTTTCTATTTTCTTATTCATCATTCTTCTATAGCTTTTAATAATTCTTCTCTTCATCTTAATTACATTCTTCTTAATCATCTCACCATTGCTTTTCACTGTTATTTTTATCCTTATTTTTTCTGTATTTTTCTTTAGTTTCTCATTTTTTATTCATATTTTCTTCATCATAATTTCATGCCTCTTTCCACGATTGTTTTTTCACCTTTCTTTTTCTTTTCTTGCTCTTTCTATTCATTTTCTCCACCTATTTTTTATTCTTTCTTACTTTCTTCTTCTTTTTATTCTTTTTCTGACATTTTTTTTATTTTTAATCTTTCTTTCATTTCTCTTCTCATATCACAGTCATTCTTCACTTTTTATAGTCTGTTCATTCTTATTTTTCTTCTTATTGTTCATTTTTCTTTTCTTCTTTTCATATTCATTCTTCCTTCTTCTTCTTCTTCTCATATTCCATTCATTCCTTCCTCTTCTTATTGTCTATTTATTATTTTTCTTTTCTTCTAGTCTATTCATTTTCCTTCTTTTTGCCTTCATTTTTTTTCTTTTTCTTTTACGCTGTTCATTTTTCTGATTCTTATCTTCATTTTTCTTCATTTTTCTTCTTTTCACTTTCATTCTTCTTATTTTTCTTTTCTCCTTGTCTTTATTCATTTTCTTCTTTTCCTTCTTTTAATTATTTTATTCACATGTTTTATGTTTTTACTGTCAAATACAAATAATTATTTTGAAGATTAAAATTTTTTAAACTTATTTAGTGTTTTGCTCTTAAATATTTTTTCTGAAGCAAGGCTGTTTATTAATTTAAATTGTTGTGTTCATTTATTCCATTTGAATAATTTACAGAATAATTTTTACATCCAGTGATTAACTATACAAGAATTAATGTGTGTGTGTGTGTGTTACAACATCTCTCTACTAACTTTCCAAAATGCCTTTCTCAAGTAAGTTTCACAAAGAGTGTAAAATTCTTCAAATAAGAAGGCTTATTGATTTGCATCAAGGACAATAAAATCTACAACCAGAGTTTTACTCCTGATTGTCTTTTACTTTGTATTCAATCCCACATGAAAGGCATGAATCCATCTATCCCCCTACTCACCAGCAATGTCTAAAATAGCAAAGTAGACTAGGCAAGTAATCAAAGAGAAGGTTAACTCTTAATTTACAACTAAAAGTGAGATCGATTCCTTCACCTGCTTGTGGGTAAAAATAGGTAAAAGTTTCTGGTGAGACTTGCAATTCATCCAGTAAAAACTTACTATTGAGATTCAATTTGATGGACCAAAATAATTACTCTTTTTGTGAAAAAATTCACCTCAGATATCCTCATACACCTATATTATTAAATATCAAGGTTGGTACTAGGGTCTCCTGCGCCCCACACCAAATGTGGGATACATGGCCTCCACTCTATTACATCTAAAGTAGTATTCACATAAAGTACAAATTTTATTGTAATATAATTATGTACAATAATGGATCATATCATCCTACGGGGTGCGATCATAAATTGTCATCTAAATTAGGCTAAAACGAAAATAACACTGACATCTCATTTTAACAGATATATTTACCAAATTTACACAAAAATATTTTGAAATAAGAGTAATAAGTAAATTTATTCAATAAAATCATCATTAGCTTCAACCACAGCCTCCAGATGACTTCAGGATCTTCTACAACTCTTCTGGATGGTCTCCTTGTTTAAGTTAGTGAATGCTGCCTTAATCCTTGCCTTCAGTTCATCTTTGGTGTTACAAGGAGTTTTGTTGGTCTCCTTCCCAACTGTGCCCCACACATAATAATCAAGGAAGTTGCAATCTGAAGAGTTAGGTGGCCAGATGTAAGGGGTGATATGGTCGCAGAAATTGTCTGACAGCCATGACTGGGTTCTATTGCTTGTTTGGCATGGTGCAAACTCCTGTTTCCAGAGATAGGGTCTTCCAGCAGCTACCCTGTTGACCCAGGCAGCACTGCCTCTTCAAGGCATTTGATGTAGGCCTCTGTATTGAGCCTGAATCCCTATAGGAAGATGAATAGAGGCGTAACGTTGTGATCACTACAAACAATTTTGTCATCACCTTTAGACTCATCCAACTCTTTCTAAATCTTCTGCAATGTCCTCAGATTGACAAACAAACACTTTGAAATGTTTATATTAGAGCTTTTGGTGCAAATGTCAAGCAGTACAGTATGCCATTTCCAAATTTCTGGTTGAGTCAATTGCATCATGGTGCTCTTTTTCTTACAGATGGTACCCAACTGATCCTACTATACTGTGCAGTCAACAAAATCAAAAACGAGCGATGTGTATGTGGGAAATGAAAAATATAAAATGGAGACAATTTACTCATTGCACCCTGAATATATGTGAACAATTCAATAGAAAAATTGCAAATATCATATATCTAAATACAAATTATCAACATGACATAATGGATCATTCCATCTTAAATAAACCAACACTGTTTTGTGATAATTTTTAACATCAACATGAGATTGTTTTCTTGATAAAAATTGAATAATGTAGCAATTCAAATATAAATACACTGTTTACAATTTCTTTATAAAAAGTTAAGTTTCTTTTTATATAAGACAAATCCACTTTTCATCACTGTCCTTGCACTGATATCTGCTACCCTCAGATAGTTTTAGTGGCATGGACCAACTTCTGTGTTTTTCCTAAATAATATCTATAAGGACTGCATCTTAAGTGATAAAAAGGGACACTTTTACCGAGTGTTTTTTTTCCAAACTTTACATGAGCAAATGTATTCTCTATTTCATAACAGTCAAGAGATTGAGCATAATTATTTTCAACAGAAATCGTTGCTAACACAGATAATCTATCATCTCTCATTGTAGATCGCAGATAAATTTTTATTAGTTTTATTTGCTGAAACTGTCACTGGTGTAATAAGCAACACTCACAATGCAACGCACAAGTTTGGGTAAGTATCACTGTTAACCTAGCATTTATATGTTTTTTTTAATATTCAAGGTTACATACAAAAAATAAATATATATAAACATATACATGATGTATATTATTATAGTCAATGATTGACAATGTAACATAGGTAGAAAAAAATGGTGATAAAATGGTGGAGCGCCACAGCACTGCTTTCACCTCCCCTGGTAGACCTTTTAAATATTCATAAAATTTCATCCTCCTTCTTAAAGGATGAAAATATTTCAACCTCTTTGAAACTTGAAGGTATTTGCAAAGGTATGGTAGGTTCACAAACTGAAGGATTTATTAGTTAAAAAATACAGAAAAAATACTGTATCATCATCAGTTCCATGAGTGGGTGGAGTTGTATAGTTTCTGTGCAGCTGAGCACCTGGCCAGCTCCCTACCCATGTGTCAGTAGGTATTCATTCAGGCATAGTGTATCTTGGGTAAAGTAGACCTGGAGGAGCCCATCATTTTCCAGGTCAGACCACAGCCAATATGCTCCAACTTGAAGGCTTGTCCTGATCATGGATACATAACTATTGATTCCACTGGAGTAACCTCTTCACTAACCATTGACTTCAGTCTAGGAAGCTCACTACCAAGCATATACTGCCAGTAATTCAATCCCATGTGCAGATTCAGTTTGTACACAGTTGAAACTCACTGTAGTTATTGTCTCAGCTGAATATCTTGCTGGTGAATACCTTGGAACCACTATACATAATAGTCGACATAATTCTGTGCTTTAGGTGAAAAAATACTATTAGATTTAAATTTAAAATCGTTTTTGTTAAAAATGAATTTTTAAAAAATATTTTTTGTGCTATTTCTCAATTTGTCAAAAAATGAACTTAAAAAAAGAAATATTTCTGATTTTGAAATAAATTAAAAACTTATTATTCACAAAAACATCACACAGAGATAATTGTTAATAATATCAGTGAATTATAGTTTTTCAATTTTTATTTTTTTTGGTGCTGGATGAAGTCCTTCTGAGTTAGATCCATAGTTTTCTATTTCTTTTTTCTTTCTTTTTGTTAGTTTTTCAACATTTTTGGGATGTGGGGTCCTCTCTTCTTTGTCAAAAGAAATTTTTTCTCTAACTCCTGGTTTGTCAACTCTCTCCCTTTGCATGATGGTGATATGATAAGTAGAATCTGTATTATCTTTAATGTCCCAATATCTTTCTTTTCTTATACAATATTGACTGAGATATGCCAAAATCCAACCTACATCACAGTTACCATCACAAATGACAAACAAATGCTGAAGAGTAAAAATTAAGTTGTTGGCATCACCTTACTCAAAGACATAGCAAAAACATATATATTTGTATTAGCCATAGCTAAAAAAAAATAAATCAGAAGTAGGACTTTAACACAGCCATTTTGTAACAGTTCATCCAACCTCCATCTCCAAAAACATATCAAATACTGTATATATAATATACCATGCAGTTGTAACAGAGAATGTTAAAACTGTTGTCTCAAGTTAAAGAAAGCAATCAAAACCTATGGCTTGTCTAAAGATTAGAAAGTTACATATAATGGCAAAGAATATTGCTTCCAAAACCTCTTTCACTATGTTCTCTGTCCTTTCAGGATGTAAGTGATAGTGGCCCACCACATCTTCCTGTCTTTTGTTGCTCTCAGAAACTTATCACTTTTTGTTTTTTAATTATGTTATTTGTTGCTTGCCACCGTTTCCCTTGCCTTCAGTATATCCTGTAAATATTAATTCCTCCAAGCCTTCCTTCCTCATTGTGTGCCAGAATTTTCAACTATCTCTTTATTATAGATTCCATGTAATTTTTGTTCTCCTTAAAACATCATCATTTGTTGAATGCTCTGTCCATAGCATTCTCAACATTTTTTGGGATAAACACATCTCTTTCACTGCATCTTCTCTTCATCCATGAGGAAATTGTCAGCTTTCATATAGGAAAGGTAGATATCAGTACAATGCTCTTTTCTTTGTTTCTAATGTTATTTTTAGGACTCTTGGTAACTTATTCTGTGTTCGGGAAAATGTCTTTTACTATTTCTATGTGTTTTCAATTTCTTTGTTATATTTTCTGTCATCTGTTATTTGATTGGTCAGATTGTTAAATTTCTACACTTTCTTATTTTGACATCCCCAATGCGTAATTCATATTTTGGGCTGTCCTTTTTACTCACCACCATGCCTTTTGTCTTCCTACACTTAATGTATCAGTATATGAACTACTATGACAAGATCTCACTTTTGAATCAAAACATGTTTAAACATTTTAAGGGTTATAGCATGTCCTTTGAAATAAAGCATCAAAGTAGACAAACATCAGTTGTCAATTATTATGTTTTAAAATGTAAGGCAGAAAAGAACCTGGCTCCAGACCTTAAAAACTTTTCTCAAGAGCTAGAATCAATGAAAGATACAATATGTAGAGCATTACAAAAAAAGTTGGGTACACCTTCTTGCTGGATAGTTGCAGATAAAGCAGTGTTAAATCTACCTTTTATGATTTTTATGCCAAACTGGACATACATCTACTGCCCTATTAACATTTTTGACTCTCTTGTCAAAACTGACCTTTGTCTGCTTTTTGACTCTCATATCAAACCAAATTTTTGTCTACTATTTTGACACTTGTGTCAAACCTTATCTTTGTCTACTTTTTTACACTTGTACCAAAGCAGATCTATATCTTCTTTTTTGACTCTGATATCAAACCTGACTTTGAATTTCTTTTTGAGACTCATGTCAAACCTGACTTTTGTTTATGCTTTGGACTCTCCTGTCAAACCAGATTTATACCTATTTTGTTTACCTGTCTATTAATTCATTGTGATTTTGTCCTATATGACTAGTATTTGACATTAACAATCCTATCTTTCTGTTGAAAGAAATAAAAGGAGATTTGTCATTATATTGCTTTGTTTAGATCTATTGTCTTTTCTTTCATTACTTCCTTGTAAGAAGGTTTTGACCAACCCACCTTCCATTTCAGTGTTGAAATAGATCATCTGTTACACTGACTTGGGATAGCAGTATGTAAAAGTAATGATAGGTGAGGTTGGTATTATAGAAACATGCAGACCTATAATTGTACTCTGACATCTGGTTAGTTGGTGTGAATACTGGCTAGATTGCTAATGACGAAGTAGCGTGAATTATTGGAATGCAAACAGAGGAGAGGGTGTCAGATGGATCAGACATTTCATTACTGAAACTGTGGGGACAAGTGACATACCTTCAGCTACATGTCACTTGTGCATTGCTCAAATGCTCACTTCTGTACTTTATCCTTCTGGCATGTCAGTAATCAAATATTGGAACAGGGCACAAGGAGAAATGAATCGATGCCTTTATTAAAAGGATTAGTACGAAATAGATGTAAGCAGTCGCAAGTAAACTTTAAACTCAGTTAACCTATTTGAATATAAGGTTTGACTGTAAAGTACCCAGTTATTTGATATCAACAAAAAATAATCTACTTAGGGCAATGGAGCCTATTTTCTCTTGAAAGTATTTGGCTTTGGACACTCCTGCCATAGTAGCTTCCATTTTTCAAAACAGTGTGCAAAGATTTCTTTTGAGACCATCAGCTGCCTTGTGGTGATATTAATCTTGTCCCTGGCATTTAAGCAGCAGTTTTTCACATTCATATCTACTCTGTGAACTGCAGAAATCTTTTTGGAGGTTTGTATTAATTGTATTTTAAACTTTCTTAAAATAAAAATGACCTTGCATATGTTAAAATCATAGTTTATCATCATGAAGGCTAATAAGAAAACAAGACTAAATCTCACATATATAAAATTATTGATTATTCACTTTTGAAATTTATCAGTTCCTATTGATGTAAGGGCAGGTGTGGCTTTATTGTAATAGTGGGGGGTGCTTCCTTTGAAAGTTTTCACTCCAAAATCTTAAATATATTTCTTATCTTTTAAATCCCAATGTTTGTAGCTTGTAATTCTACAAGTAAAACATAGTAAAGTATGAACTGGGATCAAATATAGATAAAATATGAATCGGAATCTGAGAGAATGATAAAGTAAAAAACAAACAGGAAATGTTTATCAATCTAACATTTTTCAACTTTTATTAAAGCATCATCAGAGAAAGAGATATGGAGAAAAATGAAATTCTGCTATTTTTACTTTTGTGTTGTTTGATTCTCATTGGTTAATCATGTTTCACATGCATTTGACTTGCTAAATCAACATTAGTATAATTTGTGGCATTTCAAATTCAACAAGATATAACATGTACACCCAAAATTTCAAGAAATTAACAGATTCCAAGCCTACCTGAAAAAACATAAATATATCTTTTTTTTTATGTAAGTGTATAATAATTCTGGTTTGTCTATGTGGGATTCAGATGATAATGTATATTCGTAATTGTGGGTGGGTGTGTGTATGTCTAGTAGACATTGGTTTTTCACATGTTGATTTTCAAACATTTTTATGTATATACCATTTGTTTTAGGTAAAAATATGTTAAATTCTTTAAGAAGGCAATCAGTAAAGGTTGGTGATATATAATATAATGTTTTTGATGTGTGTTTATAGTTGGTAATATTTGGTGATATAAAAGTCACACACCATAGGGATAATTTATTAAAATGATAATTACACATGAAAATTTTATTTACTAGTTATGTAGTTGTTATATGTGCTGTTCAAAATGTCTTCCTTCTTTTCAAAGCAGACTTCAATTCTGTGCCTGCATAATTAACATGTCAGAGAGTTTCCTCTGTCATTTTACTGCATCCATATTTAATTCTTTCTTTAAGTTCCTCAATATTTTTTGGGTGCATCTGATAACTGATTTCAAATGGTACTCACAGAAAAAAATCCAAGGCTGTGAAGTCTGGTGATATCAGTGGCAACTCAACAGGACCTCTTTGACCTATTCATTAACTCCCTTGGTGCACAACTTTTGCCTCACCCTGTATTGTTATTAGTAAATAATGTTATATAGTAAAGTATTTTTATTCTGAAAGGTAGACCTCTAAGGATTGCATTTTAGCTAGAATCAGTTTGCTTCTGTTGTGGCATTTAAAATAATTTTTTCTCATATTATCTCAACAGACTGCTACTAAAACATAATATGATTATTTTAAGATAACAGCACCCAACTAAGATAAATACGGTTATTTATTTATATCTTACTCATCATCAATGATACACCATTCATTTCAAGCAAAAATATCCAACTATTTCCTCCTGCCCTGTGATTTGCCCCCAGAGTAGCACTTGACAGCATGTTCCTTTGTGAATCAAACAAAAACTTTTACAACTTATTTCTCAACTGTAATGTTATCATGTAAAGACTGAATCTCTCACATGTAAAATTCCTGTTTAATCACCTCTAGTCTTTGTTAATTAATATTGAGTAGGTGATGTGTGGCTTTGGGGCTTTCTCCAAATGTGGATTCTTCTTTTGTGAGTATGTAAAAGACTTTCACTCCCTCTTCCCTCTCAGGTGAATGATTATATATCTTCCAGTCATCAGTTATCCCATGTTGTACATCCTAAGTGCAGGTGAGTTAACCAACTGTTAAGATATTTTGGGCATATTTAACCCACTGTTAAGATATTTTTGACATCCTGGGAAGCCAAAATCTGCACCTCATGATGAGGTTATCTTTCATGTCAACCTGTTGATGCACCTGGCTTCTCTAAGGATCTAATGTGACACTGAGTGCAAAGTCTGTTCTGGAATTTTCTATTAATTCTAAAATAAATGTCCATGTTTTCCATATTATGTGTAATGATATCATTGTACAAACTATTAAGAACATGAGATTAAATCTCTCATATTTAAAATGATTGTTTATCCATTTCCTGACTTCATTAGTATTGGTGTTAAGGTGTGTTGTTTAAGGCCTTTCTTCAAACGTGGATCTCCTAAAAATGTAATGTTATCATTGTGAAACTAATAAGAACATGAAATTAAATTTCTGTTAATTGATTTATTATCTTTTTCTATTAATATTGGTGCTAGGGTATGTGGTTCTGAGAGCTTTCTCCAAATATTTATCTCCTTGTGAGGATGTGAGATACTCACTGTCTTTTCTTAATAAGGTAATCTGCTTATATAACTTCCTGTCATCTGGTTGTTCCATGCTTGCACTTCATAAGCACGACGTGATCAGCTATTTGTTTACATGATAGGTAGGGGAGGGAGATGTAGAAAATATTGAAGAAATTTGTTTTAACTTTTATTAAATAACTGCTAAATAACTACTGCATGTTTACATAGCATATTCCTTTATTCAATTAAATTAAAATTCAATAAAGATAAATCTTACAGATTTTCCCCAATTCTCCTTTTTTAGAGTTTGAAAAGAATTCCAATGTCCTTACTGGTTATTCCAGTTCCTTGTTTTATACAAGATCCAAATTTCTTTTACTGTTGGTCATACAATTCAAGGCCAAAGAGCCACTCAAAGTATAGGATTACTGAATGAGTTTGTTTGAAAATAGGTAATGGTTTACCTGACACTTGAGGAGTACTTATATGTTTTATGGTAATTTATGTATATATGTTGATAAATAAAAA
Source organism: Acanthosepion esculentum (assembly GCA_964036315.1). NCBI lineage: Eukaryota > Metazoa > Mollusca > Cephalopoda > Sepiida > Sepiidae > Acanthosepion > Acanthosepion esculentum. The sequence continues at coordinate 90,765,376 of OZ038479.1, forward strand.
AAATAAGAGAAATTGTTCCTTAACATAAAAATAAGAGAAATTGTTCCAACATAAAAATTTAAAGTTAGCTTTACTTGTACTTCAATTAATCTCTAATCAGCAGGTGTCTAGTGTTAAATGATTTTTAAACAACTATAACTCTAAAAATGAATTATTTTTTGTTATAAAGAAGGAGGAAAAGAAAAAGGAATAAATCTATTAATAGGTTTTTTGTATAACAAATTCTTTTAGCAAAATAAATGTATGTATTTCCATATAAAATATCCAATTAACTTTTTCTTTACTAAAATAATATATTTCTATATAAAAATTTGTAATTTTTCCTTTTGCAAAACAGATCCATTTTATAATCACTTCATGCTTATTTCATCCCACCTTTTTATTCAAGATCTGCAGATACTCAAAACTAAATGCTTCTCATGCCATCTAAAGTTAAAACAGAACGCACTTTTTGGCCAATCGATCAAACATTAAGCATTCACTCAATATATTCGACAAGAAGATGTGTGGATGTGATAGTACTGGATTTTAGGATTGGTTGGTGCATGAAGATGGGTTTAGCATCCTTGCTCTAATCAGTGAACCATTGCTTTTAGGATTTGGTAATGTTTAGGGTTGTCATTCATCTTGGTCCAGAAGTTTTCACATTGTCTAATGACTACTGCTTTTTTTGTTCTTTGCAAATGGTGTGCCATTGCTAGACTAAATCAAGGGAATAATAAAAAGGCATGGAGTGGGAGAGAAGAAAGCCAATCGCCAAATTCCAATCAAGCTGCAATGGTTGGTTGAAAGGATGAGCCTGTGGATGCGGAAAGCCATCAGTTACTGCAGCGAAGAAGACGAATAAATCATGAGAGTGTTGTATTGTTGGCCAACAAGCAGTGTTGTCCATTGGCTATGGAATGGATAAGTTCATGGCAGGGAGTCATGTCTGAGATTTCTCTTTCTGGCTCCATGTTTGCATGTATATGTATGTGTGCATTTGTGCACCAGAGTGTGTTCCTCTCTGTAGGTGTGAGTAAAACTCTATCCCACTTTATGTAAAAGTGTATGTATTTATGTGGACACTTCACATATGTAAATGTATTTTCTCATGTGTGTTTATATTTTTGACTGTCTGAGTAAATAAATATGTGTGAATATGTGTATGTGTTAGTTCTTTATTATATTTGTGTGTAAATATATGTATGCATGTGCTTGTGTTAGTTTGAATTTATATGTATGTGTAAATATATGAGCCTGTGCTCATGTTATTTTTAAATTTGTATATATATATATATATATATATATATATATATATATATATATATGTGCATTTTTGTGCTCTCATGCTTTTTTTAATGGTGTGTGTGTAAATATGAATGTGTCCCAATTTTATTTTTTGTGACAATGTATAATAATGTGTACATCGGCTCATGTTAGTTCTTCTCCACATGTATGTGTAAATGTATATGTGTGATTCAGTGATAGAGCACCCAGTGAGGATCAAATTCAGGAAAGAGTGTTAATACTCTCCTTGATAAGGCATCATATGCAATTATTTTAAGTGCTTTCTGTACTTTCATGTTGAAATGCATAACTGAATATGGGAAAAATATGTAAATTTCTATGTACCAAAATTAGTTTGACCATAATTTTAATTTAAAAATGCTACTTTGAGTAAAGGAGAAAACAAATTACTAAGACAAAGGTCCATAGAAAATACTTTAATTGCTTGATTATCTACAGGTGTCCAGAGTTTTGTAACATTTCATCTTTGTTGGCAGATCTTTGATTATCACAAGATGGGATACTTAATAACAAAAGTGATAAACAATAAACAAAAACAAATCAAGTGAAATTGGCTAGAATATATACCCAAAGACATATTTTTAAGAATTTAAAAGTTTAAGAATTTAGTGTCCCCTCTTCTCCATGTGCATGTGTAGTTGCAACTGTAAATATCGCTTCAGTCTGATAGAGTCCTAAATGGTTCAATGCATCACACAAAAAAATGTACACTTTGTCATTGATTTTCACAGTATATATATATATACATATATATATATATATATATATATATATATATATATATATTTGTGTGCATGTGTGTGTTTGTGTATGTGTATACTTACAGTGTGTGATGGATAAATTGTTGTCTAAATTACACAAAAATGAAAATAACATTGATAACTCATTTTAGCAAATATATTTATCAAAATTACACAAAAATATATTGAAATACTAAAGAGTAAATTTATTCAATAACATCGACATTGGCTTCAACCATGGCCTTCAGATGACTTCAGAATCTCCTGCAACTCTTCAGGACAGTTCCCTTATTTAAGTTGGTGAATGCTGTCATAATCCTTGCCTTCAGTTCATCTTTGGTGTGACAAGGAGTTTTATTGATCTCTCGCTCAACTGCACCCCGCACATAATAATCAAGAAGGTTGCAGTCTGATGAGTTTGGTGGCCAGATGTAATCGATGATATGATTGCAGAAATTGTCTGAGCCATGACAGGGTTCTGCTTGTGAGGAATGGTGCAGAGTCCTGTAGCCAGAGATAGGATCTTCCAGCAGCCACCCTCTTGATCCAGATCAGCACGACCTCCTCAAGGCACTTGATGTAGGCCTGAATGTTGTGTTTGAGGCCATGTGGGAAGATGAATCATGGCATAATATCACCATCATTAGTGATCACTCCAAAAACATTCATAATCACTATTAGACTCATCCAAGACTTTCCAAATCCTCTGCACTGTCCTCAGATTGCCACCTAAACACTCTGAAATGTTTATATTGCTGACATTTCCAAATTCCTGGCAGTCAATTGCGTGATGGTGCTCTTTTTCTTGCAGATGGTGCTCAACTGACACTACTATACTGTGCAGTCAACAAAATCAAAAACAAACAACTTGTATGCTCAAAATAAAAAATATAAAATGACAACAATTTGTTTATCATAACCTGTGTGTGTGTGTATATATATATATATATATATATATATATATATATATATATACTGTATTTCCAGCTTACAAGACGCTGCAAGATTGTTTACATTAATCACTCATCCGATTTTGTTTGTATGGCAATGACATACTAGTCAAGAGCAGAAAGGCCCCTGCCATTGCTAGTAAATAGGGTATGTTTAAGCTTGTGGCTCAGCTCCAGGAAAGTTTATAGTCTTGGAAATACTTGTAACAGCTAAGAATTGAGGTTACACCATATAAAACCAGAATTAGATAGCTAACATTATAGTATAATGACTCAAAATACAAATCCACATCCCTATCAGTCAAGCCCATTTGGTGACTGCCCAAGCTTACTTGAGCCTGAGTGTTGCCTTACATTCGAGTTGCGAATTTTAGGAAAAGAAAGTGTATCTTGTAAGCCAGAAAATACGGTATATATATATATATATATATATATACTTATTTTTTTATTAAAATATGATTCCATCACTACATAAGAGTTCTCATGTTTCAAAAACAGAAGCTAAAAACTTCAATTTCATTTATAGAGATTAAACATAATTATTAAATTATTAATATTATTATTAATTTAAATTATTTAATTTATATAAATAAAATTGAAGTTTTTAGATTCTGTTTTTGAAACATGAGAACTCTTATGTAGCGATGGAAAAAAAGATAAAAAAAAAAGATAATTATAATATAGGCTCTACTGTATTTACATTAGTTGGACTATTGAACTCATCTTTGTCGCCATATTTGTCACAACGTTTCGGCCGTTGTATGCTCCGGCCTTCTTCAGGTGTTTGGAATTTCGAACTGAACCCTTTATTTCGATCACTGGGGTAGACTGTTCTAGTTCCATGAGCCATGTTTGATAGATGTCAGTTATCAGTTATCTCCTGCTAATTTTCCCTCTGAAAGTTCTCCACTGCCTTAACCAGGTATTGAACTCACACTCTTTGGGTCTGTCACTGGATCTAACAAATGCCTTCATCCACTGTGCCATGTGTCCTTGAGGACATCTGGGTATGAATTTCTGGGTATTATAAACCTAATATTTTTCAGCACTCATTTTTTACCGGTACTCATATTGCAATTTTGTTGTTATCTTCATGTTTTTACCAGATCTCATATTGCAACTTTTTGTTATCATTGCTTTTCTCTGGCACTCCTTATTACTGGTTCCCATATTGTATTTATTTCTATGCTTGGCCGACTCAGGAGATTTTTGTGGCCTAGCATATGTGCTGATTCCTTAAGTTTACGAATTTTCCAATGGTGTTCCCTGTCTATGATCTCAACATGATCCCACAGGGGACAATGATCTCCCTTCTCTCTCCATATGTGGTCAGCCACGCCTGATTTTTCTACTTCCCCTCGCGTTACAGCTTTCTGGTGTTCTTGAAGCCTTACCTGGAGGACAATAGTCCGACTAATGTAAATACTGTACATAATACCTCATCTCAGAAATATAGATAGGCTCTACTGTTGTATCGAGCACTGTTTTTGAAAAATAAAAACAAATATACTAAAGAACTTTGGATTTTTAACCTAACGGTTCTTCCCTATTTTTGTATATACTTACACACACACACACACACACACATATTTACACAAATATATATATATATATATATATATATATTGAACAATAAAAATTATTGAAAAATTAAAATCTTCAGACACACTGGGTTGTAGATTAATATTCTTTCGTTTTTATTATTATTATTTCATTTAGATTCCTTGACTAGTTTCGGCCAACATGGCCATCATCAGGATAAAAAATATTTCTGCTTGCTGTTAGCAGTGAACTACAGAAATGAATGTCTTGATAGAGAAAATGAATTTTTGTCTGCAGTTTTCATTTGGTTTTTTATTTTTTTTATCTTTTTAACATGAATTTTTTTAACATTCCTTGTGTTGGTCAAACAGTCTCTTTTAAGTTGTTATTTGAGATAAGAGCTGGATGGATCCATGCTGCTCTGAATTCCCTTGGTCAGTTTGACAGTTTTATTGGTTCCTGGAGAGAGGATGTGTCTCTGTTAAGTGTGTGTGTTATTTGGTTCTGAGGGAGTGAGTGAGTATGATATGTGTAAGCGTGTATATTGTTGTGGGTGTGTGTTATCATTTGGCTCATTAGGGAGTGAGTGAGTGTGTAAGTGTGTATATTTGTGTGGGTGTGTGTATAAGTGTGAGGCCTCAACACCTCCCTAAGCATGTCTGTGTTGTGTGGGTGAGAAATGTGAGTAAGTTTTGATTTGTAGGGTTATATATTAATACTATCTATATTGTTAAATTTATGGTTTAGCCCGGCTGGATAGTGTGTTTTTAAACTTTGTATCCACTTACTTTCATGGAATTCTAAAATCTTTCTAATGTTATCTGCTCTGGACTTTTCTATTCTCTCAATTATAGTGAATTTGGCATGGGTTTTGAAATCGTGTTTTTCTAGACGGAAATGTTGTTCTACAGGTAATAATTTTTCATGGGGAGTCAACTTAATTTGATTGCGATAATTATTAATTCTGTAGTGAAAGGGCCATTCAGATTTTCCAACATATTGTTTCTGGCATAGTGTGCATTCTAGGAGGTAAATTATGTTATGACTTCTACAGTTAGAATCGTGGTAGATTTTGAAAGTATATTTAGTGACTGAGCTAGAGAATGAATTTGTGTGTCTGATGTGGTTGCAGCATAAACTTCTTTTGTTGTTACATGGTTGTGAAAATCCTGTTGTTTTTGTTGTTAGTTTATTACGGATTGCCTTGTCCCCTGAAATGTGGTTACTACCAATGATTTCTTTGAGGTTCTTAGGTCTATGATATGCTAGAAGGCTGGGTTCCTTAAACAATTTTTTTAGGTCTGGTTTGAGATGTAGTATTTTCCAGCGACTTTTGATTATTTGGGATAGTGGAGGCAGAGTGGGGTTGAAAGTGGTTACTAGAGGAATGCGGCTAGATTTAGTTTTAATCTTGTACATTAGGGTGTTTTCTTTAGGTGTGGAAATTGCTTTATTTATTTGTTCCCTGATTAGTTGTTTATAGCCACGTGTTGTGAATTGATGCTCCAGATTTTCAATGTGTTTATTTAATTCTTCATTGTTGAAACATATCCTTCTGAGTCTAAGTGCTTGTGAATAGGGAAGGTTCTCTTTGAGGTGTTTAGGGTGGGAAGACTTAAAGTGTAGATAGTTGTAGGTGTCGGCGATTTTAGTGTGTAGTGTTGTTTGTAGTTTCCTGTTTTCATCTCTGTAAATACGGGTGTCTAAAAATGTTACCGATCTTGTGGATTTTTCATATTCAAACTTAATTGAGTCGTGCACTGTGTTTAGGGCCATGAGGAATTGGATAAGTTTGTTGTCACTGCCCATGTATACAAAGAATATATCATCGATATATCTTGCATAGAATACGCAGTCGCTATCAATGAGGGGATAGATATGGGTCTCCTCAAATTTCCCATTAATATTGTAGCATATGATGAAGCTGCAATGGTGCCCATGGCACAACCTCTTACTTGAAGATAGTGTGCTCCATTGAAGTTGAAAGTATTCAATGTAAGAATATGCTCCATGAGTTTTATGATAACTTCTGTGGCGGGGGTCTTGTTTCCTTTTTTTAGTAAGTGCTTCCTGAAGGGCGGTTAGCCCTTCAATGTGTTTAATGTTTGAATAGAGTGACTTTACATCCATAGTCACTAGAATAGCATTCTCTGGAACTGTTTGTATGTGATTAATTTTGTTTAGTAGATCTGTTGTAGGATTTTACTTCCTTAGCTAGTAGTTGTATGTAATGGTCTACGTATTTGGAAATTTTGGTCGTGTGGCAGTTGAATGATGAAATGACCGGCCTTCCTGGGTTGTTGCTTTTGTGTATTTTAGGAAGGAGATAGAAACGAGCAGGGGTAATGTTTGTGGGTGTAAGTGTTGTGCATGTTTCTTTGTCGATTAGATTGTTGCGAAGCATTATGTTTAGTGAGCTAGTTAATTCTTTTTGGTATTCGGGAAGGGGATCTGTAGGTAAGCTTTTAGGTTTCTTTGTTGGCTAGCTGTTTGTTGGCCTCTTTAATGCATTCTTTGATTCCCCAGATCACTGTGGCACCCCCTTTGTCAGTCTGTGTTATGATTAGGTCATCTCTATGTGTATTGCTTAGTTTTGTCTGGTAGCAGGACATAAGTAAACCTTAAAGATCAAACTTACAAATAACACATATAATGCATAGTTCTTGTTCCTCAGATAATCAGAGAGAATGGTTGAAACTGCAAGATCCGATGATAAGAATAATAGACAATTTTTGCATAGTTGTGAACCAACATTTTGTTCACTTGCTCGAAAACAATAAAAACTACATGTATAAAATATTCCTAGTTTGTCATTTCAATGAGAAAATATTGTACAAAATACATTAGATAGATAAATAGATTATATATGTATGTAATATATATATATATATATATATATATATATATATATATATAGAAAGAGAGAGAGCTCTTGTATACATCACTGCATGGTAACTATCAATTTCATACCTCAAGTGGGAAAGTTATTGATTTTTAAGATTATTCTGGCATAGGGCCAGTATTAAAGAGCACCTAATGAGGATCCATCTCTCTGTGCAGTAGTATTGGTCTGGCGATACTAGCTTGTTAACTATTATTCTTCGTTGAGTTGCCTGCATGCATGTCATTGCTGTTGCTGTGTGTATGTCCCGTCAGGACAAAGTATGTGCTTGCACGCTGGGTATGAGATGGGAAGTACGTTATCTCTGGATCTTCATCGTCATTGCACCCGCTTCTCAGCATCTCCTTCTGCTTCTCTGTCCCCCAACTCACCTCCCCAGAAATGAGGAGCGGTTTTCCACAAAGCAATCTTTTCTTTTTTCAATACGACGCCATCGTAATCAAAGGCATCAATCTCGACAATGTCTCTAAGAAGGTTCCAATCGTCGCCAATGACCATCTTCAGCCCGTCATTGCCGTCATTACAAGATTGGATTGATGCCCCTGGAAGCTAAAAAGAACGAATTAAAAAAAGAAAAAAGAAGAAGAAATAGTTTAAAGGTATAAAAGAAAGGATAGAGAAGAAAGTGGAAGCTGATGATTGAAAGACTAAAGTCCAGGTGCTGGGACAGTGAAGTGGTTTGTGTTGGTGGCGAGGAGACTTCAAATTAAGAACAGAGACCAAATACGATTATGATTCTACTCTTGTACTTTATTACTTCTTTGACTTCTCTTTCTAATCTTTAGTTTGATGACGTCGTTTTTCTTTATTCTCTCTCTTTCTTGGATCTAGTTTGATGTCATTGGCCTTCATTTCCTTTTCTTTCTTATTTCTACTTCGATCACGTTTTTTTTTACCTTTTTTTTGCTTTTAATTTGATTATTTTGGTCTTTCCATTCTCTTTCTTGCTTCTAGTTTGATGATGATGGTGATGATGATTATTTTTTATCGTTTTTGTCCTGCTTTTTATTTGGTGATGATGATTTTCTATTCCCTTTCTTGATTCTAGTTTGATGATGATTCTTTATAATCTTTTACTTGCTTTTAACTTGATGATGATCGTTCGCTTCTCTTTCCTGCTTCTAGTTTGATGACATTATTTTCTTTTTCATTCTTTTCTTACTTTTGATGATTATTTTCATTCCCTCATCCTTCTTACTTCCAGTTTGATGATGATGACTATTCATTATATTTATTTTTTTCTTGCTTCTGATTTGGTGGTGGTGGTGATGAACATTTTTTTACAGTCTATTTTTTGCCATTGATTTTATGAAGTTGTTGTTGTTTTTAATTTCTTTTCCTTTCTGTGCTAATGATATCTGGTATATGTCAATCCCAACAGACGGGTAAGGAAACCCCACAAATGGGCTACATATTAAATGGATGCTTGTGGTCTCTGGAATGGTCGAACAATGTTTACCTGTAGACTTAAGTGTGAACAAAAGTATTTATTTATAGACTAAGTATAAACATGACCAGTATTTATCTAAAGAATCGAGTATAAAATTGTTGAGCAGTGATTACCAATAGACTCACATATACACAACGAATGTTTACCAACAGACATACGGCCAATATTTACCTTTCAACTCAATTATAAAATCGACAAATTTACCTTTAGATTCAGATATAAACTGATCAATGTTTATCTATAGACTTAAATAATAAAAAACAGGTTTTGACTTTGAACGATCCACCAGGAGATATGTCATAAAATCCGACAATTCAACTGAACCAATCTTTTCTTTCTTATTTCTACTTTGTTGAATGATAGCGATCACAATGTTCTGTACATTTTCTTTTTTGAAATTTAGCAAAATCTGCACGACTTGGAAAAATTCACTCAAGTCAGCCCTTCATCCTCTGCACTTTTCATCTCGTCCTTCATTTTTAATTTTTAATTTCTTAATAAGTTCTTTCTTTCATTTCCTTTTGCTTCTGTCTTTCTTTTTTTAATTATTCTTTGTTTGTTCTTTCTTTTTTTTTCTTAGTTTTCTTTTCTTTTCCTTTAATTGTTCATTCCTACTTTCTGCTTTCGTTCGTTTTCATACTTCTTTCTTTCTTCTTTGCAATTGTTTTGTTTTAGTCCTTTCTTTTGCTTACTTAGTTTGTTCTTTCTTTTCCTTAATTCTTTCTTTCTTTGATAGTTCTTTCGTTTTTCTACTTTTATTTCTTTGTTAGTCCTTTCTCTCGTTTTTTGTACTTTCTTACTTCCTTAGTTCTTTCTTTCTTTCTTTCTTTTTCTTTCTTTCTTTCTTTCTTTCTTTCTCTCCTTTTCCCATTCTCTCAATTTCTTCTTGCATCCGTCTTCATTAGCACTTTTTTCTAACTTAATCATTTCTTTCTTTTTCTTCCTTTCTGTTTCTTAGTTCGTTTCTTATTTTGTTTTCTCTTTCGTGTTCTTTCTTTGACAGTTTTTTTTTCGTACTTTCTTACTTCTTTCTTTGTTTTTCTTACTTTAGTTCTTCCCTTCAATGATCACGATTTCTTTCTTAGTGTTATAGTCCAGGTTCCTTGTACCACGGTGATGGTTCAAGGTAGAACCAATGAAGAATAACTCGAACACAGGTATGGGATAACACAGATATATTACAAACAGAATATGTATAAAAGAAGTAGAAGTGTTAGTAATAACAATCAGGTTAGGTTAGAGAGAACTATGTTGTCTCGAAGTATCACTATTCCAATGTCTTACAGTAACCGTCTGATGCGATTCTGTCTCTGACTGACTGGCCGACTGCCTGACTCACTCACTGACTCTGTGTCTGCTGCTCCCTCTTGAGGCGCAGTATTTATGAGTTACGGAACAGTCTGTTAATATTATGGGTAAGTTCCCTTAACACCCCCCTTCCGAAGCTTTTGCGTAGCAGGGGTTTTTAATATCTCTTTTTCTTTGTATCTATTTCCAAAGGTTCCGTAAATTTTCTTTTTCGAGACGATTTTCTTGGTTCTGGCATTGTTTGCGGTCTTTTTATATCAAACGTATCGAAAATGGTGTCCATTACGTCTTCTTGAGGTGGACCGTTAGCGTCCTGTAACAGTCTTTTCCTTGTTTGGTTTACGTGTCTCCTGTGTGAGAATCTTTGTTCATGAACTATGTAAACCATCTTGCCAATTCTTTTCTCAATTGTGCCTTGCTCACAGTAAGATGTGTTATTTTTAAAAGCTTTAAAAAAAACTTTTTCTCCTGGGAGAATTTTTTTTTGGTGTGTAGGACTGTGTTACTAGTTTCGTTTTACTTGGTAGCAATGTATCAAATGCTGATCTGATTTTTCTAGAAAATATCACTTCTGCTGGTGAAAATGTTGATGGTGTAGCATTATTTTGCGTAATTCGATATACCTGAAGCAATTGCTGTAGTGCTTTCTCCGTAGGCACATTGTAGGCTTTTCGTAGCGCTCTTTTGAGTGTATCAACGAATCTCTCCGCCTGCCCATTTGATCTTTGGTGATAAGGCGGGGATTTCGCAAAACTCTTGGAAATCTGCTGACGTAAATTGCGTTCCATTATCTGTGACTAGGCAATCCGCTACACCAAACCGAGCAAATAGCTCGTGGAGGCAATTTATGGTCGTTTCTGAAGTAGGATTTTTGCAACGAAACACCTCCAGCCATTTACTATAGCTATCCACAATGATTAAATAGTAAAAATCGTCAATTGGTCCTGCATAATCTGCGTGTATTCTTGACCACGGACGATCAGTCTCTGGTCATGGCTTATGTATGATTGGCGGTGCTTTGGCTGCTAAATTACAACCCTTGCACATTTCCACCATCTGAGTAATATCCTGGTCCATATTTTTCCAATATACATAGCTTTGCATTAGCGACTTCATTCTATTTTTACCAGGATGCCCCCTGTGGAAATCCTTTAAGATTCGCTTTTGTAATGTTTTGGGAATTACAACCCTTTCGTTGTAAAGTAACACATTGTCGCATAGACAAACTGTCCGAAATTAACTCATTTTTTTCTGCTATTTTTTGCTTTTGTTTCATTAATAAATTCGTCATTTTTGGCTTCATTTTTTATGTATTGCAATGTGACTGGGTGGTTTCTAACTGTACAACATAGTACTGTCCTGATGTCTTCTTCGTTTCTTAAGGCTGCAATTACCGTATCTTCCAATGGCTCTGTCTTTGTTGGTATAAGTCTCGACAGACCATCCGCATGCCCGATCGTTTTCGTTGGTAAGTATTCCAATCTGAAATTATAATTCAGAAGAATTGTTCCCCATCTAAGTAACCTATTTGCAATGTAAACCGGTAGACCTTTTTTCGAACCGAAAATTGTTAGTAACGGTTTGTGATCCGTCTACAGAGTAAATTGTCTACCATAGATGTACCTATGAAACCTCGTAACTGTGAAGATAATTCCTAGAACTTCTTTCTTTATTTGTGAATATTTTTCTCCACTGGTAGTAAGGTTCGAGAAGTATGTGCGATGGGTTTTATTGTCCCATCTGGCATTTTATGTAATATACACGCTCCGACTCCGTAGGTGCTAGTGTCACTTGCTACAATAATTTCTAGTTTAGGATCGTAGTGTGCCAAAAATAAATCTGAAGTTAACATTTTGATTATTTCGTCAAATGCTTTTTGGCATTGATCTGTCCACTGCCAAACATTTTCTTTCTTTAGCAGCTCGTTCAGTGGTGCGCGAAGTTTATGCGTTTGATGTATGAATTCCTGGTGGTAACTTACTAATCCTAGAAAACTTTGTAGTTCTGTTATGTTTTTAGGAACAGGCATTTTTTTTTATTGCTGTTGACCTTTCAGGGTCTGGTCGTCTACCTTGATCTATTATATGGCCAAGGTATTTGATTTCCTTCATGAAAAAATCGCACTTATTTTCTTTTACTTTAAATCCATAGCTTTGTATTCTTTTAAATACTTCCTGTACATGTTCTCGGTGTTGTTCAACGCTTTCGCTATTAATCAATACGTCACCCAGGTATGTAATTGTGTACTCTAGTCCGGCAAGCATCGTATCCATTGTCTGTTAGAATATAGCCGGCGCGACCTTAATTCCAAAAGGTAATCTTTGGTATCTGTACAGTCCTTTGTGTGTGTTTATGCATAGTAGTTTTGAACTTTCTTCATCGACTGGAATTTGCAGGTACGCCTCAATTAAATCAATTTTTGAAAAATACTTTCCGCCATTTAATTTAATGAATACTTCTTCTGGACTGGGTAGAGGATAATGGTAGTTCTTTATTGCTGCGTTCAAACCTGTAGAATAATCAGCGCAAACTTGAATTTCACCTGATTTCTTTTTGACGTAAACCGTCGGTGCGGCTCATTGACTGTATTCTACTTTTGTCAATATGCCAGTGTTTTCGAGTCTGGTTAATTCTTGATCAATTTTTTCAATTGACGCAAACGGTACGCTCCTTTTTTTCTTGAAAATAGGCTGAACGTTTTCCTTTACTTCGATATTTGCTGCCATTTTCTTACATCTTCCTAGGCCTGCTGAAAATACTTCGGGGAAACTCGTTTTTAGTTTTTCTTTTAATTTGTCTGCCTCGGTTAGTAAGCTTTTTACATTTTGGCAGTATGTACTTATAGGTAAATCCCACAGTTCAAATTTTTGCATCCAGTCCGTTACGAATAGGTTTTCGGTATTTCTTAAGAGGTACATTTTTAGTTTTTTTCGTCATTCCATTAAATGTTACTTTTGTAATTACTTCACCCTTGAATTTTATCTTTCTTCCCGTGACTGATCTAGCAATTTTATCCGTTTTTAACATGGCAGGTTTGTTCAGTTTTCTCCATGTATGTAGGTTTATAATAGTTAAGTCTGAGCCAGAATCCAGCTGTAGCCTAACTTTCCTGTTTTGCATTTCAACTTGTACGTATTTTCTTATGTTAGTCTCATCTGCTTGGTCAGTCCTCGTGATTCTTATTCTGCTTTTGTTTTCTATTCTATTCCAGCAATGGGAACTTTTGTGGCCTATTTCTTTACATGATAGACAAGTTTTAAAACGATATGTACAGTCTTTAAACCAATGCCAAGTCCCAAAACGATAGCATGGACTGGGCGGTAGTTTTTTTATATTGATTTTTAGAGTTAGAAAATTTTGTTTTGCCTGTCCTTGAGTTGGGGGGGGATCGGTTTGGTTTGTTTGTGAGGATGGTAAGTTGGTTTGTCTTCGTACTTTATGCATGTGCGATATGCCAGCTTCTTCACACTGATGCATCTCTGGCAGTCTTCGGCTAGCTTTTGAAGTGTCAAATCAATTTCACTCTCCAATTTAGTAAGGATTCTGCGTCTCATTTCCGCGTCTTTGGTTGAGACCAGGCCTTGGACGTAAATTAAGCATTTGAAATTGTCCGCGCTGAGTTCTGATAATTTGAAGTCGTCACAATATTTGTTGACAATGGACGCGAAAGTTATGTAATCTTCGTTGTCCTTTTTTGTGAGGTTCATGCATTTCCATCTTTTGTGGAATAGTGAAGTATTATAGCTGAAAAGTTATGTTAGCAGTTTAATGGCTTCTTTGAACGTTAACTCACTTGTTTTTCTTGGAAGGATATAATCTACGAATTTGGTATATTTGCATGTGCCTAATTTTCTTAGCAACAGACGTACTTTACGTGCGTCTGACCAATCTTTGCAGTCAAATTCATATAGATCTTCGTACCTTCGGAAGTAGTTTGCAAAAGTTTTATCTTCGTCGGGTGAGTGCTTGAAATCTTCGATAGTACTCCAAATAGTGTCTTGTGAGAGAACTGTTTCGTTCTCAGATTTTTGCTCCTTATTTGACATTACACGTAGCAATAATTCTTGCAATTCCAAATATTTCTGTTCGTTTTTTTTGCTGCTGTTGAAATTAGATTTTGATAAGTTCCACAATGGTTAACTTGAAATCTTCCATGTTGACGTATTTTTGTGTAACCTGATATTCTGTGACCTGTATACGTAAAAAAATTTCCTTTGTTGCCAGTGAAATTTGATATCCAAAAAGAAAATTGTTTTTTTTTTGTTTTTATTTGTGTTCGCGTAGAACTAGTTTTTTTTAGAGTTTACTCGTCGACACTGTTATGTGTGACGGATAGCAAAAAAGGTATGTCCTCCGTGTAGAGAATTTGATTTTCTTTTGGGGTTTTCCAGGTCGCCACTAGTTATGTGCGACGTATAGCAAAAAAGTATGTCCTCCGCGTCAAGAGTTTGTATTGTCCTTTGGGTTACCTCGTCGCCACTGTTATGTGCGACGGATAGCAAAAAAGTATGTCCTCTGCGTAGAGTTCGTTTTTTCTTGGGGTTTCCTCGTCGCCACTGTTATGTGCGACGTATAGCAAAAACGGTATGTCCTCCGCGTAGAGTTCGTTTTTTCTTAGGGTTTCCTCGTCGCCACTGTTATGGTCCAGGTTCCTTGTACCACGGTGATGGTTCAAGGTAGAACCAATGAAGAATAACTCGAACACAGGTAAGGGATAACACAGATATATTACAAACAGAATATGTACAAAAGAAGTAGAAGTGTTAGTAATGATAATCAGGTTAGGTTAGAGAGAACTATGTTGTCTCGAAGTATCACTATTCCAGTGTCTTACAGTAATCGTCTGACGCGACTCTGTCTCTGACTGACTTTCACTGACTGACTGGACGACTGCCTGACTCACTGACTCTGTGTCTGCTGCTCCCTCTTGAGGCGCAGTATTTATGAGGTACAGAACAGTCTGTTAATATTATGGGTAAGTTCCCATAACACTTAGAATTTCTTAACTCTCAACAATACAGGATATGCATTCAAATCTTGTCAGAAGGCAAATATATATATTCCCTTATCTATGCTGATTACTACACACTTGCATAATTGGAAATAAGAATTCAAGATAATAAAATGAAAGAAATAATTGATGCTTTAACTATGAAATCCTCACAACTTAAGACTATTTTGTCTATTCCCGTTGCGTGTTAATATAAAAAGAAAAGAAAAGGAAATTAAAAATTAAATTTAATGGCAATAATTCATTTAAAACATCTCCCAACTATTGGTTACTAATATGAGAAATGAATGCCAAATGAATGAAAAAAAAAATAATAATAAGGGTAATACTTCATGGAAGACACTGAGTCAAATTAAGACTATTATATCTAATACTACTATTAGGTAGAAATAAGCAAGATAATTATAAAACAACTATGGAATCAAAAATGAATAATACTGACAATGCTTCATTAAAGACATTTGAGCAGCTTAAGACTATTATATTTGTCACTACTACTAAACAAGTTAAAGAAATATGATGAAATATAATCATTTGGTGATTATATATAATGTTTTTGTCCTCTGCTAATTCTCTGGCATGTTCTTATTTATTGATTTTAAAACGTTGTACACACAGTTATGCCACATCCGTGTCCTGGGTGAGACGATAAACTACGTCCAACAGCAAGGCCTCCGATCAGGAGGTTTTTCAGGAGCGTGGAACCACCTCTTTACTGCTGGTGTTCCCAGGTCCATCCTTACCCGGGGTGGTCGCACTTGTTAGGGTTTCTATTATGAGCAAATAGTTAATCCCTAAACTGGGGTCAAAACACTATGAAAGTGTAAAAATAGGTTTTAATACCAGAAATGCTTTGTAAAAAATTATTACCAGCAATACATTTTTGAAAAAAAAAATTACCAGCTATACATTTAAAAAAAAATATATATTACCAGCAATAAAAATCTTGTTGGCATTAAATAACCCACTGAGGTTGATATGTTGTAAAACAAACCAAACTAAACCAAAACAAAAGAAAACACAGTTATGCATTTGTCCTCAATTGGTTTCAAAACCAGTTAGTTTCCTTTTTGTTATTTGATTGATTGCTTTTTTTTATTGATATTGTTTCGATTTTTCTCTTTATTTATTTTATTAACCTTGCTCTTCTTCTTCTTTGTTGTGCTTTTCTTTTCTCATATACAATTTTAATATGTCCGTTTTGTTAGAAATAATAAAATGTTGTATCTTCCATAGATTATTTAAGATGAAATAATTAAGGAATCAAACATTAAGGACTGTTGTAAACTAGGAAATGTTACTGAATAGAATAATCACACGAAGGTTAGTAATGAACGATAATACTTAGGATACGAACAACACACATAAGATTCGCCAGGGGCGCGTAGAAGGAGTCAACTGCTAGAAGTGAGTTAAGTGAATTCCACAATGAATCTCCAACTGCAGGACATCTACCAATCGATCCATGCGGTCAGATGTGGCACAAGACCGAATTTAATGTGGGGTATCTGAGCACGTAGGCTTGGTCAAAAATTCAGTGTAGACCCTGTATAAAATAGTATTGGGTAGCTGTTTCCCGAGATAAGACTCTGCCCTTCGACATAGCCTCAGCTGGCGATCCTCTCTGCCTGGAGACAGAGAATTTGACCAGAACAGCTGGAGACGAATCTCCAACTGCAGGATATCTACCAACCTCCCCATGTGGTCAGATGTGGCATAATGCCGTATTTTATGTGGGGTATCATATAAATTCCCCGTAGACTCCATATGAAACAGGGTCCGGTAGCTGTTTCCTGAGACAAGACTCTGCCTCGTCTGGGGATCTTCTCTACCCAGAGTCAGAGAGTTTCACCAGGACAGCTGGAGACAAATCTCCACCTGCAGACCGACATCAGTATTTACTACTGTATTTATATGAATGGGGACATACATATTATTGCCCGTAGATATGCTACAACAATGACAATACTTCATGTAAGACATCTAGGCAGCTTAAGACCATTTTGTTTCTTACGAGTTGGCAACAAGCAACAAAAATAATATAAAAATAACTGATCAGTTATAATAAAGGTAAATATAGAAGATTTTTATATTAGAAAACTGATGCCCAATCATTGATACTGCAATGCAAAATAAAAACCATTTTCTTTATCCTAAGAATGCTGGGCAAATTGGATTCAGTTCTTAAACATTTTTTTGTTTCTGAGACAAGCAGCCAATTGTCTCAGTCTTTTCTCTTGCGAGACATATTCCTGTTTTCTTTGCAATTTCTAAATTCTGCTTCCTATACCTGGAAGTGGGGACATCTTTCAGTTGTTTAGTGATGTGAAACGGACTGTCTGGATAAGGTATAATGAACATATGCAGGAGATGGATGTAATTTGGTAAGGACACTTGGTATAAGATGTGTAGTCCAAGTGTCTGTTTTAGCTTAAAGAAAAAAAAGAGTGAATAGCAGGAGAATAATGAAGCATAATATATGGTCTGCTGTGATGGCTGGGGCTGCTGACTACTACTTCAATTGTCAGTGTTCAAGCCCAGCAGGAAAGCCTAGATTTTAAATACTGTTTTTCAAGGAAGGCAAGCACTTGAAAATTAATACAATGTTGTATAGGCCCTTGTGGTGGTGGTCTTGGATGATAGTATCAATTTACTCGTATGTTCTAACTTCTCACTCTCTCATCTTCTCCCAGACAGTGATTGCTAGTTGGTTTGTGTTCAGAGATGAAAGAACTTCAACACAGGGAATTTTAGCTAGTTTACTAACATCAACGTATGCATCTTCTAAATAGCCAGTGGGATTGTTCTCTCCCTCCATTGGGAATCAGTTTCCAGACACAAAAGCAAACAGATTTATATTGTTTGATGGTTTAGACTTGATTCCCTGAAAGTCCTTTCTCTCACACTCGTTCAGCCAATCAAAATCAACTTCCTTGTTTTGTCTTCTGTCTGATCCCTAAGGTCAACCTCAGGAAGTCCGAGCATAGATGCACATCCTCCTAAAAATAATGGTCTGCTAAACTATTATTTAACAATCAGTGGAAAATGTCATGAAGCCATTTCTGACCTTATGTCTCTGGTTGGGACCCAGAAGGAAATATATATTATCAAGAAATCAAAGGAAATAATAATAATCATAATAATAATAATAATAATAATAATAATAATAAGAGATGACATAAGCAAAAGAAAAATGGGAAATAATAATTTTGTAGGAGTTGGTGGATATTTTTGAATTCATTTGTGTAGGTTCGTTGGTCAGTGAAAAGCGAATCCTAATTTTGTTTCTTCCCAAATTAAATTATTTTGCATCTGTGCCAAGTATAAAGCTAGACAGAAAACTACGAGTGCCACCATCACCCGACTGCAGAACTTTGCACACATTACACCATTCTATTTAAGTTTTCCTTACAAATTCACACAATTGAAAAAGAAAATCAGTAGATACAGTTCAGAATGTTGCCAAGAAAAGTAATCTGATGTGGACTAAATACAGAATTGTGTATTCGGTGATTTTTAAAGTTAGGAACCTGAGTCATGGGCCAAGGGGCAGTGAAAGTGGCGGGCATTTCCCAATGTAGGCAACTGGCAGTGGTGGTGGACAGATTCATAATATTTAAATTCAGTAGTATTTACAAGCACACAAATGTACTGACTAACTGAAGGAACTTAAAATCCACTTCCTGAGTACCTCTTGCACAAGGATTTCTTTTTTGTTTTCTTCTTGTTTGAAGGGAACAGAATAGGTCTGAAGAAGTGCATCAAGTTCTGAAATGTTATCTCTATTCTTTTTTATGCTATGTCCTCTTAAAGAAAATGTATCTCCTGACAGCTTCTTTCATAGGTCTTTTGATCGTTAGGCTGTTTGCTAGGCCCAATCAAGTACATATACACATTTAATTTAACATTTATGGCAGCAAGAAATAATGTGGGATTAATGGATTTAAAATTTTATTAATTACTTTAAATTATATATATAATATATTTAATATTATATATATATATATTGTCCAATTGTTAAATTAAGATCTGAACTGTTGTATCTAAGAAATGATTAAAGATATCTTACTGGAATTCTCTGAGATATTTATAAAACTATTGGACTCTACTTTGAGCAATAAGAATGTATTGCTCTCGAAGCTTAACAGAAGTATCGTGATGAAAATGATCATAAATGAAAATGATATATTCATCATTAATCATAGCTAAGAATCAGAAGCTCATGAACTATTGAAATAAAGTTCAAATATATATATATATATATATATATATAAATATATATATATATATATATATATAATTCCAGGATAGGATCATTTTCCAATTTATTCAAGATGATCTTCGGCCTTTCTATCCTTGTAATTTTCTGTCCTGGACTAACAAGGTGCCTTACAAACTTATTCACAGTTCTCTTGATGGTTCGTGAATGGACTTTGAAAATGGAAGCCAGAGTTTTGTGATGTCAGTGAACACTCATTGCCACTTTTGTAATGTCAATGAATACTCGTTGTCACTTTCATAATGCTCATTGTAGTAGAGACTTGGTAATCACAGATACAACTATAGTAATGCCATTGACCAATACTGGTGTCCAACACCTTCGAATAACACTTGCTCTAATAGTACTTGCTTGATAATACCCGCTTGAAAAGTAACCACTGAATAGTGATCATTATAGAGAAATAGTATAGTGAATAGCATAGAGACAGAGAATGGTATAGAAAGAGTGATCCGTATAGTAATAGAGGATAGAATAGATATGGTGATCAATTAGATGCCATGCTAATTCCTATATATACATTTCCTTTACTATCAATTAGCTTAGGGTGTTTGATTTTAAGATATTAAACATTTTGTGGGATGCTGTTACACTCTGTATATTTAAAAATCCTTAAAAATGAAATTTTGTTGGTCATTAACCAAATTCTCTCTCTCTCACACACATACAAACACACACAGTGCATGAAAACCATACCACAGTTTGACCCAAGCATTGTGAATGAAATTGTATAGATAGAACTGTTTGGAGGCTGTCGATGGTTGTAATGACATGAAGTCATGGGTTTAAGCCTACTGGCGATGTTCAAACTGCCAATCGTGACAGATTACACGCTTTCTCCCAGAAACTGTAACTAAAATCCACTCAGCATCATTGCAGGATAAGCCACAGGTGCATTCTGTGAGTGCTGATCAGGTGTCTGCCACAGGGATTGAATAACTGCTCTAGCAGATCAGTATGTGTGTATGTATGTATGCATGTAAAGAAACAGCTGTAAAAATAAACTGTTGCTCATCTTGATGCCTGAGACAAAGCTTGGTCTTATATTTTATGTGTACAAAAATACAATTCGCCCATGGTCTCCACTGACTGGTCAATGATTACCCCACTTGCTACATCAAGGAATAAAAACACGAACTAGGTTTCCCCATATTATAAAATACATTTTTTATTCGGGACTCTGCCAACTTGTTTGGGTGGGTAGGTAGGTGATACTTGTGACTGACTGAGCAGAAGTTGGTCTAACAGTTCAACTTTTCCCCCTACCAACTCCATGCCTATTTACCATTCCCAACATGGTTACTAGCAATACAAATGGATGACACAGGAACCACGTAAAGGACACGTCAGTTTCTAACCAAGGACAGACTAGATCTCTCCTCTGATCCCAAGCTTGACTGTTAACATAGACCAGTACGTGGATATATAATATTTCATATTTTGTTGCCACTCTAGAATTTCATCATTGCTTACATGATAGGTTCATAATATTCTCATAATCCTTCTCATTATCCTTCTGTAGAACCACATTTTAGTATATT
>OZ038479.1:90791388-90795122 GCA_964036315.1 Acanthosepion esculentum
AGACAAACCATGAAATGTTACTGCTCCAAAAGAGTGGCATCTTGAAATTTTTTGAAAGTTTGGGGAAATACTTTAGCTGTAAGATGTACAAATCTTTTACAGTATCAGTATTCATCTTGAATACACTACAATACGCAAACTCCAGAAAAGTGTAAATGATTTAAGATTATGAAGACATGCGACAAAATGTAAAACAGGAGAAAAAAGGAACAAAGTAACCAAGAAAGGTCTTGTTACATGAACACATTCATTTGAATATTACTATTAAAAACCTCCAGGACAGCATTGTCCACTTAGTAAATAATATATTTCATAAGCAGGAATTCTCAGAAAACAATAAAGATGCCAAGCAGGTGGCAGTTTCTTTTCATGTGCAGACCATTCAGTTCTTTATTTTAGCCACAATACCAACACTAGACTTTCACTTAAAGATCTTTGCAGCAAAATCATGCCAAGAAGTCTTGGATAATCTTGCAAAAGCTGCTAGAGAATGTAACTGTATTTCAGATACTTGTGTTTATGAAAGGTAAAAATTTGCAAGTTACTGGAATTTCATCAAACATTGTTATTATTATAATTAATTTTTTACTTGTTGTTCTTCTGTTTTATTTGTGTTGCAGCTTTATCCTGAACATTAATTGGCATAACAGTTTTAAGTTTTCTGAATTTCTAAGATGAGACATTACATTTATCATTAAATATTCATAGTCTCTCTCACCACTGTGTTGTTAGTTTGCATCTTGTAATAGAAGTAGTATAAATACTTTTTACTCATAAATAAAGATTATAATATATATATATATATATATATATATATATATATATATATATATATGCAGTCTGATCACAGAGTATCAGGACTGGTGCTATAAACCATCCTAGGTATGACGATAAACTACATCCAGCAGCAAGGCCTCTGATAGGGAGGTTTTGAGGAGTGTGGAACCACTGCTTAATTTCTGGTGTTCCTAGGTCCACCCTGACCCGAGGTGGTAGCACCTGTTAGGGTTCCAGCTATGGGCAAATAGTTATCACCCAAATTGTGTAAAAATAGGTTTTAATACCAGAAATACTTTGTAATAAAAAAAATTATTACCAGCAATAATTTTTGAAGGAAAAATTATTATCAGTAATACTTTAAAGAAAAATACCAGCAATACAAACAGCTATACATTCTTTGGAAAAAATATGACCAGTTATAGATTTCTTCAAGGAAAAATATTCCCAGAAATAGATTTTTGAAGAAAAACATTACCAGCAATCAAAATTTTGTCGGCATTAAAGAAACAAACCAAACTAAACCAAACTGGTGCTATAAAAAGAAAACTACAGCACATATCAATTCAGCATTTAATCTCCTTTGAAGTAGTTCCCTTCTGAAGCCACACACTTTATACAGCATCATTTCCATTGATAGAAATAATCATGGAACTTCTTTTTTAGGATAGTGAACAGTTGCCTCATCGCATTCACTTAGATTGTCTTGATGCCTTGAATTCCTGTTCCTTTCAAGTGGGAATTGATTTTTGGAAAGAGGAAAAAGTCATAGTGGACAAGATCTGGGGAATAGGGTAGTTGTTGGTACTGGGGCATGTTGTTCCTAGCCAAAAGCTGCTACTCAAGCCATGGTCATGGATGGAACCTTTGTGATGTGCTGAGACAACCGCACTCTATGCACTTTCCTCACAAGCACTACTATAAACAGAATTGAGTGAGATCATTATAAAAGTGTCCAAGTGCAACAGAGTTCAAGGTCAATCTGTGCCAAGCAACTTCACTCTGTCTATTTTAGCTGTGTTACCATAGCAACAGTCCTGATACTTTTAATCAAACCTATATATATATCTCATATTCAATGTAAAATAAAAGGCTCGTAAAATGTTTTAAAATAGAAAAGTGGCCCATTCTGACAAATCCATTGAATTGAAATATATTGTTCTACCCATCAAATCTATTACAAAAATGATTTAAACTTAACATAAAATGTGTTACAATCAATTCTAAAACAATAAAATACTTAATTAATACAAAACAAAATAACTTACATTAATTATCAATTTTTTAAACATTAATCATTTATTGAACAAAGTAACTAATAATAACAAAACAAAAGTCATTGAAACAAAGCAAGTTCAGTCGACCATTGATGACAATTCCAGAACAACATAACTATAAACAATTTTTTCTATCCTCTGCCAGCTGCAAAATAATAATCTAAATCTTGAAGTAGGAATTTAATCTATCACCTGTAAAGAATCCATAGCAGAAATACCAAGTAACCCCAATTAATGAACACTAAAAAATGTTCTTACATTTCACCTTTCTTAGTAGCTCTTCTATTATCACAAAGGTGAGATACTTAATAAGAAAAGTGATACAAACATAATCAAAAAGAAACTAAATGAAATCGGCTTAGACTTTATACCCAAAAGACACATATTGCCAAGCAAGGCAATAAAACCACTAAGACACAAGGGGTTACTGAGTGTTAAAGAATACGTGAAAAAACACTATTAAGGAGAGAGAACAATAAAAGAAGAGGAATTAAGAAGGCAGAAGATAATGATTGATATTTCATTTAAATTTTTGAAGATCAAAGTTGATTCGAAAGCAAGAGGCTGAAAGAGTATTCCAGAAATGAGAAGTGCAAGAGAAGAAACTGTTAGCATAGAACTTATGGTTGCATCTAGCCGTTTCAATTGTAAAATGATGAGACCATACCACCAAGTGAGTACAGTGCTTAAATTCATTAAGTCTAGGCACCATAGAGATACATTCATTAGAACAATTACCATGAAAGTATTTATAGGAAAGGCACAGTAGTGGGAAAGTGACTAAAGCCAAGATTTCCTATTACGGCTCTATCTCTTAATATTGAGCACTTGACTCACAAAAGTGGTGGACTTTTACAAGCATTATTCTTCAGAAATATTCTGGTCAGACATTTGTTTATTTATTTATTATTATTTTTGCAAGACTTTGTCTTTGTTATGATTTGATGCATGCACATTAAAGGAAATAAAAAAATGATAACATACTACATTACTATGTGAATGAGAACATTTTAAAAAAAATCTTATTAGTTTTCTGTTTTACATATATATATATATATATATATATATGTGTGTGTGTGTTAATAAATACACCTATATCTACATTTGATATCACATGCTCGATGACTTGGGTAACCAACAAAACTCTAGTCGCACATCAAATGTAGGTATATGTGTATTTATTAACATATATCTCTTAGCTCTGTCTAATCACATTGAGCACTCTTATGTCTACACCTCTGGGCTAAATTTGGTAATAATCTATTTGCTTACCAGCATATGCATGCCAGCACACACATATACAGTCACTAATATCTAGTTATCTCATTTACCTAACCCTATACCTATATATATATATATATATATATATATATATATATATATATATATACAATAGGAATACTGTATTATTAGCCGATGTGTTTTGTCCAATGTGGACTTTTTCAAGGCAAAAATGAAATGAATTTATTAAAACAAAGCAACTAAGTTTATTAAAACAAAGTAATTAAGTTACTTTGTTTTAATTAATTCATTTTGTTTTTGCCTTGAAAAAGTCCACATTGGTCGGATTGCGTCGGCTAATAATACAGTTTACCTATTGTCTTTTACCTTTATAAATATTGTCTTTTTCTACAGGTTAACTCTGAGAAAATTTTTCATATATATATATATATATTGTGT
>OZ038479.1:90795322-90880322 GCA_964036315.1 Acanthosepion esculentum
TTTAATTTTTTATTAATGTTCTCCCACAAGAGCCACTCAGTGTAGAGGGTTATTGTGTGGTGCTATCTGGGCAGAAGATAAGTTAAGAAATGCTGTTCATGAGGTTATGTAGGAATTAAAGAAGTTAATCTTGTAGTTTATCAGGAAAACATCTTGCCAGGAGTTTGTCTCACAATGCAGCATTTCTTTGGAAGAAGCTGTTCAAATGGAACTTATTTTTTACTAATTGATTACAAAAGGAATAAGGATTATATATCCTTGTGTACAGGGCATAGCAGCTCCCAGTTGTAAAGATCAGGGTTGGTAAAACCAAGAAATGTAGTTTGTTAAAACACTTTCCATGGAAATAGCGATGGAGCAGCAAGAGGCTTGCAATGTTTCATCTGTGAAAAATGTGTTGTATCCTGAAAAACAATTCATCACCAACAAAGCCACATAGATGCTTTTGAATTCTATAAAGACAGGCAAATGAAAACTGGGGAGCTATAGATCAGTTATTGCAGCTGTACTCAATTTACAACATGATCTGTCTCTTGTAGAGTAGAGATAGATAAATAGATTGGTAGATAGATGGAAAGAGACTGAGATAGATAAGTAGATAGATAGATGAAAACATAGACAGATGAAAACAGACTCAGCGAGATATATAGATAGATATAATCAGACTGAGACAGAATGATAAAGTAGAGATAAAAGCAAAAGATCAGTAAACAAATAAGAAATAGAAACACTTTCTTTATGTAATTTTAATTCCTTAAATACAAACACTGACAAAGATATCACAAACAACTGATTTGGTTCAAACATCAAATTTGACACAAGCAAACATCGGATATCAATGAAGACAAAGGCGATGACAACAAAAACAACAACAACAACAACAACCATCAAGAACAGGTGGACCAGCTTTGTTCGACTTTGGGTTTTTTTTTGTTTTTGTTTTTGCTGTGTCATTGTCATTTGTTCGTACCATTTTTGCCATTGATGGATAAATTAATTTTGAGTTTCATGGAATTGTCTCTCTCCATGTGCGTCTTGCTGGTGCAGCTGTTGATCGTGATTCTCTTCCCTACCGATTCGATTCCATAAGTCATCCATACTTTTACCCCGTGTCTCCACTTGTACAACACCACTCTCTACCCCTGTTATGACCCACCGCACGCTGTGGCATCAGTGTCATTGGAGTTGGAAAGAGCAGAAGAATTTATGTTCTTCTTGTCATTGTTTTGCTTTTGTTTTGTTCTTTCTTGACTGTCGAAGTCGATCTAGAAACATGACCAGAACTCTGACACTTCTGTCAGAAAATGGGAAGCATTGCCCAAAGACAGCTATCTTCAGAAAACCAAAAACAACAAAAAAAAAATAGGAAAAATACAAAGATACAGATAAGGGAAAACTTGCATCATTTGAGTGATATAGCTTCCTCACATGCACGCGTGCACACACACACACACACACATATATATATAGATATAGATTTCTATGTATACACAATTTACTATTTACATCTACAAACTCTCTATTCATGATATTGAATACTATCCACCTATAAATATAGCAAATTTTAAGCAATACCGCTATACACACACACACACACATTTCTATTGTTTAAAATTTACTATATTTATACAGTAATGATTCCTCTATGCACAAAGTATATAGATAGATATGAACAGATTGGGATAGATAGATTATTTATCTCAGTCTGTTCATATCTATCTATCAATCTATCTCAGTCTGCTCATATCTATCTAGCAATCTATCTCAGTCTGTTCATATCTGTCTACCTATCTATCTATCTATCTATCTAGACATATTGGGTGTATTTTTGCTCCAGTTTTCCATATAATGATGTCAGGTTAAAGGCCAATGAAAGACCTTTTGTCATGTTTTATTTCTTTATCTTTTTTTCTTTTGAAACGTTTTCCTGTTTTTCTGTGATCATTTGAATAGAAATTGTCCAATGTTAATGCAAAACACATATAAACACAATTATCATTTAAAATTCCTTTACTATTTACATCTACAAACTCTCTATCCATAATAGTGAATACTGTCCACCTATAAATATAGCAAATTTTAAGCAATACAGCTACACACACACATACACACATTTCTTTATCCATACTATCCATGAAAGTATTCAGACATCAGACAATTTCTGTTCAAATTTTCACCAAAAACCAAGAAAATGGTCTGAAAAATAGAAAAAAATAAAGAAAACAATCTTAACAAATAACCTTTGACATCTAAATAAGCTATTTATATTAGCCGACTTGTTAATTCTCTAATGACATTCAAATATTTCCCTTCTTGAAAGAATTACTACTTTTCCACATCAACATACATGACTATAAAAATGCTAAAAAATTAAAAGAAAAGTCTTAAATTCATAACCTCCTGTTATTTAAAATTATGAAGGATGCTAAGTGACATATAATACATATATTTATCCTATACTAAAATAATTTAAATATAAATTAATTTAAAAAATATTTCAACAACATTTACTAATTTTCCTCTTAAACTACGTCACTTAGCATCCTCCATAATTTATCCAGACGTTTCAGTTAACCTGATGAATATTTATGAGCATGCCTTAAATTAAAAAATTTTGAAAAACTAATAATATTTATATTTTGTTTATATGTACTTAGTGCAAAATAAAATCCTTACATTTGCCTGGATTAAGTCCATCAGAAGACAAAACGCGTCAGCCAAGAGAATGTTGTCTTTTGTCTTTATTTATACTTGATGTATGAGGGTCAAGCAACTCAGTTCCTAGGAACCGACAGCCAGACACCAGCACATATGATTTGTTTATAGTGGTGAAGGCTTTGTGTAGAACCAACCACACTTTTTGAAGGGCCGAATACTACATGCCACAAGGTCTCCAAACAACCCTCCGCAGGTTTTGAATTCAGAGTTGTCCTTCTCCTAGACCAGTTGCCATGCAAGGCTATAGAACCCAGTCTGTCCTGCTATTTACCCATAACTGGAGGGAGAAGAAGAGGATTAATACCTTTTCCTAGAGTATTAGCATGTAAGGGAATGTAATGGATTCATCTGGAATTTGAACTCGGCTCTCCGATTCCTCAACATGGGCCATTATCCACTACTCCACTGTGCCTCCACACATATATCTCTCTATATATATATGCATGCATACATACATATATATATATATATATATATATATATGTAGAGAGAGAGAGAGAGAGAAAGAGAGGGGGAGTGGATTACCACAACAGGGACAGAATGAGCAATACAGCTGAAGCAGGCAGCAGCCAGAAATTTTATTAGCAACTGGTCTTAGAATATAACCTCTTGTTTAAAGTCATTCAAAATGGTTCACACAGGCTGATTTTCAAGATAACCAAAAAGTAATAGGAAGGCATTGAGTGGTTAAAAATTGAGATTGTATTGATTGGAGATGATTCTTTGTTGTTGTTGCCAGATGATGGGCATCAATATTTTCAGTTGATTTCTGAAGCTGAAGTTTTCATATCCAGCTGCTTCCTCAGTCACTCCACCCATTATCTATGTCTGTATCTGGTGCATGACCGAGTGGCTGGAATGTTTGCTTTCCAACCATGAGACCTGGTTTCTAATCTCACCATCTTAGGGAAGTGGCTCCTTTGGAAAGCCCCTGAAAACCAAACCCAAGTCTTTTGAGCCCAATTGGGTAGATGAGTTTGAATATAATGACATTGTTCAAATGCTGATCATGGTAGAATATAGGCTCTCACCAGAAACTCTAACTCAAGTATGCTCAGCATAGTTGTAGTATAAACTACAAATGGGCTCTGTGGATGTTGAACAAACACAAAATGATTCAATGCAAATTGTTCCTCCACCTTAGAAATTTTATGCATAGGCATTGCTTGATGTTACAGAATGAAGAGCCCAGGCCTCAATAGTCAGTGATTGGTCAGAATACATCATGGACACAGTACTCTGACAAAGATGGATTGCATCTTTTTTTTTTTTTTTTTTTTTTTTTTTAAGCATATCACCCCAAGCAAGTCTGGAAGCCACTAGCACGCAAGGGATTACAGAAGGTTTGGAGGAAGAGCAGGTAGGAGTGGTAAAGGAGAGGATGTGGAGAAAGATAGTGGATCGATCAAGGCAAGGGGGTTACAGAAGATTTGGAGCGAGAGCAGATAGGAATGAAAGGTCAAAGGATGTGGAGAAGGGAAGTGAATAGATCAAGGCAACTGGGGATGTCGATTGATGTTACACTTAAATAGTTGGAGATTATATTTGTCAGGGAAACAGGAATAAGGAAGGGAGTTCCACAGGTGAGATGTGCGAGACATGAAGCTATTGGAGTAAAAAGAGACGTCTGTCTAAGTTTGGGATAAAAGACCAAGATGGCACAAAATAAACAGAGGACTGCAGGAATTTCAAAGCACCAATACACTATCCTCACATAGATATGATTGACAGGCTAAGGCCACCTATAGTGAGATGTTTTGCAAAGGAGTGGTTATGCATTGCCCTGAAGTTCTTCCTCCTGCTATTTCCTACAACTGATGCTACCATATCTGTCCCATTCGTATAATAAAACAAACAAGTAAAAGAAACCGTTTTTCATTGATTCAGGTATTGCCTAGCAGGTGGGTATGCTCCAAAAAACAAGAGTAGCTAGCCATTATGTATGCAATTGTATGAATGGCTAATGGCAACAACTAGCACTACCCACAACATGGTCATGTCATTGGTGATTAAAATAGTTTTCTCACCAGACTTTCTTGGTTTAAAAACAAAACCTGTCAATGGGTGAATGAATCCTTCATTGGCTCAAAGTCCATCTAGCACTGGCACTGGGATGTAGAAATAGCTGGGTTGTTGTCCATGTGCCCAGTGTTGGACACCTTAGCCTTCATTAAGATAGCCAGCTAGGAATAGGGTCACTCTAATGTAATACACATGGCATGAGAGCTCCCAAAGAAAGTTGACTGATTGTTCTTTGGGTAAATGCTGTTCTTGCACAGGGAGTGGCGTTGATCAAGTGCAAATTGTTCCTCCACCTTAGAAATTTTATGCATAGGCATTGATGGTGTTACAGCATGCAGAGCCAAGGCCTTGATGGTCAGTGATTGGTAAGAATATATCATAGGCACCGTATTCTGACAGTAGTGGTCTAACTTTAGGAAAAAAGACCAAAAAGGCACAAAATCAATAGAGATCTGCAGGAATTTAAAAGCAACAATACACTATCCACACACAGGTCACACATGGTGAGATTTTATGCAAAGGAGTGAATATGCATTGTCCTGAAGTTCTTCCTGCTGTCTCTTAGAATTGATGCTACCATATCTGTCCCACTCGTATAATAAAACAAATAAGAAAAAGAAACCGTCTTTCATTGATTCATTTTATGAAGTGGCACTGGGTTTTGAAGAGCTGAAACCAGTGATGGAATGCAACATTAATATTCTAAGAGCTTATAACATTCTAAATGGCTAGCCATAGCCAAAAAGGTAATTATAATCAATGAAGGTGAGGTTGTAAAAAGTTTGATTGGTTCAAATAACCATATCTGTTCAAAGTGTAACTGAATTTTACAATGGTATATTGAGATGATCATATTCAACAATGAGATGGTAGCCATCAGTTGTATAAGATAAACCATAAGATGTTGTGAAGACAACGCTGATGGAAGAACTCTATTTATATTTGCCGATGACAAACCTAAGTTTCACAGGAATAAAAAGATGTATTAAAACACATGCATTGTAGACACTGGTCTTTCTTTCAAAATCCAAATTGTGAATAAACTGTACAAATTTCATGTTTTATTCTGTTTGACTCGACACCTTGCAAAAGCTGAATAAAGTATTAAGAAAAATCAAAATTTCATTCTAAATAAAGAAAAGAGTGCTATATATTTTCTTACAGATAAGACTTGAGGAAACAGAGATGGGGTTCTAAGGAGGGAGCATGTGGACAACGAGGAAGTTTTAAGAAAAATAGAAGTAAAAAATTCACTTTTACTAAGAATAAGAATCAGAAAGGGGCACTTGTTCTGGAGATACTATTGTGGTTACATGAGGCTTTTTTATAAACAGAAGATAGTGTAGTGATAGTATTATGATGTATGCAATATGTAGTTCATTGAGGACCTAAGAAATATCCTTGGAAGGGAAGCGAGACATGTCACTATGGAATCCTGTGGTTAAAGAGAGATATGATTTGTGCATTTGCTTTTATACAGCTTTATAAAAAGCAAAATATCAGGTGTTAGGAAAAGCCCCCTGTTAGACAAGTTTTGATGATCCAACATATTTACTGAAGAAGATAATATAAAATTTGCCAAGTCTTATCACAGTCCCTGACCCAAACATTCAATAATTTATCTATAATAATTTATTTATAATCTGTGTCATATGACACACTATAATACCATAATAACTCTGTGAAGTCAAAAGTAGTCTGTTTCAGGCTCTGC
Organism: Acanthosepion esculentum; assembly: GCA_964036315.1. Taxonomy (NCBI): domain Eukaryota; kingdom Metazoa; phylum Mollusca; class Cephalopoda; order Sepiida; family Sepiidae; genus Acanthosepion; species Acanthosepion esculentum. The sequence goes on from OZ038479.1 coordinate 90,801,777, forward strand.
TTTTAGTTCAACCAAAAGCAGTGGCAATAAAAATGTTCACATGTAAATGATGGGTTGTCATCATTTATAGAGGTAAGAGAAGAAAATGGATAAATTTCAACACGGATATATTTTCAAGTATTTTTATATAATAACTGATTAATAAAAGAGAGAAAATATACTAGTGTGTATCCAGTTGAAAAGGAAATAAAAAACAATAAAATTTAGCTATGATATGCATGTGTAGTGGTGATGGGGTGTTGAAGTACAGTTGTTAGTTGCTCTGGGGAAAGGAATGTTCCCTAGCGGGCACAATTCTTGTGTTGGTGTTGCATGCTAGGTTGAAAAAAAGAAGGAAGTTTATACCCAGTCATTTATAGTCCTGAAACAGCAACACCTAATGGGTGTCTTGGCAGAGCAAGTGGCAGTAATTTCCACAAGTCCCATGAGTGCAGTTTCTTTTCCGTTATTCATTTTTTTACAAGGACAGGGGAAAAATTTAACAATAAAATCCAATTAAAATTAAAAATATACTCCCATGTATAATTATATTTACTAAAAAAACAAAATGTTGCTGGTTTGAGAGACCTCCACAGTTTAACCATAGCAGAAACAAATGGTTTTTATGTGTATAAATAGAAAGAATGAGTATCACAGATAAAACAGATATGCATAAAAAAAATGAATAAAATCCAAGGACGGAACAATTATATTTGTAAAAGAGAAATAACAAAAAGAAAAAAATTATTAAGGGTTTTGGTAAGAACCCAAAATTATTAAGCTACAAAAGACAGGAAATTGTGGAGATCCATAATCGCCTACATTCTGAGGAGACATGGCACATAAAGAAAAAACTGAAATGTGTGGGATTAAATAGATAATTAAAACAGTAAATATTAATTAAATTAATTAAACAGTAAGATAAATTGGTTAATTTGCAGATAATGCCCCAGTGACCAATTTAAAAAAAAAAAGCATTCCTTGTGCAAAAAATACATGATTATTCCAAAAATAGCATTAAAATTGTGTAAACTCTATCATTTAGGAGATATTGACAATCATAGTTGGGTCTCAGGTAGAGCCTGTCCTCGATTACTGCGCAAAAATTTACCCATTTACTGGAATGCACTAATAGCAAATTAACCGATGAATCCCGCACTTACACAAACATGCACTTTATCAGAAACAAAAACAAATGTGAAAGAGCAGAAGTTGAAACATATCCTGGAATGGTGACTTTCTAAGCGTAGCTTCGATGTGGCTCAATGGTGAAAGTATGGGACACCTAGTGAGGATCGAATTCACTACTCAGTCATACTTGTTCTAGTGAGACAATCTTGCTAACCATTACGACGTGTTGAGGTGCCCGAACGTATTGTGGAATGACTAGAGAACTCAAATCTGTTACCTAATTAAGAAAGGATTCAGGAATTAAATTTTTAAAAAAGTGGAGGACAAAAAATATCGATGAGCTCAAGGAAAATTGAGAGCTCATCTGGAGAGATTATAAATCAGGATTTTGTGAGTAAGAACCCAAAGTAGTAGGTGAATAAAAAAAATGCTTGAAGCATAAGCTATTTTATTTTTGCCTAGTTCTTGTTTGTCTGTTTGAGTTAAGTAATTCGTATGTGCATTATCTTGTAAAAAATCTGGATCGTTCTGCATGACTGAGTTACAGAATTATAGTGATTCATATTCATCACAAGAACAGGTAAGCGAGGCATTATTCCTCTCAGATATTAAGCCATAATTTCAACTCTAAACAGACACAGGAAAACAGAGAATGTCAGACTAACTTCCAACATAGTGAAGCCATTCAGCGGTGAGAATGATATTGTCATGAGGCTTGAAAATGTTGGCAAAACTCCAAGAAATTCCAGACCTCACTGGTTTCCTATCACTCTATTTAAATGGTGATGTATTGGCGCTACTTGGAAATGGATGAATTGAATAATACCAGTTCACCAATTAATGTTCACCTTCCCATTTTTGAAACAGTGGCCAATAATAGGTTTTAGGGAGAAACCTGTAATTAATAACTGATTCACTTTTTTATCAACTGATAATGTCAGTTTTGTAGAAATCTATAATTAATACTGGATTTTTATTTTAAATTTTATCATTGGGACTGGTTTTTATAGTAAGCATTAATATTTTGTAAATTTATGTAATAGTTAAAATTTTTCCTGTGTACCCACCACCTTATATCAGTACAACAAAACAACCAGTGACACTAACATGTAATAAATTTACTAGGAGCCTTATATATATATATATATATATATATATACACCACCCTCTCCTTCCTCCAAAAACCCTACGTACATCTCTTATTTCTTTACTCCCCCACTTTTTCCTTTTCCCCTTTTTTCCTTTCTCCCATATCATTTCTGTTGAGTTGACTGATTAAATAAGTCAATGTCTGATCATTACTCCCTCCTCCTCAATATTAAGTATTGTAATAAAAATAAATTTTGAAACTCTCCCTTCCCTCTCTAAACTCGACCATGTTTCTCACACTATTCCTCACCACCCTCTATGTTAACTTATATACGCTTAATACTGCCTGTCAAAAGTGTAAATTTTAAATTTATTTTTCATTTTATCTTTGAAAGTGAAGTCTGAAGATCCCGAGAAAAGTAAAATTCTCTGGTGAAATAAATTATAACTAATGGAGCCTTAAAGTGGTCAGCTTTTCTTTAAATTAAATTATACACTCTGACTTAACATTGAGCTCTCAGGATTTCATTCTCCTTAGGATTATCCATATGGATTACCAAGATTTTTGTTACTTAAATATATATATATATATATATATATATATATATATATATATATCTCAAAACATTATTTTTTTAAAATATCTGGATATATATGTATCTGTGTGTGTGTGTATTTAGGCAGTATATCTTCATTCAAGCATGTTTCATTGAATAATACAGACATTTTATGTTATAATAATCCTTTCTAGTTCTCTAGTTAGCATTTTGATGTTAAGTTGAAATTTATCAAGGAATGTGTCGTAGTTTTTTGTTATCCCAAGTACTGTAGATATATCTATGTAATAAATGTGAATATCAGTGTGTCATGATGTCACACTTGTTCAACTTTGCTCCTAGAGGCTGTAATCCAACATATCATACCATTTTGGAATCAGACTGACTCCATGAGCAAATTAAAAAACATTCTAAGCTGGATCTGGACCTGCAATCCTGAAATTTTGGATTGCCAAGTTTTCATTACTGTGATTTTTTTTTACCTGATTTTTTGCAATGAATATTTTTGTATGATAACAGTTTTTATAAACTGGAAATAAATTTGGGAATAATCAAAATCAATTGCAAAATGCAGCAAAAGTCACCCATGAAATAAAAATAATTATTTGTACAGAAGGTAAGGACCTACATACATTATCTTTAAATTAAGTGGCAGCAGAAGAATTGTTGTTGAACTTTTCAAAGGTAAGGTTTAATATTAATGCAATACTTCAAAGCAGCGATTAATTTTGAGTTCTTCTGTAGTTCATTGTTGCTTATTACATCTACTCCTTCCTACCTATTGGCATGAAGGCTTAATCAAAAGCCCTTCACAGGAGCTATCTTAAATTCCACCTGATATATATATTACTAAAGAATTAATGGATTTATTTTTAATCCGACATGTATATTACTTCAAACATTATTATAGTGGGCACTTTGTATTTGAAATAGATACCTCCTTTTTATTTATTAAACAGTGGGTATTAGGTCTATCAACTTGTGCATTCGAGGAATCGTTAGTAAAGAAAATGTGTTCTCTGACAGGAATTGAACCTGCATCCCCTTCACATTTTCTTTACAAAAGATTTCTCAAATATACTGATAGATTAATACACACTGTTTAATAAATAAAAATTCATTTTTATTAAATTCCATATATAAGCAATGTTTGTATTAACAAAGTTTTTTTTACATTACTGTGTTTTTACAGAAATATTTTATATTTGCCTTGTCAAAATTCATTTTTAAGTTAACAAAAGCATATCAGTGCTTACAAATAAATAAAATGTAAATAATTAAGAATAATTTTTTTCATAAAGCGGATGTATATAAATAATTTCTTAAATACCAAAATTTTTATAGAATTCTATAACTTTACACCCAATAACATGACTTGTGATATTAATACATGCATAATGACAAAGGAAATTTTAGAAAATAGAACAGAACTGCTTCCATTTAATCACCACAGAGAACCTTTTCTCACTGCCACCAGCATGGCTGATGTTAACCTTCAGGAAAACAACTCTTTGTGCTTTCTTGGGCTCATGATTTCCACTGACATGAAGTGAAGCAACTACATTGAATCAATTGCTACATCTACTGCTAGCAAAGTTGGTTCACTGTGTCGTGCCAGAAAACTTTTTCTTGTCAGAGTCCCTCTTGCACATTTATAAGCCTACCATTCATTTGCATTAATATATCATGCATTGAATACTGCTGCCATGCCTGGTCTGGTGTTTCTGATGTATATCTCAAGATTCTTGGCAAAATTCAAAGGAGGATCTGCAATCGATCCTGACCTGGAATCTCGACTTCAATCACTTTCCCGCCAATGTGATGAGTTTTCCCTCTTTTCTTTCTAGAAATATTTTCATGGCAACTGTTCTGATGCGCTTTTTTCCCCTAGTGCCCTGACTATATGCATTTAAACGTGCTACTAGATTGGAAACTAGATCTCACTGTTTTACTGTGGAATCAGTTAGATGCAACTGCTAATTCTATTCTAACAATTTCTTTGCTCGCATTTCTCACCTGTGGAGCTCCCTTCCAATTTCTTGCCTCACTGCTATCTACAATGTTAAGAACTTTAACTTTTACTCCCTCAATCCCACTGTGTCTGAGTGGCATTATCACCTTGTTTAGAGTGAAATGATTTTTAAAAAATGGTAGGGGGTAATGAAAAAGAAAGATGATGAGACGACTTTAATGAGGAGAAAGAGCAATAAAAGAATAGAATTCATGAAGATAGAAGATGGCAATTGATGTTGCATTTAAATTCTTGAAGATCATAGCTAACAGGGAAGCATGAAGCCAGAAGAGAGTTCCGCAAATGTGAAGTATGAGAAAAGAAACTATTAGAATAGAACTTAGAGTTACATCTAGTTATTTCAACAGTAAAATCATGAGACCTAGTTGCCAATCTAGTAGTACATTCATTTTCTTGCTGTTGACGTATCAAGGAGGAGGGTTCATTAGGAAATGTTACAGACTTAAAAGCACTATTACAACTTAATTTTCTCTGTCTGTAAGACAGGTATTTGGCTTGTCGATTAAATACGTAAAAACTGTAACAAAATTGAAGGAGGCATTTACAAAAGTAGAATTTGTAGTCTTTCTGTTGCAGTTAGATCTTTTTCCGATTCATTCTGCTTGTCAGCTAGATGTGAATGCCATGAAGGCAGAGAACAAAATAAAAAAGTTGTTCTCTGTATATAGACTCCACGCATCACAACTGGTTACTGAAGTAAGCCCCACAATGAAAGCAACACTGATCAATCACAAACATTCTCACCAAAACGGAAATGTCCTTTGGGACTGCCAGATCTGCTTAAAAGCAAGTCTCCCATAATGACCATGACGAGTTGCGAACCGGCAGGCCACCTGGAAAAAACAGCTGTATATAGACTTAACCTCAAAGAAAATAAAAACACAGATATAATTCTAGAGTTGGGAAAATGAATTTTTATATTCACTCAGGCAAATGATTCGATAATTCCTTCTTTCCCTCAGGATGAAGGTGATCTATACTAATATTTTAATTATATCATGTTGGGAAAAACAGGATCAGGATGATAGACAAAAGGGAGATATCATTTAGGATCTACAGTTAATTGAAGTGAATGAACGAAGTTACATTACTAAATGTTTGAGATACATTACATGTTCTGAATATATGTCTGGAACGGATGTAAATAATTTGTTGGAGGTTTGTAATGAACAACCAAGAAGGGGTGACATTTTTGAGTGGCCCAATGTGCAGTAAGTATGCAGTAAAATAATGAAGTTCCCGGGGTTATGGAAACAGAAAATGAAAGTGGACATTTGAAAAATAAATGACAAAGGCTTTTCTGCGAAATTTGATGGTGACAAATGGTTCATGGAATAGCTTTGTGACATGGCGACCTCTGTATTGATTGGATATTAAGGTAAACAGTACATCAAATATGACACAAGGTTAAAAAGTTGGAGCATGGGGAAAGACGAGTCATTAACTACCGTTTATCTTAGTTAACCACAATCATTGACTCACTCATTCAATAATATTCCTTGTACCACATCACATTCTTATTTACCATTCTTACCCATGACCATAATACCACAAATTCCATTTGATGTCCTAAATAGTCTCCATATTTACAATTGCTGTGGGGTGGGGAATGATAATAACCTTTTAAAATTTATGTGCTAAATAAAAAGGAAACATTTCCATATCACCAGAAAATTTTATCTTTTGTCCTCTGCTAATGTCAGGGAGTGAAAAACAGCATTTCTTTTATATATCATGTGTGTGTATTTGAACATATGGTGTCGTATTTGACGTATTAGAACCAACAGCCCAGACACCAGCACATATAATTTGATTATAGTGGTGAAGGTTTCGTGCAGAACCAACCACACTTTTTGAAGGGACGAATACAGAGACCTGGTTCACGATGTGCCACAAGGTCCCCAAATGACCCTCCACAGGATTTGAATTCAGAGTTGCTCTTCTCCTAGACCAGTTGCCATCCAAGGCTATATAACTCAGTCTGTCCTGCTATTTAGCTATAGCTGGAGGGAGAAGAAGAGGATTAATACCTTTCTCAAGGGGATTAGCATGTAAGTGAATATTATGGATTTGAATGGAATTCGAACTCAGCTCTGCAATTCCTCAACCCAAGTCGCTATCCACTACTCCACCATGCCTCCTATTTGAGCTTTATATATATATATATATATATATATATATATATATATATATATATATATATATATATATATATATATATATATATAGTGTGTAGTAGTAGTAAACAGAGAGTGAGAGAAAGTGAGCCTCCTTTTTAGCAGAGAAAGATAGAGTGAGGCATCTCCCTTTTTGTAGTAAGAATTCATCCTGATTCATTTTTGGGTGGTTAGAGTGGACTGACCCAGCATGTCATGCTTTCTAGCAAAAGGATAGAGTGAACTGACATTGAAGTCCTATTTTTTTCTAAGTTTATATTGAGGTCGGTAAGTGGTTGAGGAGTGTGCGTAGGATTGTCCTTCATTTTGATATTAGGTCGTTGATCTCTTATTACTGCTTATCCAAGTGACTAATTTCAGAAATGAAGTTAGCTGATTGGTCTGTCCTTACAAATGCTGGTGTTAATAAGGTGTTAAGGAGATAGTAAATACATGATACTTTTCAGAGGATTTAAGAAATATTTTTATTTCATCTTATTAAATTGTGCTTACTACCATAGGTGTAGATGCTGGAGGAGTCTTTTAGCTGTTTGTGGGTTTAACTTGAAGTCTAACAAAGTCCTACAATAGCTGTTTCCATTAAGTTCTGCATGCCTTCCTACCCATGCTGTGGTGAGTGAAAAACAAAAGTACTGTTTTGCTCATTATATAGGCCAGCATGAAGTCAACAGTAGGAGATTAACTTAGGACAATGAACAGGATTCTTGTATTTACTAAGGGACATAACTCTTGTTCTTTCTTGGGTTGCATCCTTCTTATTGTTACTTACTAAATACAATAAATTAGGAAATATTGAGCATAAACAAGAAAATGCATTGCAACATATTGTTTTTATCTTTTCTCAGTTGAATGCTATTGCCAAATTACTTACTGGCATCTTTTGATGGAAAGAGTAAACTACTTAATAAATAAAATTAAAAGCACCTCCCAAAGGATGCTTCCCTGATCACACCAATCTTAACAACTTCAAGTCCAGGGTTCGTTGTTATCTTTCCTCGATATCTGCAGAATTTGCACTAACTTCCTCATCTTATATCCATACAACAACCTCACTGGTTAAACAATTGCTTTACTCCTTGATCCAGGGATTGAACTCACAACCACTAGATGACAGTAGCATATATGTTACCAACTTTTGACGGTAGATATAGGAGTTGGTTATATTTGTTTTACTATCATCGAGTAGTTGTGAGTTCATTCCCTGAATCATGTAGTAAAGCACTGGTTAGCAGGAATGAGCAGTAATTGCCATCTTCTTCTGTGTGTCATGTCCCTTCAGGAGGTAGCGATAATGGGGCTCCACAATTTCCTGTCCTTTTTAGCACTTAGTAAATTTTGTCTTTTCACTATCTCTCCTAATCCTTGTTCAGCCAACCATTTAGACAAGCTTCTTAGGTAAGTTATATGCTTCTTTCCTCTGTCTCTCAATAATATGTCCTGTCAGTCTCGAATTTTCTAAAATCTCTTTCCTCATGATATGCCCTAGAACTTTCTCTTTCTGATATTAAGTATAAATATCTTTTTTGTTTCCATTCCCTCTAAAACTTCCTCACTGCTCACATGTTTAGTCCATAGTATTCTCAGCAACCTTTTGTAGAACCACATTTCTGTTGCTTCAGGTTTCTTCATCTGAAAGACCAATATTACATAATAGTTAACTACTCTTTTCTTTGTTTCTAATGAGATTTTCTTCTTTTTTAATACCCTGTTTAGCTTTTGGAATACATTTTTTGCTGTCCCTATGCATGTTCAGATTTTGGTGTCATACTTTCTTTCCTAGAAATTTAAATTTTTGTAATTGCTTGATTTTGGTATCTCCTATTTGTAATTTTTATGTTGTACTTTTCTTTTTGCTGACAACCATCATGGGGGCAAAATAACACAATGATAAAAAGATATCCTATATCAGCCAAACAATGATGATAGTCAGAGGGTACTCGGCCGAAATGTGTCTATAATAACAGGGTACAATGGGTGAATTCTTGCCATTTATATTTTTAATTTCATGCATGCATGTTGTTTGTTTTTGATTTAGTCAACTGCACAGTATAATAGGATCAGTTGGGCACCATCTGTGAAATAAAGAGCACCATGACGCAATTCACTCTGCCAGAAATTTGGGAAGGGAATGCTGTACTGCTTGGCATTCGTGCCGGAAGCTCCAATTTGAACATTTCAGAGTTGGATGAATCTAATGGTGTTTATGAAGGTGTTTGGAGAGATCACTAGTGATAGGGATGTTATGCCATCATTCATCTTCCTAAAACATTACAGCAGTTCGGAAAACTCATTGTTCTGACGAGAACAGAACTTCTGAATTTGTTGGTGAGGTCCCCAGACTCAACACAGAGGGTTCTCATCAAGTGCCTTCAAGACATAATGCTGTCCTGGGTTAAGAGGGTGGCTGCTGGAAGACACTACCTCTGGCAACAGGATTCTGCACCATGCCACAAAAACAGGAGAACCAATCATGGCTGTCAGACAGTTTTTGCGACTACATCACCCCTTACATCTGGCCACCTAACTCCCCAGACTGCAACCCCCTTGATTATTATATGTGGAGCATAGTTGAATGAGAGACCAGCAAAACTCCTTCCAACACCAAAGATGAACTGAAGGCAAGGATCATGACATCATTCAACAACTTAAACAAGGAGACCATCCAAAAGAGATGCAGGAGATTCTGAAGTCATCTGGAGGCTGTGGTTGAAGCAAATAGGAATTTTCTTGAATAAATTTACTCTTTAATGTTTCAAGATATCTTTGTGTCAATTTAGTAAATATATCTATTAAAATGAGATGTCAGTATTATTTTCATTTTTGCATAATGTAGAAGCCAATTTATCTATCGTACCCTGTATATCAACCTATATTAGAACAATACTTTGAAATAATAAAAGTATATTAACAATTATTCATCTCGGAAATACTAAACATGTACATATCCATGCCAAATACACATGTATATACCTACACAAGTATACACCCGTGTGATATGTGCATACACATGCAAAGATACTCCCTTCACGCATGCTATAAATACTCATGCGTTTTCACGCATGAGTATTCCACATGCATAATCAGTCACAAATGCCACATAAGCACTGAGGGATTTCTCTACTTGTCTGAGAAAGAACTTTAGGTACTGGCATTGACAAAAGCAGTGGATAAGAAAAGGGCACAAAATCTCACCCTTCTTTATTTTTTTAGATGCATGTTTCCTTAGGGATAGGACATGTTTTGTTTTCCCTTTTGGGGCCTGTTGTGTCACATTGAACACAATTGCATAAGCTTACTTGTGGCGATTTTTACCAAAGGAAACTAACGCCACCCATAGAGAGAGGAGGGACCTGAACTTGTTCAAAGTGCTCCAGATTTTAACAGACAGCTAGTAAAAAAAAAGGACTCTTAATGAGAATGATGCAGTAGATAATTGCAACAAATTCACTTGTTGCAACCTTCGGAGTTGGGCGAACGAAAAGAGTCCTGATGAAGTAGAGAAATACTCTTGTTAACACTTGGTAGAAAAAAGAAGTGGAAAAACAGTAAGATTCGTATTGAAATGAAATACAGAGTAAAATGCTCTAAGTAATATTAATAAAAACAATTAAAGTAAGAAGAGCTTCAGCAGTGACTTTTCTTTTTAGTAGAAACTGCCAAAGTAAAGTGAGTAATGATAAAGTAGTCAATTGAAAAAAACTGAACTAGAAATGTTTTTTTATAACAAACAAATTACACCTGGTTGCTTAATGCAAATTCGGTTTTCACCACATCAAGAATCTATAAACGTAGTCCCTTATTCCCGCCCTTCTTAGACCTACCGTTAAGTAAGTGTCCAATTTCAGTTACTTATTTAAAATTTTCCCAACGTACTTGAAGATGCACAGGCGCATCTCACAATTAGACTAATACAAGATGACTGATATTACATAACACTTGTTAGGTAATAAAAAATTTCTCCTATATGGCAGCGAACAGATGAAGAGACTTGAAGCAACAGAAGTGTGGTTCTACAGAAGGATGCTGAGCATACCATGGATCAAACATGTGAGCAACAATAAAATTTTAGAGAAAATGGAAACAAAAAGGACACTTATACATAACATCAGAAAGAGACAGTTGAAATTTCTAGGGCACATAATGAGGAAAGAGGGATTGAAAAATTCAATACTCACAGGGTATATTGAAGGTGGGAGGGTGTGAGGAGAACAACACATAACCTACCTAGCCAGTATGAGTAAATGGATGGTGGAGTGAGGTTTAAGAGAGACGACAAAAATATATGAAATTTATTAAAAGCTATAAAGTACAGGGAATTATGATCGCCTAAGTCCCATATTATATGTCATATGAACTTTGCATATATATATATATACATAGGAAAATGGGTATCGCTATACACACCACTTCATTCGCTTTTTATTGTCTTTCTGTTTAATTTGCTTAGGCTATAAAACATTATTAATTGCAAATAGATGTTTATATATTCATTCTCATACTTTCTTGTTTGAAGAAACTTCAAAGCATTCACACTCATTTAATATTACTCTACATACTTAGAATTAATATAATACTGCAACAATTTAGATAAATGCTACAGAACACATGCACAAATGTACATAAATATATGTATGAATGCATGAGAGAATGTCTATATTAGTGCTGTTAATTTGATGAAGAGTTGTGCCACAAATGTGGAAGGAAAGATGAACAATCAACTGGTTCTTGATATTCCAACAGTATTTTTGTTGCCTTCTTTTTTCTTGTTCTTCTTTGTTTTTCACTTTATCCTTGCTTTCCCTTCTTATGAATGACACAGTACAATACAATGATAGTCTACAATATGCTTAGTCAATACACTTAGCAACGTAAGTATGACATTTACTCTCTTCCTTTGTTTGGTGCACAAAATCAGCAAAGTTAACAGTGAAGAATAAAGTTTGTCCTCTGAGAAACACATTGGAGGTTTTTAATTTCTGTGCTAGGGAATAGTGTAATGATCCCATCTAGCGGAAGATAGAACAGAAAGGAGTCAGAGCTATAACATTTTGAGTCATCTGAGGTAACTTCTTGATTGTAAAATGCCATGTCTGTTCTAAAATATTCTCCATGTCCTTGCTGCCAATGAATTATATTTTTTACTTAACAACATATTTCTCACAGATGAGACGTAGCAAGCCTCTCGCTATTTCCATGGAGAGTGTTCAGATAAACTAGGCTCCTTAGTTCCACCATGCCACGCACATTGTAGCAAACTACCCTCATCCCCTTTGCATTTCTCTGGTGAGATGTAAGTTCCACTCAAGCAGCTTCTAACAAACCACTGCTGTGTAGAACTGACTCCCACGAGGTTGCTTCTCTGACCATTACAATCTTAACCTATTCAATCTAAGGTTAACTGCTATCTTATATCCCCATGAGCTGTTCTTTTTACTCTGTAAACTTCTACCTCGAGTGGCCCTCGAGCCTCATACACAGGCAAACATGAATTACCTAAGAAACCTTTTTATTTATCTTTGTCTTTCCTTTTATCCTTATTTTCTCTTCTATCTTGTCACCATTCCAGCATCAATGACACGTCACAACACAATTGGTAGTTGATAATATGCTTCATTGACACACTTAGCGATAGTTGCTTTTCTCCTTTGTCAGGTGAACAAAATCGGCGAAGAAAGAAGTTCACAGTGAAGAATAAAATTTGTCCTCTGAGAAATGCATTGGATGTTTTTAATTTGTGTGCTATGCAATAGTGTAATGATCCCATCTAGCAGAAGACAGAGCAACAAGGAGCCAATGCTATAACACTTTGAGCCATCTAAAGTAACTTCAAGGTTGTTAAATAACCATGTACATTCAGGACGTAGTTGATCATGGATCTCCTCAGACACCTTTTATTTATCTTTGATTTTTGGTTTATCCTTACTTTCTCTTCTTTCTTGTCATCATTCCAGCTTCATTGACATTGCACAACACAACAATAGTCTAGAATATACATGGTTCATACATCAGTTATATGCCATATGTGATAAATGGTTAAGCAATCATGTATCTTGCAATACATGACTCACGAGGCAGATTTTTTTCCCGCAGTAGGTTGCCATTTCTTTCTGCGGTAGACCAGTTGCCATCCAAGGCTATAGAACCCAGTGTGTCCAGCTATTTACTCATAGCTTTTGGAGAAGAAGAGGATTCATACCTTTCCCAAGGTTATTAGCACATAAGTGAATTTAATGGATTTGACTGGAATTTGAACTCGGCTCTCTGATTCCTCAATCTGAGCTGCTATCCATTACTCCACCATGCCTCCCATATAGAGGTGATCATGAATCCTCACAGACACCTTTTATTGATCTGTGAATATTCATTTATTCTTGCATCAGCTTGCACAACTCTTTGTGGATAGACTGAAGCCTTAACATCATGCAATCTTCTTCACATATGAACTGGGAGTATGACTTGTTTGTTCTGGTTATACAGTGACAGTAATCCTCATTCCAAGGGTACAGTAAATGATTCTGAAGTGTCAATAATGGTGTCCTTGTTGGTTGACAGTGGCATGACTCCTTAGAATGCAATAGACTGAAGAGTACATTGACTGATAGCCTAAATGGCACCAATTCAGAACTGGGATGATGTGATCTTAAGCAAATTTGGTTTTTACTATCTTTGTCGTTCATTCATTATATTCCAGTTCTTGAATCCCTTCTGGGAAGTGGCAGGTTTTACTTGCTGCTGCTATCTGTTCAGATTTCACATACTTAATTATTTATTTATTATTGTTGTAACCTAGGGAATGTTACTAAATAGAATAATCAAACAAAGGCCGGTAATGCACGATAATACTTACAACACGAACAACGCATATAAGATTCGCCAGCAGCACGTAGAAGAAGTAGTCAGCTGCTAGAAGTGAGTCAAGTGAATTTCACAATCAATCTCGAACTGCAGGATATCTACCAACCGACCCATGCAGTCAGATGTGGCACAAGGCCAAATTTAATGTGTGGTATCCGAGTCCGTAGGCTTGGCCAAAAATTCCCTGTAGACCCCGTATAAAACGGTGTTGGGTAGCTGTTTCCTGAGATGAGACTCTGCCCTTTAACATAGGCTTGTCTGGGGATCCTCTCTGCCTGAAGTTTAACCAGCACAGCTGGAAATGAATCTTTAACTGCAGACCAACATACAGTATTTACTACTGTATTTATGTGAATGGTGACATGCCCATTATCATCCGTAGCTATGCTACAACAATTATTATTAGGCTAAAATGGGTAAATAAACAGCAGGTAAAAGATATAACAATTAGTACTGGAAAATGTAGAAAACAGATATAATCGAAATATTGATTTTTAAAAAAGGCATTTAAGATGGTGGAACAAGCACATTGTACACAAGTACAGTTACCATCTGCTAGTATATTCAAAATGTATTTTGATCTCCTTTTGACTGCTGAATGGGCTGAGAGTTCTGCCCATTCACTGCCTACAGTGAAAAAGATTATTTTTGAATGGGTAGAGTAATTGACCATAGTTAAATGTAATTGGCAGGCATGCCAAGCACATACAGAATTGACGATGTTTGTAATAAACAATAACATTAGAAAGAAAAAAAGAATAAGGTATGAAAAATATTAAGCAAGCAAACAATATCTGCAAGACAAAGCAGCAGTAATAGGGCAAAAAGTTCATAGACTAAGAATGATATAAACACACAATGAGGATACAGACAGGTGGCCACAGCGTTCTACCTTTGAGACAAGAAAGAACAGACTGAAGTCTGATGAGACTGAGAAATTGCTTATCTTATTGTTCAGGAAAAAAAATCCCAACATGCATCTGTGTGTTTTTGTATATAAATTGGGGATTTTGCAGTCATTCCTACTTTAGTTTTGTTTTTGGGGTTCATTTCCTACCCCCATCATTTTCATTATTATATAAATTTTTATATATTTTTATAAAAAAAGAAAACAAAAAGACCCGTTCGAACAATTATGAATTTTTATGTCATGGGGTGTTTTGTGAATATGTGGTATTGTGGTATATGTAGGATTGAGAGGTGATGGATAAGTTCTTGTGGTGATTGAGTATATTGGAAAGAATGAATGGGTCATGGTTGTGATTAACTAGGACTAGGATAGTCAGCGAAGACAAGCCTTTACCCACTTCCCCTTCGGTCTTGTGCCAAAAGTTTTTGTATTTCAACAAAAAATAAATATACATGCCTATTTCTTTTTTCTTTTATTTAATTTTTATTTTTTTCTGCATGTCCCCACAATTCTTTTCAGGAATCCTTTTGTACTTTTTCGTGCGCTATTGTATATGACGCACAGTGTCAGACAATCACACAGGATGTGCAGACTAAAATAGGATAGACGAGCAGTAAAAAAAGGTCCTTTTATCTGGGAAAAGATTTACAACACTTTCCACAATGAAAAGTTAGATCCTGTCCACTTCCCATACCTGCCACAGCTACACTATATTTTATATCACAGATGCCTTATCCAGTTGATTACATTTCTACAAGTCATATAGGGTGAAACCATCTTGTGTCGTGCTGTCTATAATTTTTTGGCACTTCCTTTAACATCTTTGCATGTGTTTATGTGTATATATACATATTTATACTTGCATTTTTGCATATATGTCTGTATGCACATGCCCCCCCCCACCCGACACACACATACATGCATATACAGTATATTGTCTAAAGGCTACAAGATAAAATAAAAGGAATTTTGTTGGTAATGTGTTCAAAGTTAAAGTGACTGCAGAAATGGTTCTGAGTATAAAAAATTCCTCAGGCAAGTTTCCTATCATTTGCTTCTTGTGAATGAAGTAACACTACATTAATGTGGGGTGGGGGTACGACAATAGATGAAAAGGTGGCTGGAATCACACGAAGAGATAAGTAATGTCTATAAGTAGGAGGGAGTTAGGGTAGGGTTGGCGTTCATACATGCGTGAGATGTAATTGTGGAAATGGTTTAAAGAAAAAAAAGGCTTTTATTGTTCTTTTTTTCTGCCTATCTCTTACGTGTTTTTCCCCCCCCCACCTTTTTTTTACAAGTTGGGGATAGATTTTTTGGGGGGGAAGCTTGAATTAAGTAGGATGGTTTTAATGTGCTATTAAAATAAAAGCCAAAAAGAAACAAACAAAAACCATAAAAGAATGAGTTTAAATTTTTTTTAAAGTGTAGAAATTTAAATATTTAAAGAGAAATGTTGCATATATATATGTATGTATGTATGTATGTATAATTTGGCAGCAACTTTTCTTTTAAACATGTTGTGTTGAATGTTAAAGACAACATCGTCCTGCGTATTTTCTTTTGAATTTTCTCATATTTTCTAATGAGACTTTTTATTTGAAAATGATATCGAAAGTACTAGGTTATCGTACAGATAATATTTATTTCGTTATCATTTTCAAATAAAAAGTCTCATTAGAAAATATGAGAAAATTCAAAAGAAAATATGCAGGACAATGTTGTCTTTAACATTCAACACAACATGTTTAATATATATATATATATATATATATATATATATATATATATATATATATAATATATATACACATCCATCAATCTGATATTATTATCTATGTATGTATATATATATATATCTGTGTGTGTGTTTGTGTGTATGTGAATATATGTGAGTGAGCGTGTGTTTGAGTATATATATATATGTGTGTGTGTGTGTGTATGTGTGCCTGTATGTATATATATATATATATATATATATATAAAATCTGTGTCAGTGTAGTATGTATAGATACTGAAGAATGCTTATATATGTGAATGTGCATATGTTTGAAGAATGCATATATATATATGTGTGTGTGTTTGTATATATATGTGCATGTTTGCATATATGAATGTCTGTGTTTGCAGGAATGTGTATATATATGAATGTGTGTGTATATATATATATATATATATATATATATATAATGTGTGTGTGTGTGTGTGAATCGCTGGCCAATCATATATATCTGAGGATGCTTGTCTACTAGGCCAACTAGCCAATCCCTGTTGCAGATGTCTACTCAGTTCAACAGCCACAGATCTCACCTCTGGTTCATAGTGCAACTATGCTGAGAGGACATTAGTTACAGTTATCTAGCATGATCAACAGTCTGAACAAAGCCAGCACTCTCAAACCATCAGTCAAAATGGCTTTAGCACAACCAGTGACAACATCCCAAAGAGTTCTGTCTATCCAGTTTTACTCAAAATGCCTAGCTTAACCCATTGTATGGTTTTCAGGCACCTTCAAAGCTGTCACGTTGGAATCGCCTCCCCCAGACCATTAACATCAAGAAATTACTTTGGTGAGATTAAACCTGCCTCTCATGGTCAGAAAGCAAATGTTCTAACTACTCTGCCATGTGCCCATATACACCTGGAAATGTATCCTTTGATAACATTCTCTTTAAGGAATTTTAAAAAACCCAGGCCAGTAGATGGAAATATACAGTTTTAAAAAAACAGAGACATATACTAAGACACATATATCCACTAAATATAACATATATAATAATAAGAAATAATGTTGAATTATATATATATATATATGTGTGTGCGTGTGTGTGTGTGTGTGAAAGTTCAGATATAATTAAAAAATATATATGTTAAAAAAGACAATATGAATGACAAAAGAAACACTTCTTTATCAACTTGTTTTATCCTCTGATGGACTTTATGAAGGTAAATGTAAGGATTTTATTTTGCAACATGTATTTATAAACAGAAGTAAAAATATTGTGAGGTTTTCAAAATGTTTAATTTATAAACACTGATAAATATTCTTCAAGCTAATTGAAAGTTAAGGTAAAACTATGGAGGATTCTAAGTGATATATTTTAATGCCTTATAAATGAAAGTGATTAAATGTTGCTATTGTTGTTTGAATTTGTTTTTGTTTATATATATATCTATTTTGATATATTTTTTAAATTTGATTATTATCTAATATTTTATTTTAATTTGATAAATTTGTATTTATTTATTCATTTTAAATAACTGAAGGTTTGATTTAGTCCTTTCCTTTTAATTTAAAAAAAAATATGTTTGTGTCTGTTGGCTTGGGAAAGAGGTATTTCTTTTAGGAAAGAAGATTTAAAAAAAAAATATCTTACCCCACTATAGGGAATAAAACCAATAAGACAGAAGAGGTTACTGAGTGTGAATGAATAAGAGAAAAACAAAAACATTATGAAGAAGGGAGAACAATAAATGAACAGGAATTAGGTAGACAGACGATAATGATTGACATTGCTTTTAAATTTTTGAAAATGAAACTTAACTGGAAAGCAATCAAAGAATTCCACAAGCAAGAAGTGCTTGAGAAGAAACTGTCAAGATAGAACTTATGGTCCCATCTCACCATTTCAAGTGTAAAATGATGAGATCTCACTGTCAATCTATTACTGCACTTAAATTGGTAGCTGAGGTGCCGAAGATGCAAGTTCATCAGAACAATTACCATGAAAATATTTACAAAGGTATAGAGAAGCTATGTTATGGTGGTGGGAAAGTGACTGAAGCTAAGATGACAGGTAAGGACCATTAACATTGCAGATTCTTCTTTGTATTTTGTCGAGAATTACTAAATAGATACTAGAAGCCCCACACCATATATGATAGCAATATTCAATTCATGGATGAATGGTAGACTTATAAATGTGCAAGATAGATTCTGGCGAGAAAGATTGTCTAGTATGACACAGGGAACCAACTTTCCTTGCAGCAGACCTAGCAATTGATTCAATATAATCTTTCCACTTCATGTCAGTGGCAAATTACCCTCCTCATTTACATCTGGACATATCCTCATCCTTTGTTTCATTATGACAACATTTTGGTTGTTTTGTCTCCTGGCCTTTTTAGATATCTGTTGATCTGGTTTAGCTTCATAGAATCTCGAACTGAACCCTTTATTTATTTAATCTATGTGAGTAAACTTCATTCCACTCTGCATGTTGAGTATTATCTTGTTTCGTTCAGTACTGCTCAGTTATTGTTTACCCTGTTTCTACTGAGTCTTCCCTGGCTAAGGGATTGAACTCAAAAATTGTTTGCTTTGTTTTGTTTGCTTAATGGCATATCAACTCCTTATGGGTCATTTAATGCTAAAATTGAATTTTCTTGGGAGCTTTAAACTAATAAAAATATTATATGTTATTCTGCTTTCACAATTGAGTACATGGTAGATGATACTCAACATTTGTGCATATACAGGTTTGTGTAGACATGATTACTAGAGGCGATGATATATGTTTTTTGTTGTAGATTTGTTGAAGTTATATTTTGGAATACAGTTTGATTTCTTTAAGAAATTATATGACAAAAATGGATTGCTGATAATTTTTTATTTTTTACAGAAGCATATTGATAGGTATTTTTTTCTATGAAAAAGAATTGTTGGATTTTTTATTATAAAAATTTACTTTTATACTTTCATATAGTTTTGACCGCAGTTTGGGGATTGACTATTTGCTCATAGTAGGAACCCTAACAGGTGCTACCACCCCGGATCACCTGGGAACAACAGCAATTAAGATGTGGTTCCACACTCCTCAAAACCTCCCAATCAGAGGCCTATCTACTGGATATAATAACCCAGGACAAACTCAAAAATACTATGTCACTAAATCATTTAATAAACTAGGCTATTGATTTGTGGGACAGTCTTGAACTGAGAACTTGTTCAGGTGTTTGTTGATTTGAGTAACCTCCAGGAAATTTCAAACTGAACCCATTATTTAATCACCAGGAATAGATTGTTCTCATTTCGCTGTCCATATCGAGGGATATTTTTGTCTTTGTTCTTATTTAGTCCTGCCCAATGATTGCTAGCCCTGTTTTCACTGAATCTAAGTCTGTATTACCTGGGCCAGGGATTGAACTCATAATTATTATATTACTAAATTTACAAACCAAATCCACAAGGTTATTGTCCTGTGAATTATACTCGGACAGAGAAAAGGATGTACGGAGAGTTAAGCAAAAATTTCAAATCATATTCCAGTGAATAACTAACTGACAGGCAGTAGACTTATTGATCCAATGCTGGAGATCAATTGTCCACTGCAAGGGTCGATGTCATATTTCATCTGATAGGGGTATTCTATCTTTTATCAACCATGTTTATATGTATTTAAATATTTAGAAGTAAGACTCATGGTTCAGTGCTACAAGCAACTCTGAGAAAACAAAAATAAACTGTTTGATTTAAGAGACACGATCACAGTTGACCATTGCCTTTCATTTAGACTTGTAGAACAGAAGGTGTAATACTTAAGCAATGGAACTGTCAGCCAATACTGAATAAATTACTATTTCTTTAAGATCTGCACCAGCAAAAGACCACAAGGTCTTCATAGAACATTTGTTCATTTTGTACTAGACAGGCTGAATGCTCGCCATAAATGAGTTGCACTCTGACCCTATCATTTGTAGCATTGTCGTTGACCCTGCCATCATATGAAATAAATTGTTTGACTAATACAGTATGTGCAGATAACATAACTGTTCAAATTCCGGCTGTTGCATTCAATTTCACACAGATGCCTATGAGAAAAGCATCAATCCATTTGTCCTACTCCTGGCTACGAAATAAATAACAGGTTTGATAGTACGATGCTGAATTTGACACCATGGAAAAGGCAACAGAAAACCACACTGCTCTCTTCCCCAAGAAAGTATCACAATTCACAAATAATAAAGAAAAAGAATCTGTGGGGAGCCATATATATCCAAATAGAACACATTCTTATATACAGGATGCAATAAATAAATTGTCATCTAAATTATGCAAAAATGAAAATAACACTGACATTTTAACAGATATATTTACCAAAATTACATGAAAATATCTTGAAATACTAAAGAGTAAATTTATTCAATTAAATCACCATTGGCTTCAACCATGGCTTCTAAATGGATTTGGAATCTCCTGCAACTGTTCTGGACAGTCTTCTAGTTTACGTTGGTTCAATGCTGCCATAATTCTTGCTTTCAGTTCACCTTTTGTGTTACCATGAGTTTGGTTGGTTTCTCACTCAACTGCACCCGACACATAATAATCAAGGGGGTTGCAGTCTAATGAGTTAGGTGGCCAGGTGTAAAAGGTGATATATATATATATATATATATATATATATATATATATATATATATATATAAAGACATTTATATTATGTTTAACGTTCTTTTTATAGATACAAGTATTTAAGCAAATTTTGCTTAAATACTTGTATCTATAAAAAGAACGTTAAACATAATATAAATGTCTTTAAATAAATTGTCGGACTATGTCCAATTCTAAAATATATATATATATATATATATATATATATATATATATATATATACGAGGGTCATTGAATAAATGAGGTGAATTTTTCGGTATAAGGACTTCTAATACAGATAGAAGCTTACTCTTTTTTATTCTTTTTTGTTTTACTTCTTTTTCACATGGATTTAATTTCTTTTTCAGATTAAAAAAAACCTTTGAGAGTTTTGGCGATTAACAAAGATGGCTGACCAAGAAGCATGCTCCAGGATTGAACAGTGGTCAGTTATCAAGTTTTTGGTTGCTGAAGGGTGCAAACCAGTTGAAATTCATAGGAGAATGTCAACTGTGTATGGTGCCACATGTTTCAGCCAAAAGAAAGTCTACAAGTGGGCTAAATTGTTTAAAGAAGGACGGAGCAGTATTGAGGATGAAGACAGGCCTGGGAGGCCTACAGAAGTGATGTCTCCTGAGGTGATCAAATCAGTCAATGACCTCATTCAGTCTGACAGAAGGGTGACAGTGGATGACATTGCAAGGACTTTGAGCTTATCTGTTGGGACAAACGCAGGGGTCATCAGTCAGAAGGAGTCATCTTGCATCATGACAACGCAAGGCCTCACACAACAGCCCAAACGACGCAGACCATCAACAAGCTGGGCTGGGAACTGCTCCCTCATCCCCCTTACATCTCAGACCATGCCCCTTCAGACTTTCACCTGTTTGGTCCCTTGAAAGCGTTCACGAGAGGCACAAAGTTTAAAAGTGACGGTGAAGTCAAAAGTGTTGTGAGCGACTGGCTGAGACATCAGTCCAAAGATTTTTACGCTGAGGGAATACGGAAGCTTGTGCACAGATGGGAAAAGTGTGTGACAGTGCTGGGAGACTACATTGAAAAATAAATAAAAAAGTAAGTTTCTGTCTATATTAGAAGTCCTTATACTGAAAAATTCACCTTATTTATTGAATGACCCTTGTATATATATATATATATATATATATATATATATATATATATATTTGGCTTTTGTAGTGGAAATCTTTTTCACGCTGTCACATGATAAAAATCTTCGCCCTGCACGTGATAACATCATCGCGTCTTTTGAATTTAAAAGTATTTTAACATTTATTTAGTTTGTAAAAAATAGCAACATGATTATGCTACAAGATAATTGGCAAATGTTTGTTTTAAAAAAAAAAAATTTTGACTAAAAATATTGACCCTGAAGATGAACAATGATGTTTGAAAGCGCTAGGTCATCGTATGGACAATACATATTTCGAAACCATTTTCAAATAAAAAGTCTCGTTAGAGAATATGAGAAAATTCAAAAGAAAATATGCAAGACTATGTTGTCTTTAACATTCAATACTACATGTTTAAAAGAAAAGTTGCTGCCAAATTACACACACATACATATATATATATATATATATATATATATATATATATATATATATATATATATGCACCTACAGTCACATAGATATAATACCCATATTAATTTTCTTAAATTAATTTGACAGGGGCTACTGTTATGGAAGCATTCTGTTGGGATTGAATTCACTACTAAAGTCATAATCAGCAAGACATTTTTGCTAAACACTTATTGATGTCAAGCACCTCATACACACATACACATTCTCTGCTGGTTGATCAATAATTTTGTCAGATGATACATAATTATCAGTTGAATTTTGATCTGAAATTTTTCCTGTATAACAATCAGTCTGATTAATTTTCGTAATCAGCTCAGCTGGACAAACATTTTTAACAATATTGTCTCATAACTTCCCCTGATTTTTCTTTTGACATAAATGTTCATTTTTATCACTTCAAACATTATTTTTAGTGGATACCCATATTTCAGTAGAAAAAAAAAGAACTAGATGCAATATCCTAGACATAGGCAGTGGGTTTTGAACAGATAGCCTAAATAAAGGAAACAGCTCAGAATTCTCTGTATGTTGACCAGATTGATATACACCTGATAAAGGGTGGAGTGCACAATGGCCGAAACATTGTGATAACAAGAATAAAGATGAGGATAATTCTCAGAAAGTAAATAGTGTAAATAAGTAAATAGTTGTTCCAGACAATGTGCTGACCATGTACATATAAACTTGAATTACTGTTGAGGTAATTTCCCATTTAATAGGCTTATAAGAAATGGTTCATGGTATTTTTATAAACTGATGACAGGACTTGGTCCACAAAAAGTTTCTCTCTTGCAATGTCAAAATTTGGAATCAGTTGACATGTGCTTTATAATTTACAAACATACCTGCTCATCAATGGACACTTTAAGAAGGAAAAACTTTCAAGATCAAAATAGAAAAAAAAAATACAGACAAAACTTCTGTTTTTTTAAAAATGCTTTTGCTTTCTAGATATAAATTTTTTTGTACATTTCTGAATTTTTTTTTTGCTTGAAAGGTAACTCTTTCTCTCTCAGAGCAGGGAACGAGTTTTCAAAGATGCAGCATGCATTTTTCTTGTTTCCTTTTTGTTGTTATTGTTCACTGAGAGGGTGTATGCATTTATGGTAACCATGACAACAAGTGAGAACACATGCCACAGGCAGGGAAACAATATTTGTTTGCCTGTCAATCATTTGACAAAAGCTGAGAAAATAACTACAAAAAATTATTCAACATTCTTCTTTCTCCTTTTCTTCTTCCTTCTCTTCTTCTTCCTCCTCCTCTTCTTATTATTTGTCTTCTTTTTTTTCTTTTACCAACCTGCTTTGAAAGACAATTATTATCATTATCTCCACTCATTCCAAATATCAGCATCAAAATAAAATGACGACTTAGGATTTTCATTGACAGCACTGTTATCACCGCCATCATCATCATCATCATCATCATCATCATCATCAATCAAAATAAAATTTCCAATATTATGAACATCATCAACATCATCAATGCCTCTGTATTCAACAGATGGACCTGTTGTCATTTCTTTTTATAATTCATACCAAATGTCTGGTTGTTCTCATCAGAAGCTGGGGGACAAAAGTCTCCTCGAAACTGCAGCACTTTTCCCAGTAAGCTTCTAAAGCACGGGAATGCGATTTCTTGGGCAACTTCAGTTCTGTAGATATCTAATTTATTTTAATTTTTAGAAAATATGCAAATATAATTTTAGAAAATGTGAATGCCTTTAATATGATTTAAATGAAAACAATACATTAAAGGCAAACACATTTTCTCACCAGATGCTGTTGATTAGCACCTTCCTCAGTATCCTACCTGATTATTATATTTCATTCATTTGCATGCTCACACCAGATGTCTGGTGGTTATCACTAGACAGCATGTCTCCACAAATCTCGAACACTGTTCACAGTATTGTTGCTGATTATTTATGCTAAACAGTTTTCTCACAGATGAAGAGGAGAGGCAACAGAAATATTGTTCAGTTGATGGAAGCAGAGAATACCATGGACAGAGCAGGTGAGCAATGAGGAAGTTTTAAGGTAAGTAGAATTGAAAATGACACTTACACTTAGAATGAGAAAAGCTGAAATTTCTAGGACACATGATTAGGAAAGTGAGCTTGAAGAATCTGATACTCACAGGAATATCAAATTCAAGGCAGGCAGAGAGAAGCAGGAAGTAACCTACCTGAGGAGCTTATGTAAATCTGTGGGGGTAGCAAAAAGTGAGAGTTATAGTAAAAAGACCAATGTTACAAAGAGTTGCAAAGAATAGGAAGTTGAGGAGAGCCATTATCACCCACGTCATAAAAGATATAAAAAAAGATCATTTAAAGCAGATGATTACTTCATAAGTTATGTATAGTACTGCATGGGCAGGCCTTCATTTATCCCATATATGCTAGATCAAGCTAATGAGCAGTTGTGTGAAGGAAGTTTGTTGCTTTAGACATCTACTGAGAGTCAAGGTCACCCCGGTGGAAGTGGAACTCAAATATACAATCCATCCCCAGAGTTGCTGGAAAGATGGTCAGTTCTTTGTATCGTTCCATGACTCCTCCTACCATGCTTTACTTTACAAAAATCATATTAGACTGAAAAGGGAGTATTTTTTTTTTTTTTTTTTTTTTGAATCATATCACCCCAAGCAAGGCCGGAGGCCACTATCACGCAAGGGGTTAAAGAGTGGGTTGGAGGAAGAGCAGATAGGAGTGGCAAGGGAGGGGATGTGGAGAAAGAGAAAGACAGTGGGTCGATCAAGGCAAGGGGTCCACAAAAGATCCGGAGAGAGAGCAGATAGGAATGAGAAATGAAAGGATGTGGAGAAGGGAAGTGGATAGATCAAGGCAACTGGAGATGTCGATTGACGCTACACTTAAACCGTTGGAGATTGTATTTGTCAGGGAAACAGTAATAGGGAAGGGAGTTCCATAGGCGAGATGTGCGAGTCATGAAGCTATTGGAGTATTGCTGCTATATCGAAGTTGGAGTAGCCTAATCCTTCTCCTCCAGGCTCAACAGAGTTCACAATAATTTAATGCAGCTTTGTGGGCTATGATTTATTTTCCACTCTGCATGCTCTTTCTCATAGGTGCAAAGTTGCAAACCTATTGCTACTTTGTCGCTATTTCCATGGCAAATGTTCTACATTTTTTTAGTTCCACCAGTTTAGACTTTTATGACTAAGACCCACCATACTACATCCACATGGTCAAATAACCCCCATTCTCTTTGTAGTTCATTTGTGAGAAGGAAATGGTACCAAGAAAACATATCCCCAAAAACTGCTACTTTGTGGAACAGACCACTGCATGGATGCTTCACCGATCATTCCAAACTTAATTTCTCCAAGTCCAGGGTAAGTAGTTAACTAATTCATATCCCCATAATCTTCAATTTTTAATTCTTTCTTTTACATTCATACCATTCACCTCATTCAGTAACACTCTACCTTGAGTTGCCCTTGAGCCTTCTATTCCGTGAACATTAGTAAAAAAGACCTACCATAATTTATTGTGCATAACAGAAGAAATTTTGAATACAAATTTGGGTTATATTATTTAGGTTATATTATACTCAAGTACTCATTTTCAGAAAATTTTACTCAGCTTAAAAAATCTCTTATTTGAAACAGCAAGATTGCAAATGCGCTTAGTTCGAACAATAGACAATAAAACACAAATAGGCAGGTGTTAATAACAATTGTTTATAAAATGTATTTGATGTGTCAACAATATTTGTTATTTGGGAATCAGTGTAATTGAACGTCTTTTGTCTCAGAAACAGAAAATTTACCTAAACTGATTTAAAAATATTAATAAAGGGAATACACAAGATCTGTCATGTTTTGATAACATTAATATTCCAACAAAGCACTTTTTCTCAAAAAATTGAAAATAAGTTTTAGGAGAAGAAACACAATGGCTAAACATCTAGTTCATTTCTATTCTTTAATGTCATGAAAAATTAAATATTTTAGTGAAATATATATACAACATTGAAATTTTAATGGATAATATAGTAGAATTTTTCAATAAAAAATTACATACTGATGGCTGTACTACGAGGTCATATTATACTCAAGGATGTAATTTATTCCCTGTTTTTTAGCTTCAGAAACATAGGACCCTATTATACTCAAGTCATATTATACATAAGGAAATATAGTAGGTATCAAGTGCCCCATCAAGTTGCAACAATTTCTTATTTTTCTTCCTACTATTTTCCCTTTGATGATAAAGACTGTCCACAATGTCACAAATAAGCAGATAAACACTTTATGATGGGCAAAATAAAGCATTGACAGAATGGCTTGGCGATCGTTTCTTCTTGGAGTCTAAGGACCACAACAATGAAAGAGAACCTTGAAGAAAAAGGAGAAATCTTAGTCTTTGCTACTTCAATCCAAGTCAAAGCAATTCACAGCTAATATTGGTATGAAAAAATTGTCAGAAGTACTGAAGGTTTTTCACACTCTGTACAAAAGTGTGATGAGGGAAAAAGAAGTGAGGAAGAATTCTTTCCTCAGACAAAATATGAAGATAATTCCAGAGATAATTTGGTTGAAAGCAGCCGTTCTCACAGAGAGTACATACTTGCCATTGGTAATCATTTTTCTGCAATTCCTTCGAGAAGCCACAGAAGAAGAACAGTTCTAAAAAGACTCCAATGCTTACTGTCTGTTTTGCATTTTGCGACTGCAAAGAAAACGGTGATGAAAATGAACTGAAACCATTCTCATGAATCCTTCCAGTTCTTTATTATCATTTTTTTATTTTTTATTTTTTGTGGGTGTCTTTCTGCTGTTTTATTGTATATTCTCAAGAGGCTTCCTTTTTTTTTCTTTCTTTTTCTTATAGTATGGTTTTTTAAAAAAGAATTCCACTGATTGGACTGGCCATACATCAGGACAAGACAGCAGTGCTAATGAAGGAAACCATTTCATAGAATGTACAAATGGAAAATGCCTGCGGTTCAGTGAGCATATGAGAAAAACAGGAGAGCGAGATAGAAATAAAGACTTAGAAAGGGAGGGAGAGGAGTAAAAACATGAACACTCTTTCTCACTAAAAACAAAAAGAAAAGATGGGCACAAAGTGAGGGAGAGAAAAAAAGAGGAGTAGTGAGAGAGATAATGACATAAACCTTTGTCTCCGCTAAAAAATGTGTGAGTAAGAGAGAAATAATCTTAAGTGAAAAAAGAAAGAGCGAGGGAGAAAGAGTGTGCAAGAGAGAAATAATAATGGGAATGCTCATAACACAGTAAGAAATGGTTTGCGAGCAAGAGAAGAAGAAGAAGAGAATCAGAAAGTGGACATGACACAAATCCTTCTCATACTTAACAAAATAAAAGATAAGTAATGAGATATATATATATATAGAGAGAGAGAGAGAGAGAGAAAGAGAGAGTGAGGAGAGGAAGAAATAAAGGTGACAATGTCGACGAATGAAAAGATTTTTGTGTGGGAGGAAGTAGGGAATGAGAAAGTATTACCAACATGAACACTCTCCACTATTAAAAAAAAAATGAAATGTTAATGAGAGAAAAGTAATGGTAAAAAGAAGGAAAGAGAGAGAGAGAGAGAGAGAGAGAGAGAGAGAGATAGAGAGAGAGAGATTATAAGGTGAATACTAACAAACAAAAAGAAAGGGTAAATGTGATATATGATGACAAGAGAGAAAGAGGAAACAAAGAATGAGAGAGTGGTAATGACATAAATGAATGCTTTCCAACCCACCCCAAAATTAATTGTAAGTGAGGGAGAAATAATAATAGAGAGAGTGACAGAGCAATAAATAGATAGATAGATAGAGAGAGAGAGAGAGAGAAATAATGACATGAAACTTTCAACAAAAAGAAAGTGTTAGAAAAAAAGAAAGAATGAAACTGAGAGACAGAGAGATAGAAATGAATATCAACAAACAAAAAGGAAGGATGAGAGTGAGTAAGTGAATGAGTGAGTGACAGAGAAAAAGAGGGAACTAGGATTGAGAAAGAGGGAGTGAGTGAAAAGAAAAAAGCATGGTGAAAAGAGAGAGAGAAAGATTGGCAAAAAGAAAAAGATAGAGAAAAAGAAAGAAAGAGAGACTGGAAAGAGAGAAAAGGAAAGAAAATAAGAAAGAGAGAAAAGGAAAGAAAGTGAGAAAGAGAGGGAGAAAGATTGGTCAAAATTTGAAAAGGGAAGGAAAAGTAGGAAAAAGGGAGATTGGGAAAAAGAGAAAAAAATAAAAAAAAATAGGAAAGAAAGAAAAAGGAATGAAACTAAGATAAGGAAAGAATGGGTGAAAGAAAAAGAAAAATGAAAAAGAAATTGAGAAAGACAGATATGTGGAAAAGGAAAAATAAAAAAGCAAGAAAGCAATAAAGGAAAGGAAAGTGAAAAAGGAAAATTGAGAAAGATAAGTAGAAAAAGAGAAGAAAAGGAAGGAAAGAAAAGTGGAGAAAAAGGAGAGAAAGTGAGAAAGTCTAATAGGGTTGGTGGTGGAGAAATGGTATGAGAGGAAAAGTGAAAAAGATAAGGTGAGAGGGAAAAGAATATGAGAAAAAGAGAATGGAAGAGAAAATGTAAAAAAAAAATAAGTGAAAAAGAAAGTGAGGAAGATACAAAAAGGAAAGAAAGGAAATGAGAGAAGAAAGAAAATTAAAGGAAAAAAAGAAATTTGATTAATATAATGTGTGGAAGGGAGGAAAGAGCAAGATTAAGAAACAAATGACATGAAATGACTAAAAAGAAAGAAAAAAGAGAAAGCGGGAAATAATGATTGAGAGAGAATGGTGGATGTAAAAGAAAAAAAGTGAGAGAGGGAAAACAATATGGAAAATAGAAACATTGAGTGAAAGACATTCTGATCAAGAAAGATGAAAAGAAAGAATGTGAAATAGAAGGAAGTCAAAAGAAAGAGAAGGGAGAAAAGAAAGAGTAAAAGAAAATAAGAATATACTCGATGAAGAATTTTAATAAATATTAAAGATCTTTACATTCAAATGAAGGACAAAGGAAAAGGGAAACAAAAAAATAAATGAATGAAAGGGTAATAGTAGAATAGTGAAAGATGGAGGAAGGAGAATGAGTGTGAGAGATAGAGAGAGAGAGAGAGAGAGAGAGAGAGAGAGAGAAACAATAGCCAGAGGGGGGGTGCATGTCAATCAAGAAGAAGAAGAAAGAGAAGAAACAAAAAACCAAAATGGAATGTGAAACAAAGACAGAACCTCAGATGAAAGAAATAAATGAAAGAAAGAAGTGAAGAAAAATGTAAAAAATGATTCAAGCTAAGGATATGCCAACGGCTGCAAAAGGAAATGAACCAGAATAACGACAATAGTGATTACACCAGCAAAAATGACAGCTTCAATGCTGATGATGATGATGATTATGATGACAATGGGGTGATGATGATGACAATGATATGTTGACAAGTATATTTCCCTATTTTTATAAGCATCCATCAGTCTTAGGAGACAATGGAGTCTTTTAGGGTGGCGAGATAATCCCAGGTGCCGACGTCTGCTCAGATACATTTTTGTGAGTTTTCTATCCAGACAGAGCCAATCTGTGACTTATACTGAAGTTATATTGAGCAAAGCTTAGATACAATTTCTGGGACAGTGTCAGCAGTTGAAAAAGGTCAGTATGCCCAAAGCATCAGTCACAGCGACTTGTGAGTTCAACCATCAACAACCATTTTACTATTTATAACAGTAATAATAAAACAGATGTAAAAAGCCATGTGTTTATAATTTATTATTATTATTATTATTATTTCATCTGTTTATTCAAATCAGTATCCTTATCTTGGTTTTTATCAATTAGTATCTCTATTTTGGTTGTTATCATCACATTTCCACCATCGAGTTCTTCAGACTTCTTTGGGGGTCTCTAGTATTTGATAATCTTCTGGAAAAATTTGCCGGGTATTGAACTCACACTCTTTCGGGTCCTTAGATCCAATGACAGGACCAAAAGAATGTGAGTTAAATACCCGGCTAAGGCAGTGGAGAACTTTCAGGGAAATTAACAGGAGATAACTGATAACTGACATCATTAAACATGGCATGTGGAACTAGAACAGTCTACCCCAGTGAGCAAAATAAAGGGTTCAGTTCGACACCTGAAGAAGGCCGGAGCATGCAACGGCCGAAACGTTGTAATAAATATGGCGACAAAGATGAGGACAATAGTCCGAATAATGTAAATAATGTACATAATACCTCATCTCAGAAATATAGACAGATACTATAGCATATGTATATATAATGTTGGGGATATATATATATGGTTTGCTTTTCAGGCACTTTCCAAAGCTATTACATGCTGGGATTGTTACTTTCCTGATAAATCAACCAGGGTGAGATTCAATCCCTGGTCTTATGGTCAGAAAGCAAATGTTACAACTACTGATACATTAACCCAAACATACATATACATTTATAGCTAGTTGAAAGACTTGTTTATAGACACGCATACATACTATATATATATATATATATATATATATAGATATAGTATATATATATATATATATATATATATATAGTATGTATGTGTGTCTATATATATATATATATATATATATATATATATATATATAGTATGTATGTGTGTCTATATATATATATATATATATATATATATATAGTATGTATGTGTGTCTATATATATATATATATATATATATAGTATGTATGTGTGTCTATATATATATATATATATATATATATATATATATATATAGTATGTATGTGTGTCTATATATATATATATATATATATATATATATATATATATAGTATATATATATATATATATATAGTATGTATGTGTGTCTATATATATATATATAGTATATATATATATATATATAGTATATATATATATATATAGTATGTATGTGTGTCTATATATATATATATATATATAGTATATATATATATATATATATATATATAGTATGTATGTGTGTCTATATATATATATATATATATAGTATATATATATATATATATATATATATATAGTATGTATGTGTGTCTATATATATATATATATATATATATAGTATGTATGTGTGTCTATATATATATATATATATAGTATGTATGTGTGTCTATATATATATATATATATATATATATATATATATAGTATGTATGTGTGTCTATATATATATATATATATATATATATATATATATATATAGTATATATATATATATATATATAGTATGTATGTGTGTCTATATATATATATATAGTATATATATATATATATATAGTATATATATATATATATAGTATGTATGTGTGTCTATATATATATATATATATATAGTATATATATATATATATATATATATATAGTATGTATGTGTGTCTATATATATATATATATATATAGTATATATATATATATATATATATATATATAGTATGTATGTGTGTCTATATATATATATATATATATATATAGTATGTATGTGTGTCTATATATATATATATATATAGTATGTATGTGTGTCTATAATCAAGTCTTTCAACTAGCTATAAATGTATATGTATGTTTGGGTTAATGTATCAGTAGTTGTAACATTTGCTTTCTGACCATAAGACCAGGGATTGAATCTCACCCTGGTTGATTTATCAGGAAAGTAACAATCCCAGCATGTAATAGCTTTGGAAAGTGCCTGAAAAGCAAACCACAGGCTGACCCAAGATTTATGAGGAAAATTGGTAAGACTGAATTGTTTGGAAGTTGTCAATGGTTGTACTAGTACAAAGTCACAAGGGTTGGAGTATACTGGCCTTGTTGAAACAACTGGTTATGTCATCTTATGCATTCTCTCCCAGAAACTGTAACTAAGATCTGCTGAGTATAGTAGCAGAATAAACCATTGGTTGGTTCTGTGAGTGTTAAACAAACATAAATAGGGTTGACAAAGCATCTGAGATTGTACTTGGAAAATGAAAAGTGGCTGGACATTACATTTATTCCGCTTTTTCTATGTGCCGTGTCCTTTCGATGCATTGGTGATCATGGCCTTCCATAATTTCCTGTCTTTTGTAGGTTTTAACAAATTTGATCCTTTTGCTATCTCTCCTTAATGCCGTTTTGCCATCCATTTACTCAAGCTTGCTATGAAGATTTTGCTTTGTTTTCCTCTGCCCCTCTTGCCAATCTGCCCTGTGAGTATCAAATTCTCCAAAACTTCTTTCCTTTTAGAAATTTCAACTCTTTTTATGATGTCTTTTTTTGTTTCTCTTTTCTCTGAAAATTTGTTGCTCACATCTACTGTCCATGATATTCTCAGTATTGTTCTATAGACCTCATTTGCATTGTTTTATGCCTCTTCTTCATCTGTGAATCAAGTGTTGACAGCTTGCTATGAAGATTTTGCTTTGTTTTCCTCTGCCCCTCTTGCCAATCTGCCCTGTGAGTATCAAATTCTCCAAAACTTCTTTCCTTTTAGAAATTTCAACTCTTTTTATGATGTCTTTTTTTGTTTCTCTTTTCTCTGAAAATTTGTTGCTCACATCTACTGTCCATGATATTCTCAGTATTGTTCTATAGACCTCATTTGCATTGTTTTATGCCTCTTCTTCATCTGTGAATCAAGTGTTGACAGCTTGCTATGAAGATTTTGCTTTGTTTTCCTCTGCCCCTCTTGCCAATCTGCCCTGTGAGTATCAAATTCTCCAAAACTTCTTTCCTTTTAGAAATTTCAACTCTTTTTATGATGTCTTTTTTTGTTTCTCTTTTCTCTGAAAATTTGTTGCTCACATCTACTGTCCATGATATTCTCAGTATTGTTCTATAGACCTCATTTGCATTGCTTTATGCCTCTTCTTCATCTGTGAATCAAGTGTTGACAGCTTGCTATGAAGATTTTGCTTTGTTTTCCTCTGCCCCTCTTGCCAATCTGCCCTGTGAGTATCAAATTCTCCAAAACTTCTTTCCTTTTAGAAATTTCAACTCTTTTTATGATGTCTTTTTTTGTTTCTCTTTTCTCTGAAAATTTGTTGCTCACATCTACTGTCCATGATATTCTCAGTATTGTTCTATAGACCTCATTTGCATTGTTTTATGCCTCTTCTTCATCTGTGAATCAAGTGTTGACAGCTTGCTATGAAGATTTTGCTTTGTTTTCCTCTGCCCCTCTTGCCAATCTGCCCTGTGAGTATCAAATTCTCCAAAACTTCTTTCCTTTTAGAAATTTCAACTCTTTTTATGATGTCTTTTTTTGTTTCTCTTTTCTCTGAAAATTTGTTGCTCACATCTACTGTCCATGATATTCTCAGTATTGTTCTATAGACCTCATTTGCATTGTTTTATGCCTCTTCTTCATCTGTGAATCAAGTGTTGACAGCTTGCTATGAAGATTTTGCTTTGTTTTCCTCTGCCCCTCTTGCCAATCTGCCCTGTGAGTATCAAATTCTCCAAAACTTCTTTCCTTTTAGAAATTTCAACTCTTTTTATGATGTCTTTTTTTGTTTCTCTTTTCTCTGAAAATTTGTTGCTCACATCTACTGTCCATGATATTCTCAGTATTGTTCTATAGACCTCATTTGCATTGTTTTATGCCTCTTCTTCATCTGTGAATCAAGTGTTGACAGCTTGCTATGAAGATTTTGCTTTGTTTTCCTCTGCCCCTCTTGCCAATCTGCCCTGTGAGTATCAAATTCTCCAAAACTTCTTTCCTTTTAGAAATTTCAACTCTTTTTATGATGTCTTTTTTTGTTTCTCTTTTCTCTGAAAATTTGTTGCTCACATCTACTGTCCATGATATTCTCAGTATTGTTCTATAGACCTCATTTGCATTGTTTTATGCCTCTTCTTCATCTGTGAATCAAGTGTTGACAGCTTGCTATGAAGATTTTGCTTTGTTTTCCTCTGCCCCTCTTGCCAATCTGCCCTGTGAGTATCAAATTCTCCAAAACTTCTTTCCTTTTAGAAATTTCAACTCTTTTTATGATGTCTTTTTTTGTTTCTCTTTTCTCTGAAAATTTGTTGCTCACATCTACTGTCCATGATATTCTCAGTATTGTTCTATAGACCTCATTTGCATTGTTTTATGCCTCTTCTTCATCTGTGAATCAAGTGTTGACAGCTTGCTATGAAGATTTTGCTTTGTTTTCCTCTGCCCCTCTTGCCAATCTGCCCTGTGAGTATCAAATTCTCCAAAACTTCTTTCCTTTTAGAAATTTCAACTCTTTTTATGATGTCTTTTTTTGTTTCTCTTTTCTCTGAAAATTTGTTGCTCACATCTACTGTCCATGATATTCTCAGTATTGTTCTATAGACCTCATTTGCATTGTTTTATGCCTCTTCTTCATCTGTGAATCAAGTGTTGACAGCTTGCTATGAAGATTTTGCTTTGTTTTCCTCTGCCCCTCTTGCCAATCTGCCCTGTGAGTATCAAATTCTCCAAAACTTCTTTCCTTTTAGAAATTTCAACTCTTTTTATGATGTCTTTTTTTGTTTCTCTTTTCTCTGAAAATTTGTTGCTCACATCTACTGTCCATGATATTCTCAGTATTGTTCTATAGACCTCATTTGCATTGTTTTATGCCTCTTCTTCATCTGTGAATCAAGTGTTGACAGCTTGCTATGAAGATTTTGCTTTGTTTTCCTCTGCCCCTCTTGCCAATCTGCCCTGTGAGTATCAAATTCTCCAAAACTTCTTTCCTTTTAGAAATTTCAACTCTTTTTATGATGTCTTTTTTTGTTTCTCTTTTCTCTGAAAATTTGTTGCTCACATCTACTGTCCATGATATTCTCAGTATTGTTCTATAGACCTCATTTGCATTGTTTTATGCCTCTTCTTCATCTGTGAATCAAGTGTTGACAGCTTGCTATGAAGATTTTGCTTTGTTTTCCTCTGCCCCTCTTGCCAATCTGCCCTGTGAGTATCAAATTCTCCAAAACTTCTTTCCTTTTAGAAATTTCAACTCTTTTTATGATGTCTTTTTTTGTTTCTCTTTTCTCTGAAAATTTGTTGCTCACATCTACTGTCCATGATATTCTCAGTATTGTTCTATAGACCTCATTTGCATTGTTTTATGCCTCTTCTTCATCTGTGAATCAAGTGTTGACAGCTTGCTATGAAGATTTTGCTTTGTTTTCCTCTGCCCCTCTTGCCAATCTGCCCTGTGAGTATCAAATTCTCCAAAACTTCTTTCCTTTTAGAAATTTCAACTCTTTTTATGATGTCTTTTTTTGTTTCTCTTTTCTCTGAAAATTTGTTGCTCACATCTACTGTCCATGATATTCTCAGTATTGTTCTATAGACCTCATTTGCATTGTTTTATGCCTCTTCTTCATCTGTGAATCAAGTGTTGACAGCTTGCTATGAAGATTTTGCTTTGTTTTCCTCTGCCCCTCTTGCCAATCTGCCCTGTGAGTATCAAATTCTCCAAAACTTCTTTCCTTTTAGAAGTTTCAACTCTTTTTATGATGTCTTTTTTGTTTCTCTTTTCTCTGAAAATTTGTTGCTCACATCTACTGTCCATGATATTCTCAGTATTGTTCTATAGACCTCATTTGCATTGC
The DNA here is from genome assembly GCA_964036315.1 of Acanthosepion esculentum. Taxonomy (NCBI): domain Eukaryota; kingdom Metazoa; phylum Mollusca; class Cephalopoda; order Sepiida; family Sepiidae; genus Acanthosepion; species Acanthosepion esculentum. The sequence continues at coordinate 90,838,028 of OZ038479.1, forward strand.
TTTATGCCTCTTCTTCATCTGTGAATCAAGTGTTGACAGCTTGCTATGAAGATTTTGCTTTGTTTTCCTCTGCCCCTCTTGCCAATCTGCCCTGTGAGTATCAAATTCTCCAAAACTTCTTTCCTTTTAGAAATTTCAACTCTTTTTATGATGTCTTTTTTTGTTTCTCTTTTCTCTGAAAATTTGTTGCTCACATCTACTGTCCATGATATTCTCAGTATTGTTCTATAGACCTCATTTGCATTGTTTTATGCCTCTTCTTCATCTGTGAATCAAGTGTTGACAGCTTGCTATGAAGATTTTGCTTTGTTTTCCTCTGCCCCTCTTGCCAATCTGCCCTGTGAGTATCAAATTCTCCAAAACTTCTTTCCTTTTAGAAATTTCAACTCTTTTTATGATGTCTTTTTTTGTTTCTCTTTTCTCTGAAAATTTGTTGCTCACATCTACTGTCCATGATATTCTCAGTATTGTTCTATAGACCTCATTTGCATTGCTTTATGCCTCTTCTTCATCTGTGAATCAAGTGTTGACAGCTTGCTATGAAGATTTTGCTTTGTTTTCCTCTGCCCCTCTTGCCAATCTGCCCTGTGAGTATCAAATTCTCCAAAACTTCTTTCCTTTTAGAAATTTCAACTCTTTTTATGATGTCTTTTTTTGTTTCTCTTTTCTCTGAAAATTTGTTGCTCACATCTACTGTCCATGATATTCTCAGTATTGTTCTATAGACCTCATTTGCATTGTTTTATGCCTCTTCTTCATCTGTGAATCAAGTGTTGACAGCTTGCTATGAAGATTTTGCTTTGTTTTCCTCTGCCCCTCTTGCCAATCTGCCCTGTGAGTATCAAATTCTCCAAAACTTCTTTCCTTTTAGAAATTTCAACTCTTTTTATGATGTCTTTTTTTGTTTTTCTTTTCTCTGAAAATTTGTTGATCACATCTACTGTCCATGATATTCTCAGTATTGTTCTATAGACCTCATTTGCATTGCTTTATGCCTCTTCTTCATCTGTGAATCAAGTGTTGACAGCTTGCTATGAAGATTTTGCTTTGTTTTCCTCTGCCCCTCTTGCCAATCTGCCCTGTGAGTATCAAATTCTCCAAAACTTCTTTCCTTTTAGAAATTTCAACTCTTTTTATGATGTCTTTTTTTGTTTCTCTTTTCTCTGAAAATTTGTTGCTCACATCTACTGTCCATGATATTCTCAGTATTGTTCTATAGACCTCATTTGCATTGTTTTATGCCTCTTCTTCATCTGTGAATCAAGTGTTGACAGCTTGCTATGAAGATTTTGCTTTGTTTTCCTCTGCCCCTCTTGCCAATCTGCCCTGTGAGTATCAAATTCTCCAAAACTTCTTTCCTTTTAGAAATTTCAACTCTTTTTATGATGTCTTTTTTTGTTTCTCTTTTCTCTGAAAATTTGTTGCTCACATCTACTGTCCATGATATTCTCAGTATTGTTCTATAGACCTCATTTGCATTGTTTTATGCCTCTTCTTCATCTGTGAATCAAGTGTTGACAGCTTGCTATGAAGATTTTGCTTTGTTTTCCTCTGCCCCTCTTGCCAATCTGCCCTGTGAGTATCAAATTCTCCAAAACTTCTTTCCTTTTAGAAATTTCAACTCTTTTTATGATGTCTTTTTTTGTTTCTCTTTTCTCTGAAAATTTGTTGCTCACATCTACTGTCCATGATATTCTCAGTATTGTTCTATAGACCTCATTTGCATTGTTTTATGCCTCTTCTTCATCTGTGAATCAAGTGTTGACAGCTTGCTATGAAGATTTTGCTTTGTTTTCCTCTGCCCCTCTTGCCAATCTGCCCTGTGAGTATCAAATTCTCCAAAACTTCTTTCCTTTTAGAAATTTCAACTCTTTTTATGATGTCTTTTTTTGTTTCTCTTTTCTCTGAAAATTTGTTGCTCACATCTACTGTCCATGATATTCTCAGTATTGTTCTATAGACCTCATTTGCATTGTTTTATGCCTCTTCTTCATCTGTGAATCAAGTGTTGACAGCTTGCTATGAAGATTTTGCTTTGTTTTCCTCTGCCCCTCTTGCCAATCTGCCCTGTGAGTATCAAATTCTCCAAAACTTCTTTCCTTTTAGAAATTTCAACTCTTTTTATGATGTCTTTTTTTGTTTCTCTTTTCTCTGAAAATTTGTTGCTCACATCTACTGTCCATGATATTCTCAGTATTGTTCTATAGACCTCATTTGCATTGTTTTATGCCTCTTCTTCATCTGTGAATCAAGTGTTGACAGCTTGCTATGAAGATTTTGCTTTGTTTTCCTCTGCCCCTCTTGCCAATCTGCCCTGTGAGTATCAAATTCTCCAAAACTTCTTTCCTTTTAGAAATTTCAACTCTTTTTATGATGTCTTTTTTTGTTTCTCTTTTCTCTGAAAATTTGTTGCTCACATCTACTGTCCATGATATTCTCAGTATTGTTCTATAGACCTCATTTGCATTGTTTTATGCCTCTTCTTCATCTGTGAATCAAGTGTTGACAGCTTGCTATGAAGATTTTGCTTTGTTTTCCTCTGCCCCTCTTGCCAATCTGCCCTGTGAGTATCAAATTCTCCAAAACTTCTTTCCTTTTAGAAGTTTCAACTCTTTTTATGATGTCTTTTTTGTTTCTCTTTTCTCTGAAAATTTGTTGCTCACATCTACTGTCCATGATATTCTCAGTATTGTTCTATAGACCTCATTTGCATTGCTTTATGCCTCTTCTTCATCTGTGAATCAAGTGTTGACAGCTTGCTATGAAGATTTTGCTTTGTTTTCCTCTGCCCCTCTTGCCAATCTGCCCTGTGAGTATCAAATTCTCCAAAACTTCTTTCCTTTTAGAAATTTCAACTCTTTTTATGATGTCTTTTTTTGTTTCTCTTTTCTCTGAAAATTTGTTGCTCACATCTACTGTCCATGATATTCTCAGTATTGTTCTATAGACCTCATTTGCATTGTTTTATGCCTCTTCTTCATCTGTGAATCAAGTGTTGACAGCTTGCTATGAAGATTTTGCTTTGTTTTCCTCTGCCCCTCTTGCCAATCTGCCCTGTGAGTATCAAATTCTCCAAAACTTCTTTCCTTTTAGAAATTTCAACTCTTTTTATGATGTCTTTTTTTGTTTCTCTTTTCTCTGAAAATTTGTTGCTCACATCTACTGTCCATGATATTCTCAGTATTGTTCTATAGACCTCATTTGCATTGCTTTATGCCTCTTCTTCATCTGTGAAGAGATCGTCTAGCCATATATCAGAGGACTGATAGTTTTAATGTCTGCTATATTTATGAGTAAAAGTTTGCAATATCAGGGATAGGACATATGTAAATATAAAAGTGGACATTGAGGTCAACATCAAGTGTTGACAGTCTATTTCATGATTCAATACCATTTTCAGGGAAAACTATATAAAAATTGAATTTTATTTTTCCCTTGTTTGTTATATTTAATGAAAGATGTTTAAAAGAAAAGGTTTCTGCCCAAATATACATTACATTAGCTCCTGAAAATAAATTAATTTGGTCAAGAACTGTGGGGAAAAAGCATGTATTTGTAAATAGTGACTATTACTGCTAATAATGCAAGACTCTCCCAACGGATTGTGTCCTGTAGGTCACTGGCATGTTTATGACAAAATAAATACTCAAAAATTCGCCTTTCTCTCTGCTTAGAAAAAAATTTGCCTTTTCTCTCTAGCCTAGGGGTTAGAATTTCCGACTGATACCAAATTGCTCGGGTTTCAGTCCTGGCTTGAAGTGATCGGATGTCTAGCCACACAGAGGAGCTGTGATACTGTGAAATAGTCTGTCTGTGGATGGCTATATATATATATATATATATATATATACATACATAGAAGAATCCCTCTTTTAGTGGATTCTGGTTTTTGAGTGTAAGAAAAACGGGAGGATTAAATCCACCATCATCATCATCATGAATTATCTTGATGATGATTATCATGAAGTGATAATCATTGCAATGAATATTTTTATTGCTATAATTTCCTTCATTATTAACAATTTCTTCAATCATTTTCATTCATTTTCTTTTCCTTCAGCTTTATAATCATAATCACGGAATTAACATCATTTTCATCAACACCATTGCCTTGGGGATAACCATCTTCCCAGCACTCGCACATGTACGATAAATATTTTATTTATGCATAAATATTTTATACCAAATTTATGAGTATAAATTTGTGAGGGGGTTCGGTTAGTGATATTCAGATTAGTCTGGCACAAGGCTAGCACAGAGGAACCCTTACAAGTTTTGATTTCAAAAAGCAAAACCCTAACTGATTGGCTTGTTAACCATTACTCCAAGTAAGGTGTCCATCAGATGAGGTTGATATTTCAAAAATGTTTAATGGGTGAGAGCTGCAATGACAGCTTTTCAGAAAACTTTCATTAGTTCATAATAAAATTTATTAATTCTTTACATATTGAAAAAATAAAGGAAAGAGTAAAGTATTAAGACAAAGACTAGTATGAAATATAATGATAATAGCAATATTAGCTGTTTCCTTATAAGTAAACATTTGGCATTCATTGACCGAGCAGCCATTGTTGCCATTGGTTGAAGTTTACAAAATCTTTCTATTAAAACAAGTTCAGTTATGTTATCACTCTTTCCAATTCTGATGGCTTCTTTCCTAACCTTTTGTTGGAAGTAGTAGTGAACATCAACAACTTATGATTATGTCATTATTTTCTTTTCATGTTACATGTGCTGCCCATTTTAGTTGTTGCTGTTGCTGAAAGTCCTCAAGTGATGTAGTTTCTATTATTTGATACTGGTGTTTCTTTCCAATTCTGTAGCCCCATGATGTTTTGAAGAAAGGTGTTTCTTGTTAAGGCCTACAGGGTTCATTTGCTCAAAACCACCTTTAAAAATTGATCAGAAAAAGTGGTTGTATAGAGCTGACAGTTTAGATATTTCTGAATGTGTTTGGTGTCATGCATGGCATCCATATTAATCTGACAAGGCTATATAAAGTATTCTTATAAATATTTATTCAATCTGACAAGGCTATATAAAGTATTCTTATAAATATTTATTCAATCTGACAAGGCTATATAAAGTATTCTTATAAATATTTATTCAATCTGACAAGGCTATATAAAGTATTCGTAATAATATAATACCAGACATGCATCAGTCTTGGAAGACTATGAAGTCTTCTAGGGTGGCTAGCTAATCCTTGATGCAGATGCCTACTCAGGCACTTTTTCAAAACCCAAAGAGTCAATCTGTGGTTTATAGTGCAACTATGCTGAGTGGCCCTTCATTACAGTTTTTGGGAGAGAGCACATAGTCTGGCATGATCAGCAGTTGAATAAGACCAGTGTTGATTTCCCAAAGGTATTAGGAATGAAAATGTTTTCCCCTTCCCCCTCTTATAGGCAGAAGGACACAAAATGCAGTAAAAGGGGGTGGCTTGCAGTTTGTTGTGACTCAGTCCAGATCTGCTTCACTACTAGACAGATTTACTGTGTTCGCTTGGCTGACCTTGCTTTTGTGCACAAACCCCAACTCATAGTTTGTAAATTCTTTTGCTTTTTGAACAGTTTTGCTTTAACTATATTGTTTGCTTGCTTGTGTAATTGTTGCTGTTTCATCTTTTTTGATTTTTTTTCTTTTCATTGCAAACTTTATTAATTCTGTTTGCATTATTTATCTTGCACTTTGACAGTGGTTTCTAACTCATCAACCAGTATGCTAAAACCTTCAGTCACTTCATTTTTGTACAACCATTGATAGATTCTGAACAGTTTTGGCAACCCATTTTCATTCAAAAGGTTTAGATCAACCAGTGGTTTGGATTTCAGACACGTCCTAATGTTGCAACATGCTGAAATCACGTCTCCCAGGTTGATATTAACAAGATATAACCTCTTTAACAAACTGGCAATTTTGAGATTCAAATTTACTAAATCTTGACAAAAACCCAAAGATATCAAATGAAGACTAAAAGTATGGTATTAAAACAAAAATATAGGATCTATTATTAAATATATGACATTCTTAAAGTACATTGATTTTAAATTAATATAATTTTCTTACAATGGATGCCATTTTTCTAAGTCTTCTCTAAAATCCAAGGCAAACACACCAGCTCACAACTATCATAAAAGGTTCAATCAAATTGTCTACTGGGAAATTTCCCAGTCAGGTTTTGTTGTGATGTGGGACATATCATGCTTGTAAATTGTGCAAAGTTTAAAACATGAAAAGTCAGAGGCTAGATAATGGTGAATTTTTTTCACACTTGTGAAACTAGGGGACTGCATTCTACCCATGATTGCATTGTGTACACAGAAATATGGAAATGAGATTGGGGTTCCACCGTAATACTGAATTAGTTTGATTAATATTCACTACTGCATAACTGAGTTCAGTGTCTGTAAGAATAACCACATGGCAATGTTTGGTTTTGCTTGGACACACAATAATATCATAATGCACTTCAGGTCTCCAGAGTGTCTGCAGTCACATAAATCAAGTGAAGGGTTTAAATCAGATCAAATAGCTTCACTGACTTTTGATCACCAACTAATTTAAAATGTTGGAAAAAAATGATCACTTTAGAGATACTTATAAAGTATAGATTAGTTTGGCATAAGGCTCCAAGTGTGAGTACCTGGTGAAATTAAACTCTGTATTATTGTAATGGCTTGTTAGATGAGCTCAATCACCATTATTAATTTTTAGACTACTATTTCCTTCATATTAATTTTAGTTGTTTTTCATTGCAACTATTCAGACTGCCATTATTTTATTATTAGATGAAATATTTTCAGCCATTATTAATTTTTAACTTGTATTTCTTTCATCTTAATTTCAGTTGCTTTTCATCAAAACTATTCATATTGTCATTCTACTATTATTTTATTAAATAATGCATTGTCAACCATTATTATTGACTTGTGTTTCTTTCAACATGATTTCAAAGTCTTTTTATTGTCACTATTCAGATTAAAATTAATTTATTATCATATGAAACATTGTAAAACATTATAAATTTTTAACTATTTTTTCTTGCCTCTTTTATTGCAACTATTTTTATCATCAGTCTCTGATTTCCTGATATTAATGAGGAGTGTGATTGAATCTCACCATGAAATTATCTGTTGGGGATGAAATGATGGGGGTAGTATCATCATCAATGCTATAAAATGAGCATATGTAAAGCAGACACTACCAATGACACTTCTAATATCAAAAACACACATACCTCTGTGTATATATATATATATATATATATATATATATATATATATATATATATATATATATGTGTGTGTATGTATTTATATATATGTATGTATAAATGCTAATACCTCCTGACTAGTGGTCCAAACAATTACAAAAAAAAGGTTGGTCTATGAAACTCTGGAGTCAGGCTGCTTGTCAAATTGTGCTCATCCAATAGTATATAAGGTAATCATCTTATTACTACAAATTACTGGCTACCTGAAGATTGTGTGCAAACGCATCAAACTTAAAATAGTGGCTAGTCATTGCCTACCTGGTTATTGAATTAATATTCAAATGCATAGAGCACTTTTATGCCAGAATTTTGGGCAGACTCTATTTAGAGCTGTTTATTCAAACCTTGGAATCATATATGCTCTAGCATGAATTTGGTTGTCTGGTCCTACTGAGCACTTTTTAGCTTAATGCTTCAGCCCCTGTACTATGACACCAGTTTCTCTTGCTATTAATGTGTGCTTTTTGCTATACTGGCAAGCCTTTCCAGGTTGATTTCTTTTTTCTTTTTTTCCATTTTAGATCTTGGCTGGATGATCTACCCTCCCATTGTGTGAGTTTGGTTTGCTAGTCAAATTGTACTCGTCCGGCGGTATATAAGCTAATCATCTTATTACTGCAAGTTTCTGGCTACCTAAAGATTGTGTGCAAACACATGAAACTTAAAGTAGTGGCCAGTCATTGCCTACCTGTTTATTGAATTAATATTATATATATATCATACATACATACATATATATATATATATATATATATATATATATATATATATGATAATGATGGACTCTCCCATTGATTTCAATGTATGAGAATCTGACAATATCATTCATCTTTTATCTTTGTGTCATTTCTGATACTTCAGTCTCACTAGTGACCTGCATACAAATTCATACATCGTGCAGCAGTGAGGATCATGGACATAGCAACAGGAATATTTGCTGATGCCTTTCACCAATGTCTTCTGTCTCTTAGCCATTCAATACAACTGATTTCAAAATTTCTAACCCTAACACCAATATCTTTAATTATTTCTATCCAGGGCAACTTGCTTGAAGTTAGTATGAGGCACATTGACAGCTGAAAGGTTACTCTTGAGATTGTCAGTATACCTGATCCACGACCATCCAACAGTCATTAGTATACATACATATATTTATATATATATATATATATATATATGTAAAAGGCTAAAGGTCAGAGTTGAATCAGAACAGGAAACAGTGGTATTAGAAAGTGTTCAATACATGTGTGAAAAAAATAAAATAAAAGTAAAAATAACATGTAGAGCTTTTAAGCTTTTGTTGAGGCTTCTTCTAGATGCGTTGAAATGATCATTCAAATTGCCCCAAATTTTTTATCACTTGTATATCTTTACTTGATCCAGCTTCTAACTATCTGGAGTGAGCAGCTTAGGGAAAGAAGATATGGCTCTTGGGGCACAATCTGTTGGATTACTTGGATCAGTATCACCACGGAATTTAATGAGTAGTGCTATATCGAGTCCAGTCCATTAAGTATTGTAAAGTAGTCATTCAAAGAAGAATTCAATAAAGTTAATGTAATTAATGGTGAATTAAGTTCACTAACAGATTAAATAAGGAATTAACTCACTGACCACTCACTGAACAACATGATCCTTGTTTTACAATATTAATTAAGCTGCATTATTTAATAATTTTAAAAAAGTATCGATCTGCAGTAAAAAAATTCTGAAATCTTCTGGGACATTGCTCTGATTATTAAACCAATAGTCCATGTCATGTTAACGGAAAAACACTTACAACCATAGGAATTGAGAAATACTACATTACTAAAATATTCAAAACTCTAGAATCGCATTACTGCTCGTTCAAAAAAAAAATTCTTATCTGTGAACAATAGCACAAATTTTTTAATAAAATATCTTTCGACAAGTATCATATTCATTTTCATCTTGGCATTTTAACTGAGAAAAAAAATAACATCTATGCCTGAGGATGGTAAATGTTTTACTGAAAATACTTGCAATATGGACCAAGTATCTAAACCATTTTACAATTAATAAAAACAAGGATAATATCATTCAGCAAGTGGTCAGTGAATTAATGACATATTTAATCTGTCAGCAAAGTGAATTTGCTATTAATTACGCTAACTTCATTGATTTATTCTTTGAATGACTACTTTACAACATATATATATATATACACATACATACATGTGTATATATATATATATATATATATATATATATATATATATATATATACATACATACATGTATATATATATATATATAAAGTATGCACATGTATATATATATATAAACATGCATATATATATATGTGTATATATACATGGCTGTATGTATGCATATATATATATATGTATATATATACATGGCTGTATGTATGTATGTATGTATATATATATATATATATATATATATATATATATTTGTATATGTACATATCTATGTAATAAATGCAAAAATGCTTGTGTTGCACTTTTTTCAATTAAAAGGACACCATTCTCTAACTTTTAAATATCTCATCTTCTACAAATGAAACTTGATCCTCCAGGAATGGAATTGAATCCTCAGATTGCAAATTTAGCTCTCTGTGAAATTTAAAACAAAGTGATGAACTTGGCTCAAGGAGATCTCAACAATTTTGGTCTGCTAAATCCAAACAGATAAAATGGACAAATCAACAGAGAAATTTTGAGAGAAACAAGATACAACATGGAAGAACTGCAGCAATGTGTTCAAAATAATGAGCCCTTGTTGAACCAAGACCAACAGCAAGTCTATCAGAAGGTCCTTGATGACGTCAGCAACAACAATGAAGCAATTTTCTTCTTGGATGTACTGGAGGTGCTGGTAAAACTTTTGTAACTAGCCTTCTTTCATCTGCAGTGAGACTCCAATGAAAAGCAGCTCTAGAAGTAGCATCATCTGGAATTGATGCTACTCTCTTACCTGGAGGGCATACAGCACAAACTTCCATTTGATTTGAAACCCCTATTTGTAACATCAAAAGAAGAACCAACTTAGCTCAGCTACTGGAGGAGACAAGCTTCATTGTCTGGGATGAATATACCAATGCACATAAATGAGCATTTGTGGCCATGGACAAAACACTCAATGTCATTAGACAGAATTCATAAATCATAGGAGGTACCACTGTGCTACTCACTGGTGATTTTAGACAAACATTACCAGTCATTGTAAGAAGAACTTTAGCTGATGAAATCAATGCTTGCCAGAAAAATTCTTACAACTGGAGCCATGTTCATAGACTCATATACAGACTTTTATAATATATGATGTGTTTAATTTGTTTATTATTATTAACGGGTTTAACATTTGTACCTATTATGTTTTTGAGTGTTGTTTCATCATGTTTGTAATTATTATGCATTTGGTTACAATAGTATAAGTTAATAATGTTATGTTTATTTTGACGTACAATATTATTATTAATATTATCACTTTTGTTAGAGGTATTACTAAGTTTATTGAAATACATTTTAATTTGTTGATCAATGACAGAATTAGGGAATCCATTATTAACAAGTGTTTTTTTTAATGTTATGTAATTCTTTATAGAATATTGTTTTGAAAGAAGCTATCATTTGTCTGTGTTGGATTAAGTTTTTTATAATAGCTAACTTATATCATTAGGAGGGATTCACAATTATGATTAAGAAGACACAAGTTAATGCTAGTAGGTTTCCTGTATAGAGAAGTAATACATTTATGTGTGCAGGAATCAATAAATACATCAAGGAATGGAATTTTATTATTAATATTAAGTTCTAGTGTAAATTTGAGGATGGAGTAACTTTCAAATTTGTTTTTACGTTGTGTAATTTGATCAATATTTTTAGCTAAAATGGAAATGTCATCTATGTATCTTACATATATATAGGGGGTTTATTAATGTCATTAAGTATTTTATAAATGTGCCATATAATATAGAAAAAGGGGACCTAAAAGAGTAGGTAACAATAAACTACAGTAGAAGTCACAATTGATCACTACACATCGCTAAATATTGTAGTAATATTTAAGCTTCCATTTTAAAAGTTCAATGATAATTCTTCTGCCACCACTCAATTTAAAGACAGTTTGAGGTATGTAGGTCCTTACTTTCCATACAGACAATTTTTTTAATTTCATTTCATGGGTAACTTTTGTTGGAGAGTTGTGTTCTTTTAATTGTTTTTATCAGTAGAAGCCAAGATGGTGGAATCCAAAAACAATCGCAGTAATGAAAACTTGGGAATCCAAGATTTCAGGATTGCTGGTCTGGAACCAGCCCAGAATGTTTTTTTAATTTGCTCATGGAATCAGCTTGATTCCAAAAATATGTTGGGCTATAGCCTCTAGGAGTAAAGTTGAAAAATGTGACACAGTGACATTTGCATTTATATATATTTATTTATTTTATTTATATATTTAGTATACACAGATACACATTAACTCCTCATTACAAAAAGAATAAAAATGTCATCAGTTTATGAATTTGTGGCAAAAAACTTTGTCTATTTTTTTCAAAATCTTTCATTCATATCTTCCCAACAACAACAACAGAATGAGCAATACCTGATTAATACTAAATATATATATATATATATATATATATATATATATATATATATATATATATACATACAGAGAGAGAGAGAGAGAGAGAGAGAGAGAGAGAGAGAGAGAGAGAGAGGGGATCAAGAACAATCTATCCCATAGATTAAATAAAAGGTTACTTTCAAAATTCTCTGAAGGCTACCTGGGTCAACAATACTTGAAGAATGCTGGAGGGTACATCAACTGAAATATTGTAATAATTATAGCAGACATGGTCATTAGTCAAATGTAAATATTGTTCTTATACTCAATATTATAAAGTTTATTATAGACAAAATATTTCAGTTTACGTATCCTCTTAAGAATTTCAATATTTATTGAATCTTAGTTGAACTGACTGGTACATCTCAGAATATCTGTGCCAAAATGCTGACCACCCTTTTCCCTGAGCCTGAAACCTGACAGTTTTTTACCTGCATCTGAAGACTTACCACACCAAACTGGACAATATATTTACCTGAACTTCTTTCATATTCTCTATCCTTTCAAGGAAAGGACTACATATCAATTGTGAGAGATCAGCATATAGAATTTTCAGCAAGAGGAACAGCTCAAGATGCAAACTAGGATTTGGAGATACCAAAATCAAACAAATATAGAACTTTTGGGGAGTGTCTTAATATGGGCCAGAAAATGTGGTATCAAAATCTGGTGGTGAACTAGAATAACAAAAGTTGCTTTCCAAAAACTAAGTAAAGTATTAATAACATAGAGTGAACATGTGAGTAAGGAGGAAGTGTTAAGGAAAATAGAAATTATAATTAGAATCAGAAAGAAATATCTGTCTATATTTCTGAGATGAGGTATTATGTACACTATTTACATTGTTCGGACAATGATCCTTATCTTTGTTGCCATATTTATCACAATGTTTCCACCATTGTATGCTCTGGCCTTCTTCAGGTGGTTGAAATGTCGAACTGAACCATTTATTTCACTCTCTGGGGTAGACTTTTCTATTTCCACATGCCATGTCTAATAGATGTCAGTTATCAGTTATCTCCTGTTAATTCCCCTCTCCAAGTTCTCCAGCGCCTTAACCAGGTATTGAACTCACACTCTTTGAGTCCTGAATCTAACTAACCTTTATCCACTGTGCCATATCTCCTTGGGGACTTGGAGAGGGGAATTAACAGGAGATAAATGATAACTGACATCTATTAGACATGGCATGTGGAACTAGAACAGTGTACCCCAGTGAGCGAAATAAATGGTTCAGTTCGACATTTCAACCACCTGAAGAAGGCCAGATCGTACAAAATATCGTAAATATGGCAACAAAGATGAAGATGATAGTCCGAACAATATAAATAGTGTACAGAAAGAAATAGTTGAAATTTCTAGGACACATAGGAGGAAACAGGGTTTGGAGAATATGACACTCACAGGACATATTGAAAGCAAAAAGGACAGAGGAAAGTAACCTATAAGCCTGAGTTAATGGATTTCAGAACAAGGAATTAGCAGGATAGTTAAGAATCACACCTTACCAAGGGCTTCAAAGGATAGAAAGTTGTTTATTTTACTCATTGTTTTTTTCTTGCTTCTCTTCTGATTTTGACAGATATGTCTGCACATGATTCAGGGTCTCTTTTGTGTCTGTACTGATGCACATTTGCACTTTTGGATTTCTTTGTCCTACTTTTCTACATATCTTACTTTTTATTCTCCTGTGTGCCATGTTGTGATCATAGCTCTCCACAATTTCCTGTTCTTTGTAGCCCTTAATAAATTTTGTGTTTTGTTTATCTCTGCCAAACCCAGAACAAGCTCATCAATTAGGTTACGCATTGATTTCCTCTGTACCACTTACCTTCAATCTGTCCCTCATTCCTCGCTATATGCATTAGAAATTTTAATTGTCTTTTTCTGACTTTAAGTAAAAATGTTCTTTTTGTTTCCATTGTCTCTAGAAATTCATTGTTGCTCACATGTTTAATCCATGGTATTCTCAGCATCTTTCTGTAGAACCACATTTCTGTTGCTTCAGGTCTCTTCTTCATCTGTGAGGAGATTGTCAGCATTCACTGCCATATAGGAGGACTGATATTACATAACAATTCTTACTACACTACACAAATAATTAAATTTTTGTATTTGCTTTTTGACATCCCCAATACACAGCTCACACTCAACCTGTGAGCAGGTCAAGTTAAAATAAATATCAGTTTTAATTTTAATTGTTCAAGTGTTATATGACTTTTTAATTGATCTGATCAGAGTCTGAGTGGTATAATTTTTATGAAGTTAAATACGTCGTTCAACTCACTTGAGCCAGTATTTTGATGAGTAGTTCAACTAGATCAGTGCTTTTAAAAAGATTAGACTTGGGCTGAGTTTGGTTGAGGCTGGCTGGAGAGCAGTTGATACGAATCTGCTTAAGTTGTTTTTTTTTAGACAGAATACTTCACTGCAACTCAATCAGGCCGGCATCAACAATGCACAGGTGGGTTAAGCCCAGCCTCACTTGAATTGTTTTGCTAATTCTGCTGGAACAGACACGCTTTTCAAAGTGCAGCAAGTAAACAACTTGAATTTATTTATGGGAGTTCTTTGTGTGGTCAGTCTGCATAAAAATCAACTGCATGAAGTGAAGTGTAATATATATATATATATATATATATGCATGTGTACATATATTGTGTGTGTGTGTGTACATATATATATATATATATATATGCATGTAAATATATGTGTGTGTGTGAACATATATGTGTGTGTGTGTACATATATATATATATATATGCATGTGAACATGTGTGTGTGTGAACATATATATGTGTGTGTGTGTGAACATATATATGTGTGTGTGTGTGAACATATATATGTGTGTGTGTGTGAACATATATATGTGTGTGTGTGTGTGTGTGAACATATATATGTGTGTGTGTGTGTACAATAGGGTTATGACTTTTTTGTAACCCCTTGTTCCTGTGTAATAAAACAAAGAAATTTTGTTCAAGAGTAATGATAAAAGCATTAATTTGTTTTAGTTCTTGAAAAAGGTCACTCCCAAACCAAAAATTCAATTTTACCATATCTGCAATAAATATTTCAGAAGATTTATTTTATAATTTTCTAATGATGTAATTCATTTACATCATTAAAAAATTAAAAAAATAAATCTTTCAATTACTAATTGTACAGTACTTATGTATTTTTAATGCATTTAATAGTTTATAGCTATTAAACAAACACAAACTTAGAAATAACAAAAAACAAGTTCTAGAAGGTTCCTGAAAGTCATAGTACTGCTATACTTAAACAGGATTTTAGCTGATTTAAATTATAATTAATCTGATTTGAAACAAATATTATTTATTTAAATGTCGCAGAGATGCATTTTTTAACCAAACAGTAGCTGTGTTTTTAACCAACAGTAGCCATGTGGACATGTTTGACAGCTGATGACAGATCTGCAGAAACTTTATTTGTAAAACATAATTGAAGAAAATGAAAGTACACCTTTTTCATATAATTTTTAAGTACTCAGTAATTTTAAACATTTAGGTAAATATTCTCAATAATCCATGGTTTTATTGAATTTTTGAAATATTGGTTTTAAATTTATTATAGTTATGACTCTTATTTTCTGATAGTGTCATGTATGGTCAGCCATACTTACAAAATTCAGCATGTTTATTCATAAAAAAAAATTCAAAATACTTTTAAAAATATTGGTGTTTGATGATTTGTATTAAGCTTTTCAATTTATGATTACTAAATATAGTTTTCACTTAATAATAATATCATCTAAAAGGCTAAAATTAATACAGGATTGTAAAAAGTCATTATTCATCAAAAAATAATGTCATAGTTTTATTACATTTTTTATTTTATGATTCAGAGAAGATTTTTGGTAAATAGTGTTTCTGTTTGATGAAAACAAACTGATGATTTAAATTCTCCAAGGAATCCTGTTTTTAACTAATATAAATGTGAAGAGGTTGAATTAAGTAAGTGGGGATAACAGATGTAAAAAAATAAATTTTTTACTAAGATTATCTAAAAAACTAATTTCAAAACTAATTTCATTCATTTGTGAATAAGTCCTGAAAATTTCATTAAAATTATGTGATTTACTTCAAGAATTTGCAAAACAATATGTTTTAATGCCAAAAATAATACTAAAAATCCCTATACTCTTCTTTGGCCCACCAGCTGACATGAAAAAAAAACAAGACATTTAACCAAAATTTTGAATGTGCTAGAAAGGATTAAAAAATTTAAAATCACCAAAAAATACTTTTGTCTTTCCTCTTAATAATAATGTAAATATTTTAATGATAAAACGTCTTTATCATGTTTGGGGACTTTTTTCAACATAGTATTCTCATTTTAGAATATTTTTGGAGGTATATATATATATATATATATATATATATATATATATAGATAGATATTGGCAATTGATCTGGGAGAAAGAAAACATTGATTTTCCAAATCCAGGTAGATGGAAAACTTGTCAGTGATGATCTTACTCATTTAATGAATATATATACATGAATATCTGTCTACCTTTATATATATTTATGTATAAATATATGTATGCATACATGTGTATGTATATATGTATTTATATATGATGTATGCCTTCCCCAGGGCTCTATTCTTGCACCAACTCTGGTTCTTATGGCCTGAGCACTGTGGTTAAGCCTGAACCAGACTGTTGCCATTCGGTGTTGAGATTAGTTTTCACATTTCATATATTTATGAATGTATGCGTATATATATACATATATATATATATATATATATATATATATATATATATATATATATATATATGTATGTATATATGTGTGTGTATGTTATACTATGTGTAAGGAACAAGTAGAATAATCTTTATATTTTTAACATTTCGCTGTTTAATTTAGTTTCATGAGAAATTTTTGTAAGTAAAATAATGCCAAGTTATTTATCAGTTTTTAAATTCTACGGTTTTGTTTACATTTGTTGTGTAGATTTCATGTTCATTGACCTATTAGTCTTTTACCTCTCTTTAGCAAAGTACTAAAATCTCTATTCAACTCTGAATTGGTTAAACACCTTGAAGGGTCTTCTTTCATACAAACAATATGGTTTTACTTCTCTAGGTCAACCAGCAATGTGTTGATGGTTATCACAATCTGTCAACCTTTAGAGAAGTATAGTGAAGCTCAGGCTGTTGCTTTAGGTAAGTTTTGGTATGCTGGTCTTCACAGATTGAAATGTTATGGTGTTTCTGGTTGATCGGATTAAATATGTTTTATCAAACTGTATAAAGAAAGTTATCTGGAATGGCCACTCTTCTAGGTCTTTTTGCATTAATGCTAGTGTGCCCTAGATGTATATTCTTGGACCCATTCTGTTCCCATTTTTTAAAAACTTCCTTCCTGATGTCATCATTTCCTGACTCTAGTACCTGTGCTGGTGATGAGACTATTTAATCCTGTATTAATAGTAAGTCTAATAGGTTTGACAAAACAAAATGACCTACAATCTTTTGTTAATTGGGTCAAGAAGTGGCGTGTTAATTTTTATGACTCTAAAATAAAACTGCTCTCTATTAATCATCTTAAAGAATGTTTTTTGCTTTCCATCAGTATGGCTGATGCTAACCTCCAGGAGAGCATCTCACTGTATCTTATTGGTCTCACATTTTCCACTGACATAAAGTGGAATGATTATATTGAATCAATTGCAAAGTGTGCTGCTAGGAAATGTGGTTAACTATTTTGTGCTAGACAATTTTTTCACCACAAACCTTCCTGCCTATTTATAAATTTACCATTCATCTGTGCATTGTATATTCCTGCTACGTCTGGTCTGGTGATTCTTTTTTATATCTAGAGATTCATGACAAAATCCAAAGAAGAATTGGCTATGTTGTTATTAGTTTTGACCTTTCATCTCATCTTCATTCACTTTTATACTGCTGTATTGTAGCTTCCCTTTGCATCTTCTATATACTTTTTATGGTAAAGGTTCTGAGAGCTTTCCTCTTTGGTAGATTTTTAAAAGCTGTCATTATTCCCAATCTCCTAGTCAAATTGTATATATGTAGACTAGTTAGGACTTCATCAAGACATTGTATTATTATGGTGACTGTATTTAAAATTCATTTTTGTATACCTTTTTGGTTTTCCTACATTTTCTTTCCATTTTTCAAATTGTTCTTTTCTAAGTGAAGCGAATTTAATGGCCTTCCACCTTTTGTTAGTATTTTAATAAGGGGCAATGAGATTTATACTAAGTTAAAACTTAAAATCTAATTACAAAAAAACAATTTTTTTTCCCTCACCTTTTCAGTAAGTATTCCAGTCGAAATGTCGGTGACTAAACCGCCCGCCCCACTCTGAGTTCCAAGTGAGGCAGCTCGTTAGCAAACCAATAGGACGAAAAACAAGACCTAACAAAGGGTGGAGGAACTCTCTGAGTTAACGGCCAGCTAACTAGAGGCAGTGTCATCATAAACCACCATGGAGAAGGCAAGGGAAACCACTCCACTATCAATCCCAAAACAAATCATGGTTAACAACTCAATAATGCAAAACCTAACAATGTGAAGGGAGTTCAGTCTGTGGGAATTAGCTCCTCACCCGGTAAGGACGGACATGCACTACAAGTGTCACCTGACTGTCATCCAGTGACTGCTAGCATAAATGGCATAAAGAAGATAAAAGTCCTTGGAATCTATCCATTACCTAGAAAGGAATGACAGAAAACTCTGCCAAGATTCAGAATGGAGTACAGAAAATTACGCAATGAAATAAGGACCAAATGCAGGCAAGCTAAAGAATATTGGCTAAATGAAAAATGTGCAGAAATAGAAAGATTGAGTACTACCAACAAAAGAGATATGCACAAACAAATAAAGCAACTAACAGGACAGAAGACATGCTCTTCAACAGGCTGCTTTAAATCAAAGGATGTAACACTCATATTAGAGAAGGAAAAAATTCTTCAACGCTGGAACGAGTATATTGGAGATCTCTTCTACGACAAAAGAGAACAACCAGCAATACACAGAACTATCGACGTACCTGGAATTCTGAAAAATGAAGTAAAAGCAGCACTGGTTAAATTGAACAGAAACAAGGCAGCTGTGCCAGATAGAATTGAAATGGAAATACTGACAGCCTTAGATGACTTTAGCATAGATAAGATCACTGAAATAACAAATGAAATCTACAACAGTGCAGATATACTGGAAGACCTCAGCACATCTATCTTCGTAGGTATGCCTAAGAAAACAGGTGCAAACGAATGCGAACTCCACTGAACAGTAAGCCTAATGAGCCATGTGACAAAACTCATCATCTGTATTCTGATGAATAGAGCACGCAGTAGAATCAGGCCAGAGATAGGGCAAGAACAGTGCAGGTTCGTTAAAGACACTGGGACAAGGAATGTGATATTCATGCTCAGAATGTTATCAGAAAGAGCAATACAAATGCAGAAGGAAGTGCACCTATGTTTTATAGACTATGCAAAGGCTTTTGACAAAGTACACCACAAGGATCTGATGGAACTGATCAGCAACCTTGATATATTTGGAAAAGATATCAGAATAATCAAGAACCTATACTGGCAGCAAATAGCATGCACGCTCATAGAGAACGAGTTCAGTGAATATACAAAAATAGAAATGGGCGTAAGGCAAGGATGCGTCTTCTCACCTGACTTGTTCAGCCTATACAGCAAGGCAATTCTTAGAGAATTGGAAACCCTACTGGGATTTAGCATTGGTGGCCACAATCTTAACAACATAAGATACACAGATGACACAGTACTGATAGCAGACATAGAAAAGAAACTACAAAATCTCTTACAGAAGCTAGCGACAGAGTGTGAAGAAATGACTAAGCATAAACTACAAGAAAACAGAATGCATGGTCATCAGTAAAAGGATGATCCTGAAATGCGATTTGCAGGTCAGGAACACTAGAATCAAGCAGACTTGGAAGTTTAAATATCTGGGAAGTGTTCTGACAGAGGATGGTAAATGAGACACCGAGATCCGTAGACGGATTGGTATAGCCAAGGATGCATTCCAAAAGCTAGGTAGAGCATTGCGAGACAGGAGGATTTCTTTGGTAACAAAGAAAAGAATACATAGCTGTTATGTGACATCTTCCCCTATTTATGGCAGTGAATGTGGGATGATTTCCTCAAAGATGAAGAAGAGACTCGAGGCGACGGAGATGTGGTTATACAGAAGGATGCTAAGGATATCATGGACTGAGCGTGTGAGCAATGATGGGGTCTTAGAGAAGATGCAAACAAAGAGGAGGCTTATACTTAACATCAGGAGGTTCCCGGGACACATAATGAGGAAGGAGGGCCTGGAGCATCTGATACTCATGGATCAAATAGAGGGAAAGAGAGACACGGGAAAACAACGCATGATATACCTAGCAGTTTTAAGCAAGTGGATGACAGAATGTGCTCTGGTGGAGGTGGCAGAGGGAAGGAAGGATCGCCTTTGTCCTGAAAGAACACGACACATAGAAAGAGTGAAAAGTAAGAATGGTAAGTAAAGATGTGTTGCTTTAGTGTAAGGAATATTGTAGTTTGTTTGGGTCAATGAATGTGGCTAGCTTAGTTGAAGCCTTTCCTATACCATCATAGCCATGTGCCAACATTTCTGTAAAAAACAGAAATAAATATCGCTTTCGTCTTTAGCAACTTGACTTCTCGAATTTCAGCACAACACTAGATTGGAAACTAGATCCCTTAATTTCACTGTTGAAATTGCTAGTTGTAACCATAAATTCTATGCTTATAGTTTCTTCTCTTGAACTTCTCACTAGTGGAACTCTCTTCTGGTTTTCATACTTTTCTGTCAACTATGATCTTCAGAAATTAAAATGAAATGTTAACTGTCATCTTCTGCCTGCTTGAATCCTTTTTTTTCTTGTCCTCTCTGTTTTTTTTTCACTCTCAGTAACCCTTTGCATCCTAGTGTATTTTACTTCAATAATTGGAGTGAGATGATTAAAAAAATTACCTAATGATATATAATTTTCAAATGAATTCACCCCAAACAAGGAAGTAGAGCCACTAAGACACAAGTGGGTTAATAGGTGTGGAAGAATTAGAAAACAGGAAAATTACTCAGGAATGGGAACAATAGGAGAGTAATCAAGAAGACAGTAGATGACAATTGACATTTATGAAGATTAAAGTTGCTGGGAAAGGATGTACCTGGAGGAGAGTTCCACAAGCTGGAAATGAAAATTCCAGAAATATTAATGCAATTTAAGCATGTATTAAAAATTGAGTTTATTAATGTATTTTATTTGTATAATAAATATGGCAAATTCTTCATCATGTTCACCAAAGTTAAGCAACATTGAGCCTGGTCAGTAACTAGATGGATGACCACTTGGGAATACCAGGTACTGTAAGCTTGGATGTGTGGTGGTGTAATGTGCAGAATTGTTAATCAGAAAGCCAAGTTCCAATTCCAGCTGGATTCATTATATTCACTTATGTTCAAAATATCATTGAAAAAGCTATTAATCCACTTTTTCTCCACCCCCAGTTAATAGTTAATTAGTAAGACTTGTATCACTAAAACCATTATTATCTAAAAAAATAAAATAAAAAAATAAAATTGTGTACAAAATATTTAGATATCAGCATTAAATAACCCATAGAGGTGTTGATATCCCATAAGACAAAGATAACCAGCAGTGACAAATTCCTGAAGTGAATGCATAATATTAGTTTATATCATCTGAAAACATTTTGATTTTACACTCTTTAAGTTTTAGTTTTAAAAATATTGGTGATATGAAAAGATGCATCTGAAGGGTATATAATATCACAGCCTGGGATAGTATCTTAGTCTATGATGGCACCAGTTTATAGTACCCCTTCTCTCTGACACATGATTGCAAGAGTCTTAATCACTTCTTGTTGTTGCTTCTGGGTGGGTGAGTTGCCACTTCTTCATTTCAGCTGGGTGTTGATTTGGCAATCTTCTGTCAGTTATTTCCAAGCCAACATTGTCTTATTTAGATACTGAAAAAGACATATCTGCCAAATCTGTCAGATCTCTGGAACAAGATGAAATTGACTGTAACAACAATATTTTGTTAGAAACAAAGAAAACAGTACTGAACTGTTATGTAATATGAGTCTTTCTATATGGCAGTGAATGCTTGACAATCTCCTAAAAGATGAAGAAGAGACTTGAAGCAGTAGAAATGTGCTTCTACAGAAGGATGCTGAGAATATCATGAACCAAACATATGAGCAAAGATGAATTTCTCGAAACAATGGAAACAAAAAAAAAACACTTATACTTAACATCAGGAAGAGTTAGTTGAAATCTTTAAATCGCATAATAAGGAAAGAAGACCTGGAAAATTTGACACTCACAGGACAGATTGAAGGCAAGAGGTGCAGAGGAAAACAATGCATAACCTACCTGGTGAGCTTGAGTAAATGGATGGTGAAACAAGAGCGATAACAAAAAAAAAAATTATTAAGAACTACAAAGGATAGGAAGCTGTGGAGAGCCATGATTGCCAACATCCTGAACAGACATAGCACATAGAAGAAGAAGTGGTGTGTGTGCCGGATGCTTATTTTATTATATTAATTATCTATTAATATTAATATTCCTTCAAGGTATTTCCTTCATAATAGCTTGTATTCTGTTTTTCTTTCTTTAATTATGTAGCATATTTAAAATCAAAATGATGGCCGGTTTTGTTTCTCTGGGCTATGAAGGAATTTAATGGTTTATTCCAATGGAAGAATAGTTTATATATATATATATACACACACACACACACACACTCTTTCACTAATATATATATATATATATATATATATATATATATATATATATATATATATATATATATATATATACTCTCTTTCACCAAAGGAGATGGTATTTTGAATTGTGTATATTTAATATGGAATACAAAAAAATAATATTTATAAACAGTTCTATGTAACCGTCTTCAGCATGACATACCTTTGGTTTAATTTGAATCACGGCACTAAATAAATGCTTAGATTTGGTAACAGAAATTTATCTGCTACAATGACATCCACCACTTGATAATATATATAGATTTATCCATTTTTCTTCTTTAGGATTGGGTTTCCGGTTCCTTTTTAAGTCTACTTCAGCTCTATACACCTATCACTTGTCCTTTCTTACACTAATAAAACTCCACACAGTAACCCTCCACCTGGAGTGACTCTTGGATGAACATTAGTAAGCAAAAAAAATATAAATATTGGGAAACCACATTTAAGTTAGGTGTGCTTTAGGCACAGCTGCGGTACCGTGATGTAGTAAGACATGACATGAAAGCTGTGGACATCAACTGAGAGTCCTGGGAGAGCCTGGCAGCCATACAATCCAAATGGAGAGGAGCCCTGACCAAACACCTCAAGTCAGGGGAGGAGAAGCTGACACAAGTTACCATGGAAAGGTGGGCTTGCAGAAAGCAAAGTGACAGCGCCAACAGACCAGAGACAGAACAAACATGCGACCTCTGCAACAGAGATTGTCACACTTGCATTGTCTCTACAGTCACAGATGTCGATGCTCCAGCCAAACAGACAACTAGGATGCTACCCATGGTCTACCCTGACTGACGGAGACATACATACAGATAACTGCCATGAAAGACTTCGCAACAAAGCTAGAGTCAATTATTTCTTGTTAGGTTGCCTCGCTCTGTCTTTTTTACAAATAGTTTCACGGTAATTGCTCTGATGAGCTGCTTTCGCTGGTTCCCAGGCCTCATGAATTTAAACGTCCTACGAGGCTGGCATCCCGTTTCCACCCCTTCAGCGTTGAAACTGTTAGATGTATACGTCTCTTCTACTCCAATAGCTTCATGTCTCACACATCTCGCCTGTGGAACTCCCTTCCTTATTCCTGTTTCCCTGACAAATACAATCTCCAACTATTTAAGTGTAACATCAATCGACATCTCCAGTTGCCTTGATCTATCCACTTCCCTTCTCCACATCCTTTCACCTTTCATTCCTATCTGCTCTCACTCCAAATCTTCTGTAACCCCCTTGCCTTGATCGATCCACTATCTTTCTCCACATCCTCTCCTTTACCACTCCTATCTGATCTTCCTCCAAACCTTCTGTAACACCTTGCGTGCTAGTGGCTTCCAGCCTTGCTTGGGGTGATAAGCTTAAAAAAAAAAAAAAAAAAAAAAATCAAAATCTAATTCTTCTAACTTTGTTTTTGTATCCAAACATGAAAAATGTTATTTCTAAGGAATTCATGAACTTTAGTTTCAATCTGCCATTATTACTTAATATTATTATAAATGTTATATTTAGATGTGTTTGAGTTGACATCTCTGGTTTCTTTTCATCTACTGGAGATTAAGAAACCATAAGAAATAAATTGTGCCTTTCAACAGAGTTCAAACCTGTGTCTCCATCACACTGCGATTTATAATTTAGCCAGCACCAAACACAAGAATAGGACTACTGGTGAATGACAAGAATGATAACGATCGAATAAAGGAGACAGAGCGAGATGCAACTGGGCAGCGCTAAAATTGGTACATCCAATATATCTACCGATATGGATAGAGAAACAAAAACAATCTAACCCATATATGTTTCTGGCTTTTTTCAATTGCTTCTCCCCAAGTAAGGTTATAATCCCACTAAGATACCATGGATTATTGAGAGTGAAAGAAAATGAAATGACTTTAGTGAGTAGAAAGGACAATAAAAGAAATGAATTCAGGAAGACAGAACATGACGATTGATGCTAAATTAAAATTTTTGATGATTGTAGGTGAGAGGGAAGCAAGAGAACCAGAATAGAGTTCCACAGGTGAAACGTGGGAGTAAAGAAACTATTAGAATAGAACTTTACATGTAGCTATTTCTACAGTAAAATGATGAGACCTTAGTTAACAATCTAGTAGCATGCTTAATTTCATACAGTCTAATGTACTGAAGAGGAAAGCTCATGAAAATAATTGCCATGAAAATATTTGGAGAAAAGATAGGAAAACCATGTCATGGCTATAGGAATGTGCCTGAAGTTGAGATGCCAGGTCAGGATCGATAACATTACAGACCCTTCTTTGAATTTTGTTAAGATATATCACAGTAGCTCCAAACCAAATATGGCAGCAATATTTAATGCAGGGAAAAATGGTAGATTTATAAATGTGCAAGATGGTGTGAAAAATTTTCTGGCATGACACAATAAACCAACTTTTCTCGCAGCAGACCTAGCAATTGATTCAATATAATCACTCACCTTCATGTAACTGGAAAATGTGAGACCAAGAAGGCACAATGAATTGCTCTTTTGGGGGTTAGCATCAGCCATGCTGATGGACAGCAAAAATCTATGATGATTAAAAGATAGCAAAGTGTGCTAACCAAATTTGTTATTTGGTTGGTTGATTTTGTGACATGTCAAATTTAATGTTTGATTTTGTATGGAACACCAGTAAAGATCAAACTTAGTCATTAATCAGTCTAGCCTCACAAACCATTACTCATGCTGAGGTTCTACGAAATTTAAGGCTTCTGCATAAAATAGATTGGGAATATATGAAGAATATATAGAAAAAAAGATTTCCTGATATATAAGCAAAGGAAACAATGGTCTAGAGTATTAAAAGCATTTCTTCATAAATTTGGGTGGAGTAATTAGCAGTTCCAACCCAAGGCTGACTCATACAATCACAGACTCAGTAGAAATATGACTAACAATAACTGAACAGAACTTAAAAAGAACAAGGTAAGATATCCCTAGACATGAACAGTAGAAGAACAGACTAACCCCATAAATTAAATAAAGGGTTCATTTCAAATTTTCAAGAGGATTAGCCAGATCAACAAAAGTCTGAAGAAGAATGGAGATTACAACAGCCAGAACATTGTCATAATGACAACAAAGATGAAGATATTAGTCTGACTAAATTATGTAAATAAGAAGTAATAATCATTATTATATACCCATCTATTCTAACTATTGTAATCATCTTCATTGTTATACTCATTTTCCAACTATGGTACACTCTGGCCTTCTTCAGATATCTGTTGTCACACTCGATAACCTTCTTGGAATTTTGAATTGGAGACTTTAAATAAAACCTTAATCTGTCAACTGTATACAACCTTTTTTAAGATAAATGGTTAAAAATAGCTTTGAATGAGTGAATCGTGAGAAGCTTGGCAAAGACTATCCATCTTTATACATTGTAGACTGGCACTGCAGAATGACAAAACACTGCACCAGGTAACAGAAACCACATTATTTGTGGATTATCAACAGCAGCAGCAGCAACAACTAAAATGGATATCGCATGTAACTCAAAGAGAATATAATGACATAATCAAAATGTTGACATTGCACACTATCTCAAATAAAAGTTTCGCAAGGAAACCTGCATCAATACTGGAAAGCATGAAAAGAGCGACTGGACTTGAGAAATCTATTTTCCTGAGAAAGATTTTATAAATTTTAACCGAAAGCAGTACTGGCTGCTCAGTCAGTGAATGCCAAATGTTTCCTTATCAGGAAATGGCTAATATTACCATTACCATTTATTTAACCCACAGTATCATTTTATACTTACCAGTTTTATTCACCTTTGTGCCACATGTCTATTTCTTTTGCTGAACCAAAGTATGTAATTTTTCAACACTACCCCATGCTGGGATTGAACTCACATCAGATAAGACTGGTGAAAATTATTAGATAGGAGATAATCCCCTCAACATGAAAAAAGGAATGAGAACAATAGATTGAATGAAGTGTTCACTTGTAAAATTCCAAAAAGGTTGCCGAGTACAGACACCTGAAGAAGGCAGGTAGGTACAATGACTGAAGCTTTGTAAGTGCCGCACGTATAAAAGATCCAAGTTGCTTCTGCGAGTCCAAATGGAAAAGCATGTAATAATTGTAGGAGTACTTTTTCACTCTTTTTTGGATGGATGGTTGGGCTTCATATTTTATTGAGTGAAAATTTATTTCAGAAAATCAGTTTTGTCCAAGTCAATTCAAATGTGTCACAACCATTATTTCTCGGGGCATAAAATGAACAGGAACAAGAGGGCAACAAAGAAAAATGGTGGCTGGTTTGCCAGGGCAAAAAGACCTGCAAATTCACTGGCTGAATGAATAAAATTCCTTGCTTTTAATGCAAATTCCACCATAAAGATTACAAAATAATGATATACAAAACCTGTGGAAATAACACAATTCTTGACAATTAAGGGTTTTCTATATTTACATAAATGGTGCGTTAATTTTGTTGAATTGATGTTATCTTCTGAACAAAACATAGGATAATTAAACACATTTGGCCCAACATTATGAAACTCAGAATGGAAAAAAATAAATCTAATTATTGAGGTTTTATGATGAGCTTATTTTAATACAACACAAGGCTAAATAAAGATGGGAGTAACTAATTTGCAAGACACTGTTACATCAGTAGTTTATAAAGGTTGCTGGTGGTCTGTCAGTCTAGATTAGTGGTTCCCAAATGGTGTAGCATGCCTCATAGGTGTGGTAGACAAGGATAGCTGGTAAGATAAATGATTGAAAGATAATCAAAGTTTTAGAAACAGTTTCAAAAAATGAATATGCCAAAAATAAATATGATTTCAATATTTTAAATATTATAGATTACTCGTAATTTCATTCATGAGTCCCACTATAAATAGTTATAAATAATTATTGACCGATTTTATCACTGTGATATTTTTGCATTATGTCAAGTACAGTGGAACCTCGGTTCACAAATTTAATTAATTCCTGAAGGCTGTTCGTAACCCAAAACTATTTTCCCAGTATGAATCAATGTAGAGAAAAAAGTCACAGTACAATAAAATTAGAAAAGAAAAGCACCCCCATAACACACAACTGCATACAACATGGTGGTCGCCTCAGAAATGATTCCATTTGGATGAACTTGGTTCGGCAATGTTGTTCGAGAACTGAAATTTTGTTAAATGACCAAGGCATTTTCATCTCAAATTTTCTGTTTGAAAACCAATTTGTTCAACAAGTGAGATGTTCGAGAACTGAGGCTGCACTGTATTAAGAATATAGCAACTAGGCTCTGCAAATTGCAGAAGAGAGTTGTCAATGGTAATGTTCTGACTTTGAATCCATGGTTATCTCCCTCTGTTTTTATTTTTAAATGTATTTTTTATCACATAAAATTTGGTGAGCAAATTCACTGGGCGAGGTCAATGTTTTTTTCAACCTTTCTATTTCCCAGCACAACTTTCACAGCGTACTTAAATTATGATTAAAAAGAGTATACTTTTTAAGATTTATTAACGCAAACAAAACAATTTATTATAATTTTTAATAAAAAGATAATAATTAAAATTCTTTAAAAAAAATTATATTTATTTTTCTGTTTGTTATAGTTTAATATTTAATAAGATGTCCGAGCTTGACATTTTATTTTAGAATATCTATGCAATGTCGAATTTTAGAGAGGCCTACTCTTAAATGTTCTTCCGATTCTTAGAAGAAAATTTAAATCTTCTTCCAAGGATTCCAGCTGATTTTTGTTTTTAATATTGTGTGCAGAAAAGTTTACTTTGCACAAATATGATGTTGAGAATGGGTAAAGAATTTCTATTGCTTTTGCTGTAATATTTGAAAATTCACCCTGAAGGTATAATGAAAATGATGAAATTTCTGTTGCTGAATATTTTAATTGCAATCCTCTGTCATTTCTTATTTCTTTTTAAGTTTGATATGTAAACTCATTGTGCTTTGGATTTCTTTTAAAAATAATTTAATTAATGACCTTCAAAAATTATGATGGTATGCCTACAATCCTCTCAGGGCACACCACTGTGCTGTGGTACACCAGTTGAAAATTACTGGTCTAGAGGATCATTGTATGACATTCCGATTATTACCTGAGCTTAAAAAACATCTTTCATAGGTGAGAAATAATTTACTGTTTTAGTCACAAAGGTTTTCTTTTTTCTTCTTCTTTTAGGTATTATGTTCTTTCTGGACGTTTATGATCATGACTCTCCATAACCTCCTATCCTTTGTAACTCTAAGCAATAATTATCCCATTAACATCACTCCCAGCTCTTGTTTCATCATCCATTTACATCAACTTATTAAGCAAGTTATTTGCTATTTCCTCCTCCCAACTGCCTTGCCTTCAAGAAATCTTGGATATGTTAAATTCTCCAATCCATCTTTCCTCATTATCTATACCACAAATTTCCACAGTCTTTTTTTTCAGTGAAAGTATGTTACTTTTCTGTTCCTATTTTCTTTAAAACCTCCTTACTGCTCCCATATTCTGTTTATAGTATTCTTAGCTTCCTTCCAGAGAACCGAATCTCTATCACTTCAAGTATCTTCTTCATCTATAAAGAAATTGTCATATAGGAGGATAGATATGACATAGCAGCTCAACACTCTTTTCATTGTTTCTAACAAAATCTTTCCTATTTCTTTGTTATGTAGGAATAAGGTGTCACTGCTGACACTGGAGTTTGAACACAGATCACCAGTGAGCAAAACACAGGTGATCCCATTTTGAATAAGTAGATCACGTGATGGTAAAAGAAATATATATATATGGGAATCAGCATGGCATCTAAGTGATCACTATACAGATTACTATTTGCATTACTATACAGATTACTATTCAGATCACTATTTGGTGGTTACTTTTTGAGCGTGTATTATTGAGCAAGTACTATTAGTGCAAGTGTTATTTGAAGGCGTCTGACAATTATTGTTCAAAAGTGTTACTATAGTTGTATCTGCGATTACAAATTCTCTATTGTAACAAGCATTACGAAAGTGACAATGAGTATTTGTTGACATTACAAAAGTGGCAGTGAGTGTTCACTGACATCACAAAAGTGGCGACAAGGATTCCTTGCACTTACATGAGGATTTGTTGAATTTACATGAGGATTCGTTCAATTTGCACAAGAAAAAAATTAATCTGCAAAATATTGAGCAGAATACATAGGAATGGAAGAATTAAAAGCTATCATAGTTAAAATGTTGCAGCAACAAAAACTACAACAAGAACAACAATTGCAGCAATAAAAACAAGAACAATTGCAGCAATAAAAACAAGATGAACAGCAATTAAAATTACAACTACAACAACAGAATTTTTTTAGTTGTTTACCAAAACAATGGAAGGAAAAACTTCAGATTCATTCACTCCAAATGTTGTTGCTAATTCAATCAGCGAATTTGTGTACAATCCAGATGAAGGGATAACTTTTTCAGCTTATTATAGAAGATACGAGGGGATCTTCAAAAGAGATTGTTTGCATTGGAATGATGAAAAGAATGTTTGGTTATTATTACGGAAACTGTCCCCTGCTGAACATGAAAAATATGTGAATTATATTTTGCCAGAAAAACCAGGAGAGATAAATTTTGATGAGACTGTTTTAATACTATCAAATTTTTTGGTGATAGGAGTTCATTATTTAATATACAATGGCGATGTCTTAACTTAGTAAAGTCCGATGATGAAGATTTTGTCACTTATGCAGGAGTCGTGAATCGAGAATGTGAAAAGTTTAAGTTAAATGAATTAACTCTTGATTTATTTAAATGCCTAATATTCATACAGGGTTTAACTTTTAATAAGGATATGGAGATAAGATCCAAGATACTTGCTAAATTAGAAATGGATCCCAAATTAACTTTTCAGAAAATAGCAGAAAAGTGTCAATATATTGTAAATTTGAAACTCGATACCACAAGGATTGAGGAAAAAGACAACATGTACATAGTGTCGGACCATCTAAGAGAAAGACTACAAACGTTTTTCAACTCCTAACAGAACAGTAAAAATGACTACAAACCCTCCTCTATACCTAATACTTGCCACGGTTGAGGAGGTAAACATTTTAAAAGTGATTGTTTCTTCAAGAACAAAATAATGCTATGAATGTGGGAGATTAGGACACAAAAGTATGTGTTGCAGATACAAAAAATGGGTAAAAAATAAAATGTGAACATGATAAATACATGGAGTAACGATAAGAAGCCTAAAAGGGAAATTAAAAAGACATCTCAAAAGAGGAAATTTGTTTTTGTGCAACAATGATGCAAAAATAAAATTGCAACTACATACAGGATCTGATATCACTATCATAAATGAAGAGACATGGAGAAAAATGGGTAAATCTAGTTTATTGACTTGTGATAAAGTTGCACATAGAGTCTCAGGAAAGAGATTGAACTTTTTGGGTGAATTCAGCTGTAACATTTCTTTTGTGGGGAAAAAACCAGATCGGCAAAATGACATACATGGTACAGGGACAAAGGTGGGAACATAAGCGACACCTTAATCAATTAAAACATAGATTCACTGATTTAAAAAGTCCCTGAAAAGAGGTACCAATGGAAATTCTGTATGACACATTTAACATACCCATACAAAAATGACAACGAGTATTTGTTGACATTACAAAAGTAGCAGCTGGTGTTCATTGACATCACAAAGTTCTTAATATTTTGCCGAGCTTTTGCAAGGCAACTTACACTATCCCAATGAACTACTAATTAAGATTTCCTATCCTCTTATTTAAATTACACTTTAAAAATGTCATCTCAGTTTGTTTTAATGGATTAATTAATGAGAAAAATAGAACATGAGACGACAAGACTTCATACATTTCAACTATTATCATTATTATTTACAAGATATTATAATCGTACTCTTATCTAATAGATTACATACATTAAAAAATTACAATGTAAAATAATACATTGAATATAATAGTATCCCGTCTCTCATTCAAAGATTAAATATTATCAAGAAAAATATTAAGTTTTTTTTAATTCAGTTTTTCTTCCTCTTTATCTATTCTTCATTTTACATTTTTCTTCATTTGTTATTTTTATTTATTCCTAGATCTTTTCATTGTAATTTCTTCATTTTAACCATTTACTCATTTTTCTTCTTTCTCTTTTCTCTTGTCACATCGAATTGAAATACCGGTTCTCAAATGATCACTGAAGTTAAACAATGTCAAGACTGGTCAGTAACTAGGTTGACAGTACTTGGTAATACCAGGTGCTGTAAGTCTGGATGTGTGGGTGGTGTAATGGATAATGGCTCAGATTGTTAATCAGAGAGCCAAGTTCCAATTCCAGTTGGGTTTATTATATTCACTTACATGCAAATACCCTTGGGAAAGGTATGAATCCACCTTTTTTCCTCATTCTCTTCTATCTTGCTTATGGACATATCACTTTGAAATACTGGCTGGCAAACGATCACTGAAGTTAAGCAACATCAAGCATGGTTAGTAACTAGATGTGTCAGTGCTTGATAATACCAGGTGCTGTAAGTTTAGATGTGTGGGTGGTGTAATGGATAATGGCTCAGAATTGTTAATTGGAGAGTTGAGTTCCAATTCCAGTTGGGTTTGTTAAATTCACTTATGTGCAAATACCCTTGGGAAAGGTATGAATCCACATTTTTCCCAACAGCTAAGACTTACATCACTAAAATCATTATTACCTCTCCACCAAAAAATAAATAAATAAAAATTTCATGCCAAAAATTTACATTTTGGCATTAAATAACCCATAGAGAAATGCTGCTAAATATCCCATAGAGAAATGCTGCTAAATATCCCATAGAGAATACCCCTAAATAAAAAAAAAACTTCTCTTTTCTGTCAATTATTTCTTCTTTTATGTGCTTTTTCTTATTATTTTACAGCTACAGAATTCTTTCTCTTTCTTTATCATTTTCTTCTTCTTTTTCTCATATTTTTTCTTTTACTTTCTTCTCATTTCTTTCTTTTTCTATTCTGATTTTCTTCATCCTTCTTTTCTTAATCTTCTTTTTCTCTTTGTTCTTTTCTTCTTTTCATTATCTTATTCTCTTCTTCGTCTTCTCATTTTCTTCTGCTTTTATTGCCTTTTTTATTTTCTTATCTTTTTTCATTTCATCGTCTTTTTTTTTCTCTTTTTCTTTTTCTTTTTTGTTTCATTCTATCTATTACCGTCTTTGTTTTCTTCTTTTTCTTCTTTCTTTTCCTTAACAT
This sequence comes from Acanthosepion esculentum, assembly GCA_964036315.1. Taxonomy (NCBI): domain Eukaryota; kingdom Metazoa; phylum Mollusca; class Cephalopoda; order Sepiida; family Sepiidae; genus Acanthosepion; species Acanthosepion esculentum. The sequence goes on from OZ038479.1 coordinate 90,870,975, forward strand.
TATCTTATTCTCGTTCCACTCAAATACTTCCTTCTGATTCAATTTCTCTTTTTTTTTTTTGTATTTTCTTTATTTCATTCTTCAGGCCACCACCCCAACACTCTTCTTTTTCTAGAATACTCCTCCCTTCAGGCCTTGAACCAATATTATCATAACTTGATGAATAGTTTGTATTCTTTCTTCATGTTTTCTGTTTTCTCTTCTCCACCCATCCGCAAAAAAATTCCAAAATATGAATCCATTTTCTGATGGACTATTGGCATTGTAAGAATGAAAATTCCACAATCTTTGCACTGTCTTTTTTATGCCTCTATCACGATTTGTCATTGTTGTCGTAACAACAAACCAACCACCCACATACTAAGCTCCCCACTCCCTGCAGAAATGAAAGACAAAAAAAGGATTGCACGAAATGTATAGGGTTCAAAGGTCAGACTTGAGCAGAAAGGCATGAAGCAAACTGAAACAATGACATCTGTTGTGAATTATGGCTCTATGGTGAAAATATTCACCTGAAGACCACAAAATTTATTGTTCAACCACTATGTGGCAGATGATACAAATTTATCTCAACAGAGAGAAATTTGATTCTAATCAAGGTAGAGTAAGATATACATACCTTTATCTTTATTCACACACTTATATATATATATATATATTCTGTATTTGACACTTACAAACACAAATATATACAGGGTGCGATGGGTAAATTGTCGACATTTTATATTTTTTAATTTCATGCATGTGTGTTGTTTGTTTTTGATTTCTCAATTGCACAGTATAGTTGGGTCAGTTGGGCACCATCTCAGAACAAAAGAGCACCATGAAGCAATTCACTCAGACAGAAATTTGGAGATGGAATGCATTTGAACCAGACGTTCCAATATGGACATTTCAGAGTGTTTTCGTGTTAATCTAAAGACAGTGCGGAGGATTCAGAAAGAGTTGGATGAGTCTAATGGTGATTATGAAAGTGCAACAGCTTGGAATACTCATTCTGATGAGAAAAGAACTTCCAAATTTGTTGGTGAGGACCTCAGACTCAACACAGAGTGCCTTGAGGAGGTAGTGCTTCCCTGGGTCAAGAGGGTGGCTGCTGGAAAACTCTGCACAATGCCACACAAGCAGAAAACCCAGTTATGGCTTTCAGACAAATTTCTGCAGCCACATCACCTTTTACATCTATCCCCACAAATGGCAAACACTTTTTATTATGTGTGAGGTGCAGTTGAGTGAGAGACCAACAAAACAGCTTGTAATACCAAAGATAAACTGAAGACAAGGATTATGGCAGCAGTGACCAACTTAAACAAAGAGACTGTATATATGCAGGGTGTGATGAATAAATTGTTTTCTAAATTATGCAAAATTAAAAATAATACTGATATTGCATTTTAACAGATATATTTACCAAAATTGCACAAAAATATCTACTTAATACTAAATATAACTAAAGATTACTAAAATGCCTGAAAACCGTGCCATGGGTTGACCCAAGCCTTGTGAGTGAAATTGGGTAGATGAACCCTTGGGGTTGATGGTGGTACTAGCACAAAGTCACAAGTCATCGTGACCGAGGGTTTGAGTGTGCTGGTGTTGTTCAGACTTTTGATCACGCTATATAACTCGCTTCTCCCAGAAACTGTAACTAAGATCCATTCAGCCTAGTTGCAGTATAAACAACAGGTGGGCTCTGTGCGTGTTGAACAAAAGAAATGCACCTGAGTGGGTGTCTGCAACGAGGACTAGCTAGCCACCCTAGTAGACAGGCATTCTCGGATACAAGTGGCCAACCATTAATATATATATATATATATATATATATATATATATATATATATATATATATATATATATATATATATATTATTGTCATCCACAGACAGACTGTTTCGCTGTATGACAGCTCCTCAGTGTGGCTAGATGTCCGGTTGCCTCTAGCTAGGATCGAAACCCGACTGAATTGGCGTCAGTCAGAAATTCTACCACTAAGCCGTCGGCACACGGCAGGGATGAAGGTAAATTTTAGTGTATTTATTTTTAGATTTAGATAAACACACAGTGACTGACAGTGACTCAATTCTGCCGAAGAGTCTTGCTATATTAGCTTTAATATAATATATGCATTATATATATGCATTTGTGTGTAGGTTGTTTGGTGAAATATTAACATATTAAAATATAATAATAATAATTAACCCAGCCTGTGGAAATTCCATGTGTGTTTACAACTAAGATTATCCATTATCTTGTCTCTGGTCTTCTCTTGTTGGTCCTGCTAGTTGACTGCCTCCCCTGCATAGGGTAAGTCTTCCTATCAAAAGAGGTCACCAACACAGTAAATGCTTACAGACTTAAAGATAAGTAACAAATATTTCCTATCTCAAAACCAAGTAAACACTTAGCTTGTTTGAGATGTGAAACTATACTCCACAGGCAGTTAGCAGGTTCAACTGACTGACCAACTGAAAGAGAAACTCAGTTGACAGAGAGCTTTAGAAAAAATCCAAAGTTGTTTTCCTTGCATGTTGCCAAAAGAATTTATTTGGAACACAGACATGTTAGTGATTGTAGGAACTGAAATAAAATCTTTATAAAGACATGCATTTCAAAGAAGAAAGGCTCAGCTGATGCAAACGTTGTGCAAACAGATTTAGAAAAAAAAAGAAAACAACAAGTCTATTTGTTGCTTTATTCTGTTTTAGTGCTTGGTACTTGGGAAATGTTTTATCGCCAACCAAAATAAACCTGTTTTATTTTTAGTTTCTATTAAACACTGTTGGCAAACATCTGCCATTACCATTCATCTGCATCATGAATACAATACTTACTCAGCAGACATTCAATTTTGATTGCAGACTATTTGGAAATTTAGGCTTGTCCAAATTTAGCAAAATATCTTAAGTACAATTAGTAGGGAAAAATATACCAATGGGAGGCTAGTATATGGATCAAGTGTTTATTTTTTAATAGCCATTTCACTGTTAGTAATACTAATTCTTGAATACACTAAACCTTGATCACTGATATTTCCTTTCACATTCACTTAATACATTTCTACTTTTCTTTTTTAAGCAAATTGCCTCAAGCAAAGTGGAAGTGCCACTTGCATGCAAAGGGTTACAGAGAGTGAGAGTAAGAGTAAAGAGGAGTGCTTGAGAAGAGAATAAAGAGAAGGACAGGGATTAAGGTCAAGGCATCAGAAGATGTCGATTGACATTACCTTTGAATATTTGAAGATTATAGCTATCAAGGAAGCAAGTGATAGGAAGGGAGCTCCACTGACGGGAGTTGTGAGAAAAGAAGCCGTTGGAGTAGAAGAGATGACTAGATTTAGTCGTTTCAGCAGTGAAAGGGTGGGACCGAGATGCCAACCTAGTAGCACACTTAAATTCGTGCATGACAGAGGGAAGCCACAGCATGTCTGTGAGATAACGACTGCAGACAGGATGCCAAAGCAAGACCAGCCACGCTGCATATCTGTCTCTGGATTTTGTCTAGGACCTCAAGATGAACACCAGGAGCACCAGACCATATATGGCAGCAGTATTCCAATTTGCAACACATTTTTATATCAAAATGATTTATAGGTCATTATATAGTAAACCCATTGTTGTGATGTGGGGTCTGGCAAGACACAACACTTAACTCAACAAAGTCAATCGTGATAGACAATACTTAGCTAGACAAGTCACAGCAATAGTATTATCTTCTTTTTTCCTAGACGGTTACCCAGGACTACTTATCATGAATGGATCGGTCCATTCATGATAGTAAGGAGGTAACTGGCTCTTATCACAACATACATTATTTGTGCATTTATATTATAATTCAAATAACGATATTCTCTCAGGAATAATTTGAATAATACATTTATACTGGAAAGCAATTTGGAATACAATTTTATATTAAAATGATTTATAGGGAATTTAGAGATTAAACCCATTATCAGCGTATTTGTATTATACTTCTAATGATCATATTCTCTCAGTAATGCATCCATTAATTTCTACCCTCCAACAACTCTGATCTGGTATCTCGTCTACAGTCACTCTCTCACAGATGTGCTGTCACTTCCCTCTGTTTTTTGTACAAATACTTTCACGGTAACTGCTCCAACGAGCTATTTTCGCTAGTTCCCAAACTGCATGAATTTAACGTGCAACTAGGTCGGCATCTTGGTCACAACCTTTCACTGTCAAAATGGTTAAATGTAGCTGTCTCTTCTACTCCAATAGCTTCATGTCTCGCACTTCCCATCTGTGGAATTCCCTTCCTCTTACTCGATTCCCTGATAGCTATAATCTCCAACTATTTAAATGCAATGTCAATTGACATCTCCAGATGCCTTGATCCATTCCCAGTCCTTCTCTTCATCCTTTCCTCTTTCAAGGCTCTTTACTCGTGCTCCCACTTTCTCTAAACCCTTGCGTGCTAGTGGCACTCCTGCCTTGCTTGGGGTGAAAAATTTAAGAACAACAAAAAAAACAAAAAAAAAACTTTTCTTTCTGATTTTCAATGCATTTCTATAGTAAAGTTAAACTATGATCCACCTCTAACATATAATAGTTATAAGGAAGGTGTTTCTATTAATAAATATTCTGAAAATAGCCCTATTTTTCAGTAATGTTGTCAGTAATTCCTAATCATTGGCAATGCCTTTCTTTCTGATTTTCAGTGCATTTAAATAGTAAAAGCACAAGCAACGCATTTACATTATACATATAACAGCTCTTCTCTGACAATAATGTTTTCATTAATTCTTGACCTTTGACAATCCTATTCATTTTGATATGTATTCAGGTACTCTTCTAATAAAATATATATTTCAATGTATTCCTCTAGTGAGATTATTTGCAATGCATATACATTAAACACATAATAGCGTTATCTATTTGTAATGCTTTCATTGATTGCTGACCATTGACAATCAGTTTTTTGTGATTTTTAATATATTTCAATAGTAAAATAATTTACAATGCCTTTTTTGTACAAAATTATTTAAAATACATTTCTGGAGTAAAACCATTAATGTTATAAATTGAAAAACCCTATTCTTTCTATAATGATGATATTAATTACTGACCAGTAAAAGTCTATTTCTTTGTGATTTTCTAAATGACATAAAAAAAACTGTTCGAAACAAAGAAAAGAGTGCTGAATTGCTATGTGATATCAGTGCTCTTTTATGTCAGTGAAAGCTGCACAATCTCCCCAAAGAAACTGGAGGCAACAGAAATGTGGTTCTACAGAAGGTAATGAGAATTCCATTCCATAGACAGAATAATGAAATGTTAAAGATAATGGTAACCAAAAGAACACTGCTACTCAGAATCAAGAAAAGAAAGTTTAAGGTTCTTGGATGCATAATGAAGAAGGAGGGCTTCCTTACAGGGCAAGAGAGATAGGGGAAGACAGTGAGCCAGCTATCTGATGAGCTGGTGCATCATTAAAGAAACTCAAATATTTTGCAAATATTTTTCTTTTCAAAGATGAAAAGAAACAGTAACTGCCTAATGGCAGCAGTTGTGACCTGTTTCCCTATATGTACCAGTGGTTTAGTCAAAGTAAAAGCCAAATTTTGAATGCTCGTTTTAAAGACAGTCTGATATCATTCCCTACTCTCTCGTTGTATTTGATGTATGAGGCTTAGTTCCTAGGAACCAACAGCCCAGACATATGTTTTGATTATAGTGGTGAAGGCTTTATGAAGAACCTTTTTTGAAGGGACGAATACAGAGACTGAGTTCACTATGTGCCATAAGATCCCCAAACGACCCTCTGCAGGTTTTGAATTCAGAATTGTCCTTCTCCTAGACCAGTTGGCATTCAAAGCTATAGAACACAGTTATTTACCCATAGATGGAGGGAGAAGAAGAGGATTAATACCTTTCCCAAGGAAATTAGCATATAAGCGAATGTAATGGATTTGACTGGAATTTGAACTCGAATCTCCGATTCTTCAATCTGAGCTGCTATCCACTACTTCACCGTGCCTCCTCTCTCTTTCTCTCTCTCTCTCTCTCTCTCTACATATATATATATATATATATATATATATATAAACACAAATATATCTAATTAATAGTCAAGAAGTTTAGAATGACATCAGATTGTATTTAAAATGTTTATGCAGTTAGAAACGTCATATATATGAATAATAAAGACCAAAGGAAAACTTATCTTAGCTGATGTGTTTTGTTCTCTCATGGACTTTATCAAGGCAAATCTAAGTATTTTATTTTGCAACATGTATTTAGAAGCAAAAGTAAAGTTTGTTCATTAGACATTAAATTATATCACTTAGCATACTCCATAATTTACCTTGAATTCAATTAGCCTGATGAATATATATGAGCATCTCTTAAATTGAAAAATGTTGTAAAATTAACAATATTTTTTCTTTTGTTTATAAATACTGAGTTGCAAAATAAAATCCTTACATTTGCCTTGATGAATTCCATCAGAGGATTAAATATGCCAGCTAAGATAAATTTTCCTTTTGCCTTTATTATTCATATTGTCCTTGTACAGATATATTTTTAGCTATATATGAAATTTTACGAACACACGTGCATATGCACACACACATACACACATACAGGGGTGATGAGTAAATGGATCGCCATTTTTATATTTTTAATTTTGCACATGTGTGTTGTTTGTTTTTGATTTTATCAACTGCGCTGTATAGTAGAGTCAGTTGGGCACTGTCTGTGAGAAAAAGAGCACCATGACGCAATTTTCTCTGTCCAAAATTTGGAAACGGCACGCTGCACTTTTCGGCATTCACACCGGAAGCTCTAATACGAGCATTTCAGAGTGTTTGGATGTCAATATGAGGACAGTATAGAGGATTTGGAAAGAGCTGAATGAGTCTAATGGTGATTATGAAGCTGCTTGGAGTGTTCACTATTGCTGGCGACGTTATGCCATCATTCATCTTTCTACAGGGTCTCAAACTTAACACGGTGGACTACATCAAGTGCCTTGAAGAGGTAGTGCTGCCCTGGGTCAAGAGGATGACTGCTGGAAGAGCTTATGTCTGGCAACAGTACTTTGCACTATGTCACACAAGCAGGAGAACCCAGTCATGGCTGTCAGACAATTTCTGCAACCACATCATCCTTTACACCTGGTCACCTAACTCCCCAGATGGCAACCACCTTGATTATTATGTGTGGGGTACAGTTGAGCGACAGACCAACAAAACTCTTTGTAACACCAAAGATGAACTGAAGGCAAGGGTTATGGTAGAATTTACCAACACCGTCCAGAAGAGTTGCAGGAGATCCCGAAGTCGTCTGGAGACCGTGGTTGAAGCCAATGGCGATTTTATTGAATAAATTTATTCTTTAGTATTTCAAGATATTTTTGTATAATTTTGGTAAATCTGTTAAAATGTCAGTGTTATTTTCGTTTTTGCGTAATTTAGGCGATAAATTATCCATCGATCCTATATATATATATATATATATATATATATATATATATATATATATATATATATATATATATATATGTGGTGCTACTATTTGTAGTAACTAAATTCATTTTGATTTTCCATTTCTTGATAGATGAAATCTTTTCATATCCCACCGAACACAGAACATATCTCTTTTCTGGAATGTCGTCCTAGTTTTGTGAGATTCTCCTATTTAAGTAGGTGCAAACCATTGTTATTTCCATTGACAATTATTATATAAAACGCATTTTTCATCACTGGTGATGATTCTACCCTGCAGTAGTTCGATAGCAGATCTTCTCTTTACTGACAGTAAGGAGCAGTCTTTGATTAAGCTAAGAACCGGCCAGATGATGAGGTATCGACTGACCAATTTCAGATACTTTTCTGACAATGAAGTGTGAATCACGTTGAACTCCTTTGCTAATTCTCATACAGTTTGTTTAGAATTTTCCGCAATGACAGCTCATAGAATCTTAGTATTAACAGAACTTAATTGTCCAAATCATCAAGAAAAATATTTCCTGGATGAAAATGGCCAAAATATCGTCGGCATATCTGGACAGTTAAAGCTTCATTTCCGTAGACAGAACGAATATTTGTTTCGATTTCCATTACAAAAAAGCCTTTTATGAGACCATACAGTGTTTAATATGGGTCTGATCTAATTTATTTTAAAAAGATAAATTCAAGACCATATTTATCCACTCTGTTATTATAATCTGCAAAAACAACAAAAAAATATTAAAATGCAATAATTATTGTATCATAATTATTGTAAAAAGGTACCCTCAACATGGGGATGTATGACTGATCTTTCTTTCCAGCATTGCTTGAAAGCACATGGATTAATATATGGCGTATATAATAGAGGAGAATGTTTGGCCAAATAATTCATGAGCTAAAAATGCCTCATCTCAGAAATTCAAAGAATACTTTAAGAAAAATGTGCACAGTTTCAGTTTAAAAACGCTGTTCTCAGTGAAGTTACAGGAATGATAACATTTTCTTTGTCACACTTGTCTTTTGTAACACTACATTAAAAAAAAAACATCTTTTATTGTATCACTCCGTTTAAAATGTCTTTCTTGAAGAAGTTGGAAAAATTCTTTCATGTGTCCATTCTTCAATCCAAAATGGTTTGGGTCTGTCAGATGAAGTTATTTCACGTTGCATGCAGAACAAAGTAAACAGATCAAAGTTCATATCTTTTATTCAATAACAAATAAAAACAATATGCAAAACCGAAAAGAATTTTGACATTAAAAAAAGAAAAAGAAAGACAATCCATCTCTAAATAAACACAGATTCCAAGTTTTAATATAATTAAATGAAACAACTATAAATATGCTCATGTTCCGCTACTTATATGAGTGTGTGTGTGTATATATATATATATATATATAATAATAATAATCCCTCTTTGGCCGGCGTATCCTGACGATCCTGGTAGGTGAAACCTAGGTACGTTTGCCTGGCTCTTTAGGTTCATAGTTATATATATATATATATATATATATATATATATATATATATATATTTCTAAAGAAGTAATTTTTTTTTATTAATTCAACATATTTTTATCATTTTAAGTGTTATTTTTAGTGGATGTCCATTTTTGAGTAGACGCCACGTTTAATTTTTAAACATTATTTTATTTTCGCCTGAATATTTGAGAAATCTTATTAAAAAATTATACTGAGCGTTTACTCAAATATGGGCATCCACTAAAAATAACATCCAATGTGATAAAAATATATCGGACTAATAAATAGAAAATCCATTATTTCTTTAGAAAGTACTTTCTTTACGTTTCGGATACAAAACTGAGCAGATATGAACTTTCGAGTATCTGAACGAGAAGGATAGGTTTAAAGGCAGTA
>OZ038479.1:90885322-90920322 GCA_964036315.1 Acanthosepion esculentum
TAGAACTCATGTATGCAGTCTGTGCGGGGACGGGGAATAAAATAACAACTTAAAAAAAGTGGGAACATGAATGAAAATGTGACGGTATAGGGGTTTCGTTGATCAGTTGTGGAGCGTGTGATATGAAATTCGAGCTTTCGTTAGGTTTAATTGTCTGTGCGAAGATATTCAAATTGGTAGCTTGCAGTGCGATTGGTGGGATTAAGGTATTGTTGGCCATGATAAGCCAGCCATTTTGCATAATCAGGTTTTTTTCCTCGTTTACCGTGAGACAATGTTTATGGTACTTCGTTTTAGCTAAGTAACCGTTTTGATTAGGACTCTGCAAACCCAAAATCTGCCCGGATAATATCCAGTCACTTTCATAATATTCATTTTTTAAATCAAAATCAATGAAAAGGGAGTTCATTTGGATATATAACTACTTTTAAGTTGTCTGCAAGCAAAATACTTAAAAGTAGGAGAAGCTAATATTTCATGGCTTGCGCGTTACGGCAAGGCTTAAGTTAATGACGTCAAAGTCATTTTGATGTTCAACATTGAATTCAAGGAAGCTAATACGAACGAAAAGCCAAAAGGAGAGAGAGGTATTTAACTTTATTCTTATTTTTTCCATAGTTTTACATATGAATTAGCCTGCCATTTTAAAAATCTGTGAAAAATAACTTTCTTTACTTTTCCAAAAAATAATTTAGAAAAATCGTAAGAGCTTTATTCTTGCTATTAATTTTGTTTTCCAACTTGAAACTTTCACGAAAAACGCATAATATTTAAAATATTACCACAAAAACATTTTCCGTTGAGCATCCTTTTATGAAACAAAATGGACGTCTAATATTCAGGTGAATTTGAACGGTATTGAAGAAAATAAATAAAACAATATTTAAATTATGAAAGATCTCTTAATGAATGTTCAGAAAATGTTAAAAAATGTCTGTCATTATAGTTGCAGCAAATATTTTTACAAAGTTGAAATGGACAAGGTTGTTCAAATCACATTGTTAGTCACTATTTGTAGCAGAAGAATGGGTACAGTTTGTATTGATCGAGATGCTGTTAGTCGCAATTTATAACCGAAGAATTTACTACGTGATACTTCTAATGTAGAAAACTGCAAAATGAATTCAACAATTTCAAAAATGAATATAAACAAGGGGGTGCGTTTTTTATGTCTTTATGAAGTATGGCATGATTTAATAAAAGAGAAAATGTACTATATATTCCATGGCATAGTTAATAATTCGGTCCATAGGCTTGTCCGGGTCTGTATAAACTTAGTTAAAGGCTAAGCCTAGATCAGCTGGCTAGTGGAAATATAACACTTCTTTGTTAAGCGTGAAGGATTTCCAGGGCAAGCTGTTGCTAAAATGATAGCGAGAACTGTCGGATTCTGTGTTTAGGAATAAGTGTTGTGGACTCCTTAAGGATATCAAGTCTTTTGCCGACGGTTATAGCAAACGTCTCGATCTAGAAAAGCATTGTAAAATCGAGTAATAGTGATAAGGTAAAACTGTCAACCACACGATGTTTTTGTCTTCAGTTCTTTTTTAGTTTAAAAAAAAAACAAATACGAATAGATTTCCCTTTTTTTCTTAATATATTTTTCATGATTTGTGGATTTTAATTTTAAATAATACGTAAGTATCTCTGACTTTCTTTTTAGAAAACTTGACAAAAGAAACACATTTTTACAGCTTTTTAAAACCATTGCTAATGTTTGTAAATTAGATTTAATGATTAATAATTGCAACAGTCCAACTGTTATTTTAAATTAATTTCATGAAGTTAAAATTTAAAAAAAAGTTTTTTTAAATAAGTTTTTCATTTTATAAATATATCTAGTTGTCTTGTACTTTTCTGGCGGGGTTGCGAAAGTATAACAGCACCGGTAGCTATATGTGGCCTCCTTTCTTAACGAGTATCAATCTCATGCATTTAGAGCTGGATTAGATAGAATGTCTACCGCGTCAACGAACATGGCCGTAAAATCCTGAAAGCTACGTAAAAAATCGGACAATTGGCATGAATTTCCAAATGAGTGTCTTTTGCACCACAAAAAGATGTAAAAAAAAAAAAAAAAAGTTCCATACAAATTTATGGTCACCCGCTGACGCAAGAAAAAAAAAGCAAAATTTTTTATCAAAAATTTTCAAGGTTCTGCAAAGGATCAAAAAATATAATTTAATAATAAAAAAAATTCCTTTGATCTTTCCTCTAAAAATGAACAAATATTTTAACGATAAAACTTTGCTTTTATTAAGTTTGGGACATTTTTCTCATCGCGTATGCTAATTTTATTTTATTTTTATTGAATCTTTGGTGCTAACTAAAAGCAGTAACAGTAGGGTAATTATGGTGGCCTGATTGATCAACGAAGAATGAGTTGTACGTGTCAAACTGTTGCATTACTATTTTAGTCGGTCTTAACACATTTAGTTAAATGTTTTCAAGTCGTCTATCTCTTCCTGCTTTTTACATTAAGCAGAAATTAAGTTATTTGTGTATAATGCGCATCTATAACTTTGGACAATTTAAATTTTGAAAAACAAATCTCTTTATCATTTGCACTGATTTTTAGAAATTATAACAGCTGAATTTAACGTCTGTTCAGCTTAGCCTATTCATAAAAAGGGGAATTTACGTGGTTTATATTCATTTTTTGAAACTCAATTGACACTGTAATTCGAGCAAACAAAGACATGTTCACGCGAAAATACACGTTTACAGCTGTAGAATACGCCGACTGCACCTCTGCAGAGGGGTAAGACCCCCGCCAATGGGGTGTCCTGGATATGACGATAAACTACGTCCAACAGCAAAGCTTCTGATCAGGAGGCTTTGAGGAGCTTAGAACCTCCTCTTAATTGCTGGTGTTCCCGGGTGGTAGCACCTGTTAGGGTCCCAGCTATGGGTAAATAGTTAACCCAGAAACTGAGGTAAAAGGCATTATAAAAGTGTAAAAATAAGTTTTAATACCAGAAATACATACTTCGTAAAAAATGATTACCAGAAATAAATTTTTGAAGAAAAAAAAAAGGAAAAAATATTACCAGCAATGTTTTTTACCAGCTATACATTTTTGAAAAAATATTATTACCAGCTGTACGTTTTTGAGGAAAAACATTAACAGAAATAGATTTTGGATAAATTAAAAAAAAGTTGTCGGCATTAAATAACCCATTGAGGTTGATATGCCGTAAAGCAAAACAAACGAAACCAAACAACAAGTTTACAATGAAAGTAATCTCACTCAAGGAGAGATAAATGCCTTTAATTGTACGTAAACTTCTTATCATCGGGACATTTAATGTTAGAGGTTTTGCGAAAAAAGAAAAGGGGGAATTATTGACTCGGGATGTTCATAGTTATAACAATAATATTGATGTATCAAAGGACTTGGCACAAGTAAATAGCTTTGGAAACAGTAAATATTATGAAAGTTACTTTGTCATCAATACCAAATGGAGGAGTAAGCTGTAAGATCCACAGACATTGAACGACCAACCACAGTATTCAATACATACCGCCATGGACTTAGTAAAAAACGCCGATAAACACATTTTAAATGTCTTCTTTGAATTTAAATTTTGGATTTATTTGAAATCTAAAATTTAAAACCGTCTATAAATAAAGGTCTTAGGCATTTTTAAAGCATTGGAACGTTTGTAGAGGCCTGTTAGTTGGTGCGACCTCTAGAATTTATATTTAACGCAGAATACCACAAAATATGAAACAACAAGAAGGAACACAAAACGGTTTTATAACAAAACAATATTTAAATTTATGTAATGATGTACAATACATAGGGGTTACTTCCCTTTGACTGGAATTAAAGTCTTTACTAATGAAATATTTTTATCTGAGCTCATAAAAAGTTGAATGAATTTGCCTCTCAAAATGTTCACTGTGAGAGAGTTGAAAGAATTCTGTAATATGAATAGTGTGAGAATGTCTTTGGTAAAAAAGGAACTTATACTATTACTTGATGTTTCAAGAAGTTTCTGTTTGGTACTAAATGAAATTTAGTTTTTGTACTTCTCAAAATAATTACAATGAATCCTACCGCAAAAAGAAAATGTTCACCAAAGAGCAAATTTCGTTGAATAGAACTGAGTGAGAAAGTTTCTTGAATTATTTCCTGAAAAGCTGAAAATATGTTCGGTAAACTTGTAGCTTCAGATGACCTTTTTTCATGTAATTTCTTGCTGATGAAGAATTGGAAACGAACTGTAATATCCACGTTAAATTCCTTCAGCGTGGCAGTAATTTGTCTGGTTGACTTTTCTTTTGTCTCACTGTGAAAGAGTGTTCGTATATGCGTTGATTTACTTTTTGCTTCAGAAGAGTTGAAGGAGTGAATGTTCCGTAATTTTTGTAATTAAGTTTCGTACATACGTGTATGTGTGTGAATATGTTTTCATAGCGTCCGCCTGCAAAGGGTCGAAACGCGATTTCTTTAACAGCTACATTTTAGTAGCGAGAGAAATCGAAAAAGAAAGAACAAACTTGTCTGGTATTTATAATCAACGTAATCAAGTCATAGGCTCCCAAAGGCATTGACAAATTTGGGCCGGAATTATTTTTTATCAGGCCAGGAACTAGGTGGATGTTATTCGAACGTAGTTGAGATCATGATTTTAATATTAACTGACCAATGAGAAGTTATAAAAATATCAAGGCCCCGAGATCCATTGTTTGCACAGATTTGCACAAAAATGGACATTGATAAAAAATAAGAAGTGGTAGCATGATGCATCGACTCCTCAAGCAGCCTTAATAAAAATGTAAACAGCAAATTAAAACATTTAAAAGTTCCGTATTTGTTCCAGAGGGACGTCTCGAAATTTTTAAATTTCAGTATTTACTGGATCTTATAAACATAATGCTTGCTTAAAAGTTTTAAGCGAAAAGTAACCATTAAGTTAAAACAATGAAAATAACGTTTATATGCACGGTAACCTCTAAGAAGGTCAACAACTAATAAATATCTTTCAATCCCTCTCTTAAAAAGTGCACGAAAAACAAATATAAAAGAACAGGGAACTCCAGGAGGAAATTGGTATATATGTGTAAAAATAAATTATCTTTAATCTTTAGTGTGATACAATTTTTTTTTATACGATTTTACTAATATTATTTTATATATAGTCAATTTAAATTTTTTTTTTTTTTTTTTTTTTTTTTTTAGCTAAATGATACTTTCGTGTTTAAATAGAATGCTTGCTTTTATTTTTTTTCTCCATAACTGTTTGATATCATATCGCTAATTGCACCCAATGTGGTCTTTTTAATTATTCTAACTGAATTATTACTCTTGCGAAAAAAAAGTAGTCAATCAAATGGCGATAATTCAGAATTATTTTCTTTTTTGGGTAATTTTACAAAAATAATCGAACAGTTACTAAAATTTTAAAAACAAAAAAATTCTTTTAAAATATGTTTAACACTCGAAAATGTCATTAAACTTTACATTTTTCGATTCTTCAAACATCTTTTTATGGATTTAAAAATTTTTGTATTAAAAATATTTAACTGTAGCTTTTTTTCCCAGTCTGAAAGAAAATGTATTATTAAATTATGCAAGGACCAACTCTTAGAAAAATATTTTTGAACTGAATTATTTTTGGCAAGATTCGGGACGAATTTTCTGTATGTTAACACTTGATATTGCATATTATTATTATTATTATTATTTTTTTTATAGTGAAATGACATTTTTCTTAACACAGCTTTTAAAAAAGTTAGATGAAAAACAGTAACACCAAATTAAAGTATAAACGAGATAGTGTAAAAGGAGGAGTGAAACGGACACCCCCAATAAATATTTCTACAAAGTTTTCCAATAAAATAACCTATTCACTGATTTAGTATGCAATCCATTCATTTCATTTCAATCGGTTAATTCCCTGAGTTTCGGTAAATATGTTAAAACAAATAGTACTGATTTTTTTTTTTTTTTTTTTTTTTTTTTGGCTTTTGATTTCGGGAAAAAACGCATCCATTTTGGTGATATCTAGTATTCACAATGGACAACAACACTAAAAGAAATATCAATGAAATAACATTATTCTCCGTTACTTAAAACAGAGTTTGAAAGCGCTGCAGCACTTTCGTGAGCTAGCAGAAGACAGGGAGGTTTGGAGCGTACTGTAAGAGTTATTGATAAAGTTACTGATGAGAAATCACCCTGATTTGCAATGTGCCTTCAAGTCGAAACATTTCTGATGATGGAGACAAAATGATGAATGAACGTGCATTCCAGAGACTGTTAGTAGCAGTGGAAAACAGACAGACTGAAGTTCTCCTTGAGTGTATGTGGATACTGGGAGCCTGGCTCAGCCTCCCTGAAATTATTATGACAAAAACATTAAAAAAAAAAGAAAATGCTGCATCACCAACACATTGGTTGTTGGTGAAGATGACATCTTTTTGTTTAGAAAGAACAAAATGACTGCAGACGATGACATCAAAGATGACAAGGACATCTACTGCACTGAAAACATAGACATCACTGTCATGATGTCTGTCTTTGACAAGGACAACATTGAAGGTAACTAAAACGTGTGTCATATAAATAAGTAAATAACGTTTCTAGACAAATGTTTATTTGCACTAGTTAGATGCGGACTTTTGTCCTCATCTTTGCTGTTTTTGTTAGCAAAACGTTTCAGCTATTGTGCCCTCCATACCCAGATCGAGATAGACCTGAGGAAGCCCAGGTGTCGATACAGGTATGAAGAGCCGAAACATTGTGACAACAACAACAAAGATGTGAACGAAAGTCTGAACGTATACAAGGTAAATAATGACTCCTCAGCTCAGATATTCAGTGTTATTGATTCTAAACTCCGAAATATTACATTAGTTACATATTAGATTAGAATATACATCTATAAATCTTTATTTTTCAACCCATTCTGAATATAGCGGCACATGTAACTGCAAGAAAGTTAATATTTAATCATCTTCTTACATAACTTTTTTTTGAGTTCAACCAAGCAAGGCAGTAAGGTTGTTAGAATTAGAAAACAGAAATATTACTAAGGAGCGAGAACAAAGGAAGAGTAATCAGGAGAACAGTAGATAGTGATTGACATTACATATAAATTTCTGAAGGTTAAAGATGACTGGAAAGCATGGAGCTGGAAGAGACTTCCACGAGTGAGAAATGTGAGAAAAGAAACTTTTTGCATAGAACTTAGTTACATCTAACCAACCCAACTGACGAAACCTCACTGCCAGTCTAGTACTGTGCTTAAATTCATAAAAGTCTAGGTCATGGTGAAGAGATCATCCAAACAGTTGCCATGAAAATGTTTATCGGAAAGGTACAGGGAGGCAGCATGGTAATACACACGTTTAACTGTAGGGGTTTGAAAATTTGAATAACAAAACACATGTATTATACATAATTCCAGTACCTCTGTTTACATTTGTAACCAAATAACTACAAAAAAATTAAATGTAAAATCCATGAATGGATGGAATTTTATAAAATTTTCTAAAATCAAAGTAAAGGGTTTCTTGAAAATATATTGATGTTATAGATATGAGTGGCAATAATAACAAGAACATCCTGACTCAAAATTTCAGTTACTTTTGAGGCCCTATTAAAAGATATTATAAGAGAAAGAGATCATAGAACATAGAATAAGCTGCACCAGAGATAATTTCGCCCAACAATGCAAATAGTTACAAAATGGAAGCATTAACCTGAAAACTCAAGTCATCTTCTAAAATAACCTCAACAGATCAAGATTTTCATATGGATGTTGTAGATGGAGCCAAACCCGTTAAGAAATATCTAAACTGTCAGTATCAAAACATAAGCTTTCTGAGGCTGGTTAAAAATGGCTTTGCATGTGTGAAGCCCGTGGGTTTTGCTGAAGAGCATTCTTCTTTGAACATAGTGGACTGGTGCTACAGAATCACAAAGAAAGAACTGTACCAAATAACAAAAAAACATATTACTTGAAGACTACCAACAACAACATTTAAAATAGATATCACATGTACCTTGAATAGAAAATAATATTATTTCTCACTACTTCAAAGAAAAGGTTAGCAAGGTAACTCCATCAATACTAGAAAAAGCAATAACAGCTACCGGACTTGAGAAACCTATTTTTCTGAAGAACTGGTGTAAAAGAGATTTTATAAATTTCAACTGACAGCAGTACTAGCTGCTTCACCAATGACGGTCGAATGTATCCTTAATAAGGAAACTGTTAATATTACCACTATTATAATTTTGTACCTTTTAATCATTAATTTCTTGAAAGTTAGGCGTCAAAGATGAAAATCTAAAATCAAAGCAAAACAGACCAACAAATCATGACATAATGGCAGTGTTTATGCTGAATCAGATTCAAAGACAAAATTTTTTTATCATTTTTGACATCAAATCAGCACAAATTTATGTCCGTTTCAATATTATTGGTTCTTGAATTTGTATTAAATTGAAAACACCTGCATTAATACTGAATCTCTTGATTGAAAACATTCTCACCTGATCACCGAAGTTAAGCAACATCAATCCTGGTCAGTGACTAGATGAGTTACCACTTTGCAATACCAGGTACTATAAGCTTAGATGTGCAGGTGGTGAAAGGTGGATAAAGGCTGGCAGTGGCAAACTGGAGAGCCAAATTCCAATTCCAGTCAGGTTTGTCACATGCAAATATCCTTGGGAAAGGTATGAATCCATCTCTTCTCTCCCCAGCTGTGGGTTAAATAGTAAGAATTGTATCAATAAAGTCTTACAATTCAAAAATATTTTAAAAAACACAAATCAACTGAAATTCAATTTAAATGGTGTTTATGTGACTGCAAAACTATAATAGTACAAATTATGGTTCTCTTAGAGGTTTACGGCTGATCTATTGTTCTGTGTATGACGATAAACTAAATCCACATCCTGGGTAAGACATTAAACTACATCTGACAGCTAGGTCTCTGATTGGGAGGTTTTGAGAAGCATAGAACCAATTGCTGGACGCACATGTTGGGGTCCCAGCTAGTTGGCCCCCAAACAGGGGTCAAAATCGCAGTGGAGGTGTAAAAATGCATGTTTGAGGGAAAATTATTACCAGAAATACATTTTTGAGAAAAATGTTTTTACCAGAAATACTTTTAGGAAGGAAAAATTATTACCAGCAATACATTTTCGAAGGAAAATTGTTACAAGCAATATATTACCAGCAATACATTTTCGAAGGAAAATTGTTACAAGCAATATATTACCAGCAATACATTTTTGAAGGAAAATTGTTACAAGCAATATATTACCAGCAATACATTTTCGAAGGAAAATTGTTACAAGCAATATATTACCAGCAATACATTTTCGAAGGAAAATTGTTACAAGCAATATATTACCAGCAATACATTTTTGAAGGAAAATTGTTACAAACAATATATTACCAGCAATACATTTTCGAAGGAAAATTGTTACAAACAATATATTACCAGCAATACATTTTCGAAGGAAAATTGTTACAAGCAATATATTACCAGCAATACATTTTTGAAGGAAAATTGTTACAAGCAATATATTACCAGCAATACATTTTCGAAGGAAAATTGTTACAAGCAATATATTACCAGCAATACATTTTCGAAGGAAAATTGTTACAAACAATATATTACCAGCAATACATTTTCGAAGGAAAATTGTTACAAACAATATATTACCAGCAATACATTTTCGAAGGAAAATTGTTACAAACAATATATTACCAGCAATACATTTTCGAAGGAAAATTGTTACAAACAATATATTACCAGCAATACATTTTCGAAGGAAAATTGTTACAAACAATATATTACCAGCAATACATTTTCGAAGGAAAATTGTTACAAACAATATATTACCAGCAATACATTTCTTTCGAAAAATATTATCTACTATACATTTTTTGAAAAAATATTACCAGCATACATTTTTGGAAAAATATTACCTGCAGTAGGTTTTTGAAAAAAAATATTACCTGTGATAGATTTTTGTAGATCAAAAAGGAAAATCATTAGCAGCAATACATTTTTGAAAAAAAAAACATCAGTAATAAAAATTAGCAGCATTAAATAACCCATTGAGATTGATATGCCATAGAACAAATCAAACCAAACCATCTCTTAGAGGTTAAATTCATTTTTTTAAAATAAAATTTTCTCTAAATTAGTTGTAGAACCACATCACATTGAAACAATGTTTCACATTCCATCATCAAAGTTAAGCCATGTCAAACCTGGTCAGTAGCTAGATGGGTGACCACTTGAGAATACTAGATGCTGTAAGCTTGGATGTGTGGGGGTTGCAATGGATAATTGCTCAGAATTGTTAATCAGAGAGCAGAGTTCCAGTTCCCATTGGGTTCGTTTATATTCACTTTCGTACAAATACTCTTGAGAATCAATCCATTTTCTTTAGTTTGAAAATGTGTACTTTTTTTTTTGTAAAAGATGTCTTGCAGTATTAAGACAGAAAAATATCATTAGAAACAACAAAAAGAACGGTTAAATAGACATCTATTTCTTTCATTTTTAATCATTTCACCCCAAGTTTGGCAATAAAGTTATGAGGATGCAAGGGGTTACAGGGAGTGAACAAGAACGAGACTTCAGTGAGGAAAAGCACAATAAAGGAACAGGATTTTGGGAAGACAAAAGTGATTGGTGTTCCATTTAAAATTTTGAAGTTTATAGTTTTTACTGAGAAGCAAAAAATTGGAAGGGTATTTGATGTGTGAGAAAAAAAATACTATTAGAATAGAACATGGTTGCATCGAGATAGTTCAACAGTAAAATGGGTTTAATCTCTTGTCTCTAATTTAATTTGTTAGTAAATACTGGGTAATGAGTTCACAGGTGAAGAGTCTTCCAGCAACAGAAATATTGTTCTATCAGTGAATGCTAAAAACACCATGGACAGAATATGGGCGCAATGAGGAAGTTTTAATGCAAATTGAAAAAACAGGACATTTATACTGAGAACCAGAAAGAATTTGAAACATATTATGGAAAAAGAGGGACTAAAGAAGTCGAGATAAGTTCTATAACTTTAATGTCTCCACGGATCACCTGCATATAAAAGTGTACAATATGAATTCTTGACATTCTGCTAGAACTGAGATATTGCAGTGAATGTTGTTGAAACGAGTCACATGTGACTTTTTCATCTTTTTTGATAACCGTCTTGCTGTCAGCTAAACCAGCTGTCAAATTGTATTGACTTTCTTTTGTTTTCTGAAAGCATTGTAAATTTTCAGCTGTCTGTCATCTTGGTTCTAATTCGCTTTGCTGAAAGAATTTTTTTTAACATGTTTTATCAAATATTGTCGGTCCTCACAGCAGAAAGGATTTCTTTTGTTTGTTTGTTTTTTTTTGTTTTTGTATTTTCTTTTCTCTATAGATTCTTATTTTTGAGTTTTGAAAAAAAGTCAGTTTGATTTTTGGGTGGTACCAACAGGAAGAAATTTATGTTGCAAACGACATGTTTTTGGCAGGAAAAAGTTGGGGAAAAATATGTGGAAAAATGTTTTTGAAATTGGTTTCTGTTCTGTTTTGTTTAATTTTGGGACCAAGTGATTCATGGTAGATGATAAATTTCTCATCCTGATAAATAACAAATATTGCTGATATTGGTGAGAGAGAAACAACTATGTAACTGATTGTCTTTTTTCTTTTGCTTTTCTAGCATGTAGTGCTTTTACTATAAATATCACTTCAGTAGCTTCCCTTTCTCCCTGTCAACACAGAATACAGAAATCCAATGTAATATGAGTGTAAATATAACATTTACTCTTTCTTTCAATCTTTCACTCACTTGACTCTCACTTTCACTCACTCACTCATACATACATACATATATCTATGGAAGCTTTGTTCTTAAGATCTTTGGGGTTTTTTTATACTAAAGTTTAATTCAAAACTAGTCTCGAGAGCCACTCTAGGTAGAGGGTTACTGAATAAGGTTTGTGATATGAATGTCAGAGGTAGAAAATGAAGATTATGAAGATAATGAGCATAGATAATGATAGACCCTTGACTTGAAGAGGTTAAGATTGTAAAGAAAATTGTGGGGTCTGCTCCATGGAGAAGAGGTTCTTGACAGGTGGGGATGAATGGAACTTAGTCTTTACAATTGAAATCTTTATCTGTATGTATTTCTACATATTCATTTATGCAAACACACAGTATTTGTATGTTTCTGATGTATATAAGAATGGTCTATTTTAAATTCTTTTCAAGAGTTTTTTAATAGATAAAAATAATTTTGTTTTATTTATCAATTTTCACTCTTAGTCATCTTTTTTTTTTTTTTTTTTTTTTTAAATGGCTGGTTGTTTAACAACATTCCTAAGGTTTATTGCACTTTTTACATTTTTCAGTGTCATGAGTGCTGTTAGTTCAAAATTATTTAATTCCTTCTGTTTATTAGATTATTCACATTTGTACATTCTTGGTAAAAAGCTGAGTGGAATTTTCTTCTCAGATTTGGAACATGATCTAAACTGGTGGAATTAAAGAATAGAATGCTGATCTAACCATTTTCCATGGAAATAGTGATAGAATAGCAAGAGGCTTTCAGTTTTGTATTTGTGGAGTGAGTGGAAAATTTGCATTGTATGAGGGTGGTCTGAAAAGTTCATAGACTGACTATGAAGGAATTATACTAGAGCTGGGAAATCTTGCATGCATTAATTTCAACTCTTATTAATAATTGCATTGTTTTTTGTTTCGTTTTCAGGAAAACTGATCTGAAACTGTTCATCCTGTTGGTCAAGAAAGTTATCAACAGCAAATATGGTGTCATCATCACTTCAATACAGGTTTCAAGCCAAGTGTTTTTTCATCTTGGGGAACAGATGATACATCAGGAGAAATGGGAGAATGATCAACAAGTTCAAAGCCACAGTCATGCATGATAGCCATTGAATTCAGAGACTTGTGTGCTAAGATTTGATTATAGTGGTAAAGGTTTCTTGCAGGACCATCCACACTTTCTGAAGGGACGAATACAGAGACCTGGTGCAACTTAGTGCCACAAGGTCCCCAAACGAACCTCCACAGGTTTTGAATTCAGAGTTGTCCTTCTAGACCAGTTGCCATCCAAGGCTATAGAACCCAGTCTGTCCTGCTATTTACCCATAGTTGGAGGGAGAAGAGGATTCACACCTTTCCCAAGGGTATTAGCACGTAAGTGAATGTAATGGATTCGACTGGAATTCGAACTCGGCTCTCTGATTCCTCAATCCAAGCCGTTATCCATTACCCCACCATGCATATATATATATATATATATATATATATACATACACACACACACACACACACACACACACAAAAAAAAATCTTTGTGTGCATGTGGTCTGTCTAGTGTGTTTGTTTTAGACAGTATGTGCATGTATATATTCGTTCTCTATAGTTATATAATACATTATTACAGTAGTCCACCACTATTAGCAAACCAGTTAACCGCTGGTGGACCCCAAGATTTTGCTCTAGTACCCTCAATATCACTCACGTTTTTTAGAAATTCCACCCTATTTACCAATTACTGGGCCATCTTCATGATAGAACAAACAGTGATCATCAGATGGGTCCTAATTTGTTTTAATAATTACATTCCTTTTTCACACATTTTACCTTGATGTTGATCAAACATCCCAAAGTTTGAAATTTTAACACCTCATCTGTTTCACGCATGTCAATGGACATTGATGATTTTATTAATGTGAATGTATTTTTTATTTATTCATTTATATAACTATTTTGTTTATTGTCTGATTTTATCATATGTACAGCAAATGTGATATTTGTGGAAATAAATTTTATTTCTTATACATCACACTTTCTGCGTTTGTCTTTTCCTTTTACAACACTGGACCATAATGCATTGCAAGAAGTACTTTTGAGGACGGTTAAAATTTATTATATAAAAAATCTGCTGTAAAACACTGAAATAAGTTGAACTTTCGGGTAATTTGTTTTTTAAGCCCTGCACTAAATATCTAATAAAAATTTCCTAAATAGTAATATTTAGTGTAAATTTACATGCTTAATTAAAAAATAACAAAGAAATTTGATACAATTACCTTTGTAGAGTTATTGACAATAAAAGTTTGAACTCATTCACATTGCAACAGCCATTACTGGCATTGTTTGCATATATTTGCTGTGGATAGACATTCACTTGTTTCAATTATTGTGCATGCACTCTCTGCAAGCAATACCAATAATGGCTACCATGCCACAGCCAACAATGAAACTGTGTCCGAACTTTTATTGTCAATAACTCCAAAACAGTAGATTTTATAAAAATTTCTTTATTATTTTCAAATTAGGTATGTATATTTAGAATAAAAAATAACTGTTTGGGAAATTTTTATTAGATACTTAGTGCAGGGCTTAAAAAGCAAATTACCCGAAATTTCTTATGGAATCATTGGCATAAATTAGTATAAGTTTTGAGGTTCTTTTCTAACCATTATCTACAGTATATATCATGAAATAGGGCCCAAATATCAGGTAGGTGTTCAACCTCCTATTATTGTCCACAACCTCTCACAGATACCGTGATTCACTTGCAGTGCAGACCAGCCATCTTGGACCTCAATGCTCGCAATTATAGCAGTGGACTACTGTATAAGGAAGCCAGTATAGTAAATACATGAATTTCGTATGTTGTGACTAGTATGTTTTGCCACTGTGATTATGATTTCTCTACAAAGTTTTTTTTCTTGTATTTGGAATTAAGAGTAATTGTCTGTTTGATATATTGGCATAATTTTAAAGTTACCCTTGGTATATTTGTGGATGTTTTGTGACACAGTTTTCTGTTGTTTGGTAATTTAATGTTGTTTTTGTAGAGGAAGACTGTTTTTTAGTGCTCGAGTGATACCTGTATAAGATTTGTTGCATGTTGTGCACCTGAGTGTATAAATTATATTTTTGGTGTTACAGTTTAAGTTTTTCTTTATTGTGAATGTTGTGGGGTTTTCAGAAGTGTAGGAGTTTCCTTCTATAATTATATCACAAACCCCACATCTTACTGAATTTTGTGGTCACTTGAATTGTGTGTTGACTAAATTTGGGTGAGGTTAAAGTGTTTTAAGTTTTTTGATTGGCATTTGGTTTTAATTATTTTGGTTGTTTTTAGTATATCTTTCATTTTATCATTCTTGTTAAGCAGGTCTAGGTTTGATATTTCTGTAAATAGTTCTGGATTGTTCTTGTATGTTGAAACATATACTAGAATTTGTTCATTGTTGCATTTCTTTGTGTTTCGTAGTTGGTCTAAAGGTAATTTCTTCTAGTTCAAAACCATTGTTTATTAGTGGTATGGGGTATCCTCATTTATTGAGCTTTATGTAATTCTTATAGGCAGGTTTTTCAGATGCGATTGTCAGCCACTATAGTGCAAATCCTACATGCTAGGAAATAGGGGATAGATTTTAGACTACTTTTTGGGTGATGGCTCTTAAAATGAAGATGCTCCTGGGTAACTAGATTTGTGGTAGATATCTGTGATAATATGGTTATTTTTATTTCTGATGGGTATATCTAAGAATGGCCGTTTAAATTTTTTTCTCATTTAAATATATATATATATATATATATATATATATATATATAATACCTACAATGACAAATATGGATAGTTTCCCATCACAAATTTTCAAAACAAACAAACATATATATATATTTGTTAGTTTCCCATCACAACATTTCAAAACAAACAATCTATATTTGTCATTGTAGGTATCATTATTTTTGGGACCAGGTCACTTGACAAAAATTACTGCAATGCATGATGTCAAAGAAAAGGTGGAAAAACAAGACTAAAATATTGGGCTATATGACATGTATCACATTTGCTTTCTTACTATAAGACCCATATTCAAATCTCGGCATGGTCGATTTGTCAGAAAGACTTCTTGCCATTAACATTCTCGGAAGGCAATCCCAGCATGCGGCACTACGGTATGCGTTAACCCAAGCATTGTGAATGAAATCAGGTAGACAGATCATTTAGGAAGCCATTGATGGTGGTGCTAGAGAGAGTTTTAAGTGTACTGGCATTATTCAAGCTGCTGATCATGCAAGAAAATTTGACTGAGGTCCACTCAGCATAGTTGCAGAATAAACCACAGATGGGTTCTGTAGGTGTTGAACAAACAAAGATATGCCTGAAATGTGTCTGTTAACCAGCCTAGGAGACTAGTGTGCTTGAAAAATGAATAGGTGGCCATTATTATATGCCCAAATGTGCATGTGTCTGTATGTATTTCTGTTTTATTATATATATATATATATATATATATATATATAATGTGTGTGTGTCTCTTTAGGCAGCAATCCCTCTTTTATACATGTTTCATTAAAGACAACAGACAAGCTAGTGTGATTAAGCTTTTTATTTAATTCATCTTGTGTTCAAACAATTGTTTCCTTTTCTGGACACAGTATGTAGAAAATATCCAAATACTCTGTAATTCCAAGTGCTTTCTGCTATACTGTTAGCTATTATCAAGGATTTTGTTTTTACTTTTTAACTGGATGTATAGGTTGTATGTATGTATGTAGAGTTATAAGTATGTTTTATTTTCTGAAACATATATATATATATATATATATATATATATATGCAAACAATATTTTATTGAATGTAAGATGTTTCAACATGGAAGAACATTGAATCACATTTGTAGCCT
Organism: Acanthosepion esculentum; assembly: GCA_964036315.1. Taxonomy (NCBI): domain Eukaryota; kingdom Metazoa; phylum Mollusca; class Cephalopoda; order Sepiida; family Sepiidae; genus Acanthosepion; species Acanthosepion esculentum. The sequence continues at coordinate 90,902,038 of OZ038479.1, forward strand.
AGTATATCTATGCAAGTAGAAAACCTAGGGGTCAGTTTTTTGCTTTACTAAAAGCAACTCTTTCAAGAACATTCTATAATCGGCTACTATTCATTTCTGGTTACACCGGTCTTCCAGGACAGCTAACAAATCCCTATTACAGATGCCTGCTCAACCCGTGGTGTCCACCTGTGGTTTATACAGCAACTAAGCTGAGCAGACGTTAGTTACAATTTCTGGGATAGAGCACATGATCAATTTATTGGAACAAGGTCAGCACACTGAAACCCTTGGTCACGATGACTTGTGACTTCATTCTAGCACAACCATCAGCAGCTTTTGAACAGTTCTGTCTAACCAATTTTATTTAAAATGCTTTGGTTAAGCTTCTTAAGTTTCAGTTTTCAGACATTTTCCAAAGGTGCCACATGCTGGTATCACCTCCGTATGACAAACAGTGAGATTCAAAAAGAACTTTATATATTTGATAATCGGGCTAATTCAAGATATTCATAGCACACTCACATATACATGCAGACACTGACATAAACACTTGCATAATCAATAAATCTGTATCCTAAATTATTTATAAGCAGAATGTTGAGCTTACAGATTAACTTTGTAAATGTTTGAACTATATCCTTGGTTTTCAATATTAAGTGCATTGAGAAGAAAGAGTATATTGAAAAATAGTTGTTTAAAATAAATGCCTTTTTCCAACAATAACAGTAAACTTATTGCTGAAACTGCATCTTCTCTGCTCAATTAAATGCATTGACAAGCAATGGTATTATGATGAAAATTGAATATTGTAAATGTGTTTTTCATCAGTCATCTGTAAATTTATTAACTGTATAAAATACTTTTCATCAACAGGCTATGAACTTATTGAACACCTGTATGTATACATGTATTTATATAGAAGTTTTATGTTTGTAATATATATATATATATATATATCAAATGTGGTGCAGTTCAATTTATATTACATGAATCATTCATACAAAAAAGCAGATTAGTGAAGTTAATGATATAAATGGCGAGTGTGCGTTGCAACCGCACACTCCAAAATTTCTTACCATTAACAATAACACATTTCTAAAAAAACATATTTTGATTCACATCTAATCTTTCGTGTCCCGTTATTACCTGGATGTACTACAAAAACAAGTCAATTTCTATGCCTGATGATGTCTGTATGAACAGATGAAAGTACTAGCAAAAAGAGACCTTATACAACTTGAATTTCTTATAAACAGGGATCATAACATTCATCTAGAGGTTTGTGGGTTAATGTAATTTTAATAAATTTGTTTGTAAAGATGTATTCTCGGCATTTATATCATTAACTTCACTAATCTGCTTTTTGTATGAATGATTCATGTAATATATATATATATATATATATATATATATATACACACACACACACACACATATGCTCTATCCTAGTAGATAGAAAATTTGAAACAATTATATATAAACAAAATAATATATAATTGGAAAATGTTTTTTACATTCTATTTTATGTTGTGTGTGTGTGTGTGTGTGTATATATATATATATATATATATATACCCACACACACACAGCTTATAACTATCAAGTTGAAACACCAGTTCCCATATGATCACTAAAGTCAAACAACATTGAGCCTGGTCAGTATGTAGATGGGTGATTTGGAATAGCAGGTGCTGTAAGCTTGGGTGTGTGGGTAGTGCAATGGATAATGGTTCAGGATTGTTAATTGCAGAGCCTCATTCCTATTCTCATTGGGTTCATGATATTCATTTATGTGCAAGTATACTTGGGGAAGGTATGAATCTACTTCTCCCCCAGTTATGGGTTAATTAGTAAGGCTTGTGTTGATCCATCATCTCAAAAAATAAAAAGCTTAAATGTTTCTGATTTAAAAAAAACCTGCAAAATCTTGGTAAGCTGTAGAAAATGAATGAATGAATCAATCAATCAATCAACCCCCCCACTTACTTCATTAAAATGATTGAAAAGGTATTTCTCTTAAGATTTTTCTTACATTTATCTCCTATGCAAACACGTGATTTCTTCTTTGATCTCATAACAGAAAAAGGCAGAAATACATTGTCCGTCATGTCTGATGAAACTTGTATCAGAGAAGGACTGCTGCCCAAATGCACAACAGTGTGTGTCTGTGTGTGTATACATATATATATATATATATATATATATATATACATATATATATATATGTGTGTGTGTATATACATATATATATATATATATATACATATATATATATATGTGTGTGTGTATATACATATATATATATATATATATACATATATATATATGTGTGTGTGTATATACATATATATATATATATATATATATATATATATATATATTTATGTGTGTGTGTATATATATATATATATATATATATATATATTTATGTGTGTGTGTATATATATATATATATATATATATATTTATGTGTGTGTGTATATATATATATATATATATATATATATAAGACAATATGAGTTTTTGTTAAGAAGTGGTACAGCATCATCTCAATATCCATGCCAGCCAAATTTATTGTAGCTCCTCAAAACTGTCATTTATAAATTAAGTTGGCAGCCAAAAGTACCTACCACACACAAAACCAATAACTCCAACAGCAATCACCCTTGCAAAATAACTACAGATGCCCTCTCCCCCTCATAACACCTCCACTTGCAGCTTTACTTGTCAGGGTAGACGATTCTCGCATGCAACCAGCATATAAATAAAATGAGTTGTGGGGAGTCTGTGTGTGTATAAATATATTATCTGTGATGTGAGCCATTTTTTTTCTGTTTTTCTACATTGAGGTCCCAATTAGAACAACAATGCATAATCATAAACCTTTCCATTATAAATAACAATAACTTTTATGGTGTATTATTTGTTTATGAGAGAAAACAGTTGAGGTATTTAGGCTGGTGGGATGGAAGGTAGAAGAAGGAAGAAATTGAAGGAAAAAATGAGATTCATGCGTCGGAGTGGTGGGATAAACAAGGTTAGTCAGATTTACCTTTGACCTGACAGTGAAATAAGAAAAGAATTAAAAAAATATATAAAGTCTAAAAGAAAATTTAAAAAATAAGTTGCAAAAATTTAACAATAGAAACAAAGAGGGTATTTGTAAGACAAACTGCGTATAGATTACCATTTCAAGATAATATACTTTTCATATATATGTATGTGTGCGTGTGTGCGATGGATAAATTGTCATCTAAATTATGCAAAAGTGAAAATAAGACTGACATCTCATTTTAACAGATTTACCAAAATTACACAAAAATACCTTGAAATACTAAAGAGTAAATTTATTCAATAAAATCGCCATTGGTTTCAACTAGTTTCCAAACAATTTCAGAATCTCCTACAACTCTTCTGGATGGTCTCCTTGTTTAATTTGGTGAATTCTGAAATAATTCTTGCCTTCAGTTGGTGTTTGGAGTTTTGTTGGTCTTTTGCTCAACTCTGTCTTCACACTTAATAATAAAGAGGGTTGCAGTCTGGGGAGTTAGATGGCCAGATGTTAGGGGTGATCACTCCAAACACCATGATGCTGACTGGATATATCATCCAACTCTTTCTAAATCCTCTTTGCTGTCTTCAGATTGACACCCACTCTGAAGTGTACATATGGGAGCTTATGGAGGGAATGGCAAGCAGCACATGATGCTGTTTGCAAATTTCTGGCAGAGTGAATTGTGTCATGGTGCTCTTTTTCTCACAGACTGTGCCCAACTGACTCTACTACATGTGCAGTTGACAAAATCAAAAAACAATGTGCATGCACGTAATTAAAGATATAAAATGGCGATAATTTATTCATCGCATCCTGTGTGTGTGTGTGTGTGTGTGTGCGTGTTTGTGACATATGTTGAATGAATTTATATAATGGCCGAACGTCAAATCTAAGCATGAAATGGACTGTTGACCTCAATGTCCACTTTTGTATTTACATATGCTCTATCCCTGATATTGAGCACTTATGATAGATATATAAATCCCATAATATAGCATACCTTAAAAGTATATTTTTATCATGTGTATATATGTGTATTTTTGTAGGATGTATAATAGTACCCAAAACAAAAGTGAAGATAATTCGACTAAGTAGAAAAGTTATAAACAAGATTTTTGACTGAGAGTATCTGCTTCCTCAGGATAGAATGAAAGATAAAACTGCATGCAAGAACAATGTGGTGGCATCTCTGATGACCAGATACCAGAAAATGTCTGTGTACCTTTTTGTTTCATTTATTCCCATTCTCTGCCATGCACCCTATAGCTTAGGGTAGAACCTCTGACTGATGCCAAATTCCAGCTTGAAGCAATTGAATGTCTAGCCACACAGGTGAGATGTGATACAGTGTAACAGGCTGTATGTATGGATGTGTGTGTGTGTGTGTGTGTGTGTGTGTGTATAATATATATATATATATATATAGGCACGGTGGATAGTGGCTTGGATTGAGGAAGTGGAGAGCCGAGTTTGAATTTCAGTCGAATCCATTACATTCACTTATGTGCTAATACCCTTGGGAAAGGTATTAATCCTCTTCTCCCTCCAGCTATGGGTAAATAGCAGGACAGACTTGGATGGCAACTAATCTAGAAGAAGGACAACTCCAAATTCAAAACCTGCGGAGGGTTCTTTGGGGGACCTTTTGGGATGTAGTGCACCAGGTCTCTGTATTCAACCCTTCAAAATGTGTGGTTGGTTCTGCACAAAGCCTTCACCACTATAATCAAATCATATGTGCTGGTGTCTAGGCTGTTGGTTCCTAGGAACTGAGCTGCTTGACCCTCATACTTTGAGAGACGGGAGAGTCCACCATATATATATATATAATAAAAAGCTCAAACACTAATATTCCATGCTTATAATTTATTACATTGGAATTGTAATCACAATCCAATTCATCAGACCTACAAATTTAAAAAGGAATCTGGACATTGAGTTCTACCTGAATTCTATCCTCTTGGAAATTTATTTATATATATATTTATATATATATGTATATTGACCACTAATATTATCAATATATATATATATATATATATATATATATATATATTCAGTTGTATCGATATTAGTATGTAACCCTGGATTTCACGCTTTTGCAATCATCAGACAAACTGGTTTATTTTTTAAAAAGTGGATCCATTTATGCTTATTCCTGTTCGATTATTTGTGTGTAGTGGAGGCGGGAAGAAATTTCTTCTGTGTTTGTTTGGGATGACACTCTTATATACATTGACACACATACATACAGGTGTATGCATTTTAGTTCATACAAAGACACCCGTATAAATAATCTGAGATTAGGCACAAATACACGTCTATGTGTTCAGGCATACATATATATGCAATTTTCATCCTTTTTTGGTGTTAAGACTGTAGTGTTACATATGTAGCAATGTTCCCTCAACAAGGAACAGTTGGAGGTGGTCTTGCCGTTTTTCAGATCGGCCGTCCACGCCATCAGATAAGCACACATTTCCTCACACATGCATACACAATTTAGTTAATCATAATAAATATTCTATATCTCAGTAAAAAAAAAGGAATTTTGTTGCTACACAAATTTATTAGGAAAACTTATCGCCACATCACATTGAAGCACCAGTTCTTATAAGATCACCAAAGTTGAGCAATGTCAAGTCTGGTTAGTACCTAGATGGGTGACTTCTTGGGAATACTAGGTGTTGTAAGCATGGATGGTTGAATGGATAATGTCTCAGAATTGTCAATAAGAGAGCCAAGTTTCAATTACTGTTGAGTTTGTCATATTCATTTATGTGCAAATACCCTTGGGAAATGTATGAATCCACCTGTTCTCCCCCAGCTATAGGTTAATTAATAAGAAAAAATTCTTACTCTCTTTAATTATTTTATGGCTTTAAATAATCTGCAAACAGTTAAGCTGTAGAAAACAAATCAATCTCAAAAAATTTATTGGGCAATTTAACAAAAAGTTTCAAAACAAAACATATTGCATGGGTAACTCTTCACAGAGCATGCAGATATTAAACGGATCTTTAGCTAAATTTCTGGGATGTGACATTTTCATGATACAATGAAATGATACTACATTCTGATCTTGTGTTTTACTACCCACAACCCCAATTCTGATAAGAAATGACATATGGTCAGTTTAAATTTGGGTGGTCATCTGTGTACATATGGGGCCAAAAACAAAAATTGCCTATTCGCCATTCAGAGTACGCTGAACCACTCCTATTAATGGTGGAAGATATTACTGTATGGCTGAAATCAACATCCAGAGAGTTGAAGTCACTTAAATGAACATAAGTGACTGTGAAGGAGAAAAGTAAATCACTGGACGATTTAATAATATTAATGAACAAGGGGAGAGGTAAAAATTTGATTTGGGAGGAAGACCTGCTCAGATCAATAATGTAGGTCAGCAGCTGTCCAATCAAATTCCTGATCTCCTTGAACTGTTAATAAAAATAAAGAACATGTTGGAAAATCTTCATAAATTTAATGTTTTTTCAATTTAGCTTAGCTTCCTCAGAGATTTTTTGAAAGTTAAATAATATAAAATTATATTTAAATTTTTACATTTTCTTTTCTGTTGTTTTTATTGGTTGTGTAGATATCAGATGTATAGTTTACAGTGATGATTGCACTCAGGTCTAAGTCGTGATCCATCTTGGACTCAAATTATGTGAGTGTCACGGATGAAGATGTGGAGTTTCCATTGATGAGTTTGGTTTGCATCCTCTCACCTGTCATTGTAGTGCTGACCGCTTTACACATGCATGCAGCAATAAATGACATCATCAGAAGAAGTTTGGATAAAGCTGGGTTCCCTTCCCAAATCAAACCCGTAGGCCTTGACTGTGGTGATGGGAAGCAGCTGGATGGCATTACCATTTTCTCTTTTAAAATGGGGAAGTTGTTGATTTGGGATGTGACTTGTGCGGATACATTCTTGACCGGTAATTTATTCAGGTCCACAGTTGACCTGGGGTCCATTGCCCAGGATGCAGAGATAAAAAAAATAGTTAAATATTCTTCTCTTGCTGATAGATTTTTTTAACTCCTGTGGCAGTGGAGACTTTTGGGGTTATTTGCCCTTTTTCGATGGTGTTCCTTTGGAGGATTGGTGCGATGGCTTCACGATTAAGGGACGAGCCTCACGAAACAGAATGACTCTTGCATCGTGTCTCACTGGTGATGGTTCGAGGTAATGCTTTCTCCATCATTGTGGCTGGCAGAGGATAGTAAAAATAAAAAAACATTTTGTTTATAGTTACTTTGTTCAATCTTTTTTCAATAAATAATTATTGGTTTATAGTGTGTGTTCATATTTATTTCTTGAAATATTAATGCTGTTTTTTTACTCTGTCTCTACTCTTTTTTTTTATCTTAATGGTGTAAACCAGTTCTTTATGCTTTATTTAAAAACAACCTTTAGTAATGGCAATGACAGTATTAGAGATTTCTTTATAAGGAAACATTCAGTATCCATCATTTGGAATACAGTATTTTCCTTCTTTTTGATTTGTTAATACTTAAGGAGGACTTACGGTGGGGTAATGGATAGTGGCTTGGATTGAGGAGTCTGAGAGATGAGTTTGAATTCCAGTCAAATAAATTACATTCACTTAGATGCTAATACCCTTGGGAAAGGTAGGAATCCTCTTCTCCCCCTAGCTATGGGTAAATAGTAGAACAAACCGGGTTCTATAGCCTTGGATGGCAACTAGTCTACTGCAGGAAAAATTCTGCCTTGTCAGTCATGTATTGAAAGATATATGATTGCCTAAGCGTATATCACACATGGCACATAACTGAACTGAATACTTAAGACTAGAGAGCTCAGTCTACCCTGCTAGTTAACCTGTTTGAAGTTGTGAGAAAAGATGGATTAATATTAACCGTTTCCTTTATAAAGAAACATTCAGCATTCATTGACCATGAAGCTTGTACTACTTCAATGTCAAGTAATGCTTTATTATTCTGTAGATTTTTAATAGCTTTCTTAATTCCCTTATCAGCAGATTAATTTTTGTTTGTTTGGATACGTTCTTTGTAATGATTTGTATGTGTATATTTTATTTCTCTTGGCATATTTACTTTAGAGTGGTCAGGGGTAAAATTTGATTCTAAGTGTTTTTTGAGACCAGGACAGTTCTTCTGTAGTGGTTCTGATTGTATGATGTTACATTTTTTTTTTTTGTTTTTTTTTTGCTTTTCTCCATATTTTGACTCATTATCTATACTGTTATGCTTCATTAATTTTGTTTTCAATTTTCCAGAGATAATTTTTTTCTCAAAGAGTTAACTAATGTTTATTATTTTCTTTGGTAATTGTTTAATATTTTCCCTTCCATTTTTTTCATCATCTGTTTCTTTCTATTATTTTGACTCAGGATTGGCATGAAAGTGAGTGCAAGAGAATAGTTTGAGATTTGAACTTTTCATACACCCTGTCTACACTGATATTTCTTTATTATGTCAGTTGCCCTAACTTCTTTGGAAAGATAGGATTGGTTTCCATTGCCTTCCCCATTTTCCTTTTCCATTGGTTAATACTCAAAACTAGAGAACTCAGTCTACCCTGCGACTTTCCAGTGGTAGGATGAAAAGATAAATTAATGGTAGTATTAGCCATTTCCTTATAAGGAAAAATTCAGCATTCATAAAAACAGTTTTTCAAGAAAATAAGTTACTCAAGTACAGTTGCCCTTATCTTTCCATTGTTGATAGGGATTTTCTTCCTAACATTTTATTTGAAGTCGTGTGGAAAATCCTTCAGAAATTGTGCTTACAGTGTTTTTAAGAGACATCTCTGATGACACTCACACAGCAACTCCTCATATATATTGCGAAATGTCAGGTTAGAAAAACATGAGAAATTATTTGAGTCAGATATACATTTCTATGGAACAATCTTTGTATTTTATTTTAAAAAATAAAAGAGGACTAGAAAGACATTTCATACATTTGTTTCTATTCATCAGACAAAGGATAAAAACAAATTCTGTGTGACTTTTTGAGACCAGGTGCTATGGTTTCTTTTAATGCAGATATACAATGATGCTTTCAGGTTTTGAATCCTCATCTTTGGGTATCAGTTAGATATCAGGTGCAGAAGTTATAATGAGGCATGCACTTGAGGATGTGACTGAAAAATCCCAGAAGACTGATAACAGTTCAATTTTTTTTCCCAAAATAATGATTGCTTAATATTAGCAAGATTTTTCCAAACAGGAAAGAATTGCATTTGCTAGCCTTGAAAATTAATAGCTTTTAATTGTACTATATCATTATCAATCCTGTTCATCTGTACTTTGGTCTTAATAGAGTATAAAAGTGGATACAAGTATTTGGATTCTAGCAATTTTGAAGGATTATTTTGAAGGAATTGTGATAGCTTGGTAATTTTAATAGCTCCAAAACCAAACTGCTCTCTTTTAATAATCTAAAGGAACTCTTTTTATGTCTTCCATTATCATGGCTGATGCTAACTTCCAGAAAAATAACTCATTGCTTCTTCTAGGGCTAATTTTTTCCATGGACGTGAATTGGAAAGATTATATTGAATCTATTGCTAAGTTTGCTGCTAGGAAAGTTGATTCATTGTGAAATGCTCAACAATTTATTTTTTTTTGTTGACAGGACCTATCTTAGATATTTATAAGTCTTTCATTTGTCCTTTCTGAGACAAAATTGTAATTGTGTATCTTTGTTTGAATACAGGTATACACACCTGTACTCAAACAAGGAAACACACAAATAATTGTGTATACACATTCAAACAACTGTTTATGCACACACACACACACAGAATTAGATGTTTTTTACACTATTGTTCTCCCAATACAAGGCCCAAGATCCGTTCATGGTAGAGGGTCACTGAATGAAGTTATATCATGGAGATAAGAGATGGTAAGAATTGTAGATTGTGAAGATAGATAATAGCTGACCCTAGACACGAAGAGGTTAAGATTGTTGTAACCAGGGGGGCATCCAATTGGGTATCTGTTCTACAAAGCAGGTTACAAATGGAAATTCTTCTGACTAATGAAATATGAAGGGAATGAGGATGGGTCCCTTCTGTGTATATGGCAAAAGCTTTGTTTTTTCAAGTATTGATAACATAATTTTTTTTCCCTTCATGAGTTGTTTTGAGTTTGGTCAGAGCAGGGTTCAACTGCAAAGTGAAATTAATCTTGCTTTTTTGGAAGTGCTTCTATAAACTGTGTTATCAGTGGCATGCATATTTACTAATGATCTAAAAATGACTCTCAGCAGATTATTAATAAACATATACAATAATAATAATAATAATTCCACATCTCTGAAATATTGGGAATATAACAACAAAGATGAGAACACTCATCCAAATAGGTCAGTGGGTAATAAATCCTCATCTCAGAAATCACTGAAACATTGTCTATGAAAACCAAAATGAAGACAATTGTCCAAATAGATCAATGGATAATAATGATAAATCCTCATCCCTGAAAATAACTGAATCATTTTGAATATAACAATGAAGATTAGGACACTCCTCCAAATAGATCAGTGGGTAATAATGATAATTCCTGATATCAGAAATAGCCGAAACATTGTGACTCTAACAACCTTTTCAAAGATGTATTTTTCAGCCTTTTTCATGTGTCATTTTGTCCAGTGACAAATCTGTTGTAGGTCATTTTTTTGTGATAGTATGCAGTCTGTTAATACTATATTGTTGCACTAATTCTTGATTGTCATAGGTGTAGGATTTTTTTTTTCATTAATTTATTTTTTCTATGATTTTCTGATAGATTTACTTTTTCTTTCTCTTTATATTTGCTTTCATATTTTTTTCTCTTTTCATTTGCCGTGTTGCATTGTGGGAAAGAATGACACAAACGAACAAAAAAAAAATGGAAATAAAGGATGAAAAACTAGAACAGTCTAAAAGAATTCATTGAATATTAACAATTCATCTCGAAATTTCTCACTCCTAGATACATAGGCAAAAGATGAAAAACAAAGTAAATGAAAGAATAAAGAATCGTCTTCACAGAAAAAGACAAAATGTCAGGATCATCGGATCTACTTCAACTTGATCATTCCCAGATCTTCAATTCACAAATGGATTTATAGATGTACGAAAATTCCAAACAAACAAACAAAAAGTACATTGATTTACTGGCATTGACTATAACGCAAGTTGCACATGCCCGAAAGATACCTGATTATAAGAAAATCCTCCTCATATCTAATCGCATAAGCAAGCTTGTGAATATTTTGGATAAAGTGATATAACATTAAAGCAACATCATCAGCATCATTGGTACCTCGTCATGATAAAACAGGAAGCTGCACTTGCCTATTGATTATGACTGTATAGAGTTTGATCCTCAATGGGTGTCTATTCTTTGTGGCTTTGTGCTGAAATTAAGCTCTGCTTTTTAAACAACATCACCAACATCATCATTATTATTGTGGTTTTGCACTGGGTGCATTGTCATTATCACCATTTTTACCATGTGTATTCAAATGCTCTTACTCATGTATTACATTCCTGCCCATCCCAAATGCTTAGCATTTGGGTAGGCAAAAATTTTTGATTTCTATGGATCTTCTATGATAGGATTATGGTGTCTCTCACCCTTCACAGACTTCATGATTTTGCCCTGCTTCAGTGCCTCAGACTAAGAACTGAACTACTGGAAAAAGTAGCACTTATTTTCATTCAAAATACCTTTCTATGTTTCCCTTCTTTTTTTTTTCATTCTCAATTTTCCTTGTTTTACTCTACTTTTTCTTTTGTTTTCCTCACTATTTAATTAAAAAAAATCTCTTTTGACACTATAATTAAAGGATTTCTATCTTTGCCCTGCCAGTCTGAGCTTTTTCTTTCTTTTCAACTTTTCTTTCTTTCTTTCTTTACAACTTTTCTTTCTTTCTTTCTTTTCAACTTTTCTTTCTTTCTTTCTTTTCAACTTTTCTTTCTTTCTTTCTTTTCAACTTTTCTTTCTTTCTTTCTTTTCAACTTTTCTTTCTTTCTTTCTTTTCAACTTTTCTTTCTTTCTTTCTTTTCAACTTTTCTTTCTTTCTTTCTTTTCAACTTTTCTTTCTTTCTTTCTTTTCAACTTTTCTTTCTTTCTTTCTTTTCAACTTTTCTTTCTTTCTTTCTTTTCAACTTTTCTTTCTTTCTTTCTTTTCAACTTTTCTTTCTTTCTTTCTTTTCAACTTTTCTTTCTTTCTTTTCAACTTTTCTTTCTTTCTTTCTTTTCAACTTTTCTTTCTTTCTTTTCAACTTTTCTTTCTTTCTTTCTTTCTTTTCAACTTTTCTTTCTTTCTTTCTTTTCAACTTTTCTTTCTTTCTTTCTTTTCAACTTTTCTTTCTTTCTTTCTTTCTTTTCAACTTTTCTTTCTTTCTTTCTTTCTTTTCAACTTTTCTTTCTTTCTTTCTTTCTTTTCAACTTTTCTTTCTTTCTTTCTTTTCAACTTTTCTTTCTTTCTTTCTTTTCAACTTTTCTTTCTTTCTTTCTTTTCAACTTTTCTTTCTTTCTTTCTTTTCAACTTTTCTTTCTTTCTTTCTTTTCAACTTTTCTTTCTTTCTTTCTTTTCAACTTTTCTTTCTTTCTTTCTTTTCAACTTTTCTTTCTTTCTTTCTTTTCAACTTTTCTTTCTTTCTTTCTTTTCAACTTTTCTTTCTTTCTTTCTTTTCAACTTTTCTTTCTTTCTTTCTTTTCAACTTTTCTTTCTTTCTTTCTTTTCAACTTTTCTTTCTTTCTTTTCAACTTTTCTTTCTTTCTTTTCAACTTTTCTTTCTTTCTTTTCAACTTTTCTTTCTTTCTTTTCAACTTTTCTTTCTTTCTTTTCAACTTTTCTTTCTTTCTTTTCAACTTTTCTTTCTTTCTTTTCAACTTTTCTTTCTTTCTTTTCAACTTTTCTTTCTTTCTTTTCAACTTTTCTTTCTTTCTTTTCAACTTTTCTTTCTTTCTTTTCAACTTTTCTTTCTTTCTTTTCAACTTTTCTTTCTTTCTTTTCAACTTTTCTTTCTTTCTTTTCAACTTTTCTTTCTTTCTTTTCAACTTTTCTTTCTTTCTTTTCAACTTTTCTTTCTTTCTTTTCAACTTTTCTTTCTTTCTTTTCAACTTTTCTTTCTTTCTTTTCAACTTTTCTTTCTTTCTTTTCAACTTTTCTTTCTTTCTTTTCAACTTTTCTTTCTTTCTTTTCAACTTTTCTTTCTTTCTTTTCAACTTTTCTTTCTTTCTTTTCAACTTTTCTTTCTTTCTTTTCAACTTTTCTTTTCTTTTTTCAACTTTTCTTTTCTTTTTTCAACTTTTCTTTTCTTTTTTCAACTTTTCTTTTCTTTTTTCAACTTTTCTTTTCTTTTTTCAACTTTTCTTTTCTTTTTTCAACTTTTCTTTTCTTTTTTCAACTTTTCTTTTCTTTTTTCAACTTTTCTTTTCTTTTTTCAACTTTTCTTTCTTTTGAATGTTTTTGTCTTTCTCTCGACTCTACAGTTAAACTTTTCTTGATTTCCTTTTATAGTCTATTTAAGCTTTTTTCTTTGACTTCTGTTTCATTTTTCATTTACTTCTCTGAGCTTCTTTTTTTCATTCATTCATTCAATTCACTAAAATTCTTTGTTTATTCATTTGCTCAGCTTTGTTTATTCTCTTCTCCCACTCTATATCTCTCTCTTCTCCCACTCTATCTCCTCTCTTTCTTCCCCCATTCTTTTTCCCTCTCTCTCTATTTTTCCATACTCACTCTTTCCCCACAGTCTGTCTCTTCCCCCATTCTTTTCTTTTCTTTTACTAGATTCCTTTCTTTGCTGTCTTCCTTTTTTCTTTACCCTTACACATGCCTCTATTCCATTCCAACTTCTACCCCTGCAACATTCTTATTTTTCTCCCTGACTTCATCATGGAATCATTGCAGTCTTTCTCTTCTTGTCTCAGTTAACCAACGGCATCATCCGCAATCTGAATGTGATCATAATCTCAGCTTATTGTCAACCAGGCTGTCACTTTGCTAGAAATAAATCCACTGAATACAATCTAAGATAAAAAAAAAATTACAACTAAAAATGGAATATAAAATGAAAGTTAAAAAAATCATTTTTTACTCACAACCCAGGAATCCGGTATTCACTTTTTTGCTTTCAGCATCATCCTCATCATCATTATTATTATTATTATTATTTCAGCCTCAGAACTCCCAAAGTTAACTCTCCCATGATGGCATTATTTCCATGCCTTTGCAACATGGCCCCTTTTAGCTTCATTTCATCCTCCATCTTGAAAGTGTTAATGGCTTAAAAATAGCACTCGAAATGCAAAGATGGGGGGGGAGGGGAGAAACAGAAAACTGATAGTAGAAGATAAAAGGAGGAGGAGGAGGAGGAGAGAATGGAGGGGAAAATAAAATTAAATCCAACCTAGAAATATAATGTTAATGTTAGTAAAAAGGAAAAGGTGGCAAGGGTTACTGAGTACAGGTTTAAAATAGAACAAAAATTGTGTTGGTTGAACAAGTAAGAAACAGTAAAAGCAAAGCCAGTGAGGTTCTGTCAAATGGAGGAGGACAAAGAGAAGGAAATAGAAAGATAATAAGAAGGTAAAAGTAAAGTCTTGATATAGAGGGAACGTTTTGGGAATTAAGAAAATAGTCCAGCTATTAATGAACACCTGATTAAGAGAAGAAAGAAGTAATGAAAGAAGCAGATGAGAACAAGGATAAATGTGATGTAGTGGAGGAGAAAAGAGAGGAATAGAAAAGGAAGTGAGCAGAAGAGTGTGGGAAGAGTGGGAGGTAAATGAAGAAAGAAATGAGAAAGGAAGAAGATGCATGGAATATGAAAATGAGTTAATGAAAGACGCATGGGAAAGAAGTGGGAAAGAAAGAAGCAGAAGATATGAAAGGTGAGGAAGGAAGAATCAATGTGGTGTTGGGAGAGTGGAAAATCAACAACATGAGGAGGGTGAGAGTTAAGAAAAGAGGCTAAGAAGCATTGGGAAAGAAAAAAGCAGCAAATGTGTGTGGAGAGTGAGAGAAAGGAAGAGGTAAGAAAAGAAAAAGTATGAAATGTTGGGGGAGGGATGAGAGTTAATTAAAGGCAAGGAGTGCAGAAGTGTGGGTGGAGTGAGATAAAGAAGGATGTAAAAGAGGAGTGAGTAAGTAAAAAGTAGATATATAGGGAGCAAAATGAGAAGTAATGACAGACATACAAGGAGTGGAAAAGGATGCAGAAGTGGTGTACGAAGAGTGATCACTAAATGAGTAGGGAAATCAAAAGAGAAAAGGAGGAGGTGAAGAGTGGGAGGTGAAGGTGGAGATGAGAGGAGCAAGAAAGGAAGATGTCTAAATGGCCAAGGAGGAGATGTGAGAGGGTGAAGTAAAGAAAGAAGTAGGAATGAATAAGGAGTGGAGGAAGTTAGGAGAGGTAAAAGAAGAGGCAATAGAGATATCAAATGACTGGGACTTAATCTCATTCATTTTTGTTACCTTTCTGCTTGCTTTAAGATGTCTAAAACATTGCACTGTCTTCAGGTGTACAATTATACAAAAAAAACCTTGACAAGTGATTATTAGCCTAATTTTAAGAATATCCATGATAATGGCAATGTCTTCTTCAATTTTTAGACAACGTTCTTGGACTATACTTTGTTCATTCTTTTTCTTTATCCCAAGTAATAAAACCACTAAGACACATGGGTTCCTGAGTGTTTGAAAATATGAGAAAATAAATTAAGTTTTAAGGAAGATGGAAACAAAAAAGAATGCTTATATTTAGAATCAAAAAGAGATAGTTGACATTTCTGGAACACGTAATGAGGAAAGAAGGCTTGGGAAATGTGTTAGTTATAGGACTTAATAAAGGCAAAAATGATGGGGGATACAACAAGTAACCTAATTAATGTGCTTGTAAAAAATGGATGACAAAAAAGGGATTGAAAAGGAGAGAAAAATTACAAACATTGATAAGAGCTCATGAGGAAAGGATGTTGATATTTACAGTTATATTTTTTCACCCCTAAGCAAGGTGGTATTGCCACTAGCATGCAAAGGGTTACAGAGAGTGAAAGTGAGAGTAAAGAGGGAGGGGTTACAGAGAGTGAAAGTGAGAGTAAAGAGGGAGGGGTTACAGAGAGTGAAAGTGAGAGTAAAGAGGGAGGGGGTTACAGAGAGTGAAAGTGAGAGTAAAGAGGGAGGGGGTTACAGAGAGTGAAAGTGAGAGTAAAGAGGGAGGGGGTTACAGAGAGTGAAAGTGAGAGTAAAGAGGGAGGGGGTTACAGAGAGTGAAAGTGAGAGTAAAGAGGGAGGGGTTACAGAGAGTGAAAGTGAGAGTAAAGAGGGGCGTTTGAGGAAAGGATAAAGAGAAGGATGGGGATCAGGATCAAGGCATCAGAAAATGTTGATTAACATTACATTTAAATTTTTGAAGATTATAGTTATCAGGTAAACAAGTAAGAGGAAGGGAGCTCCAATATTGGGAAGTGCAAGAGAAGAAGCTGTTGGAGTATTAAAGGTGTTTACATTTAACTGTTTGGACAGTGAAAGGGTGGGGCCAAGAAGCCAACCTAGTAGCATGCTTAAATTCATGCAGTTAGGGCAACAGTGAAAATATCTATTTGGAGCAGATGCCATGAAAATATTTGTAGAAGAGGAAAGCCACATCACGTCCGTGAGAAAGTGACTGTAGTCGAGATGCAAAGTCAGGACCTATCACATTGCACAGCTGTCTTTGGATTATTTCAAGAACCTTGAGATGAATAGCAGGAACACCAGACCATATATGGCAACAGCATTCAATGCAAGGACGAATGTTAGATTTGAAGGATGGACTCAGATGAGAAAAATCTTCTGGCACGACACAGAACCAAATTTCCTTGTGGTAGATGTAGCTAATGATTCAGTGTAGCTGTTCCACATGAGACCAAGAAGGCACAGAGAGATGCTCTCATGAAGTTGAGTGTCAGTCTTACTGGTAGGAGGTAGGAGGGTTTCTCTATGGTGGGTAAATGTGAGCAATTATGTTTTGGAGGCATTAAAGTTTACAGTCATTTCCTGCCCCAGTAAACCACAGATTGGTGGTCCTTTTCAAGACTAGGTTAACGTTGTCAGCAATGCCGGATTTAATATTAAGACAGGAGTAAATGGTAGTGTGGTCTGTATAGATGCCTAATTGAGAACTGACAACATCAGGAAGATCATAGGACCCAGGATATAGCCTTAGGGAACACCAGTGTTTGTATGAAAGGAACTGGAGGAGAATCCATTGAGGATGACCATTTCATGGTTTAACATGAATAATTAGATTAAATCAAATAATTGTCCTGTAATACTGTATCTCTGAAGCTTATATATATATATATATATATATATATATATATATATATATATATATATATATATACACACACACTTACTATAATATATATATATATATATATATATATATATATATATATATATATATATACACACACACTTACTATAATATATATATATATATATACATATATATATATATATATATATATATATATACACACACACTTACTATAATATATATATATATATATATATACACACACACTTACTATAATATATATATATATATATATATACACACACACTTACTATAATATATATATATATATATACACACACACTTACTATAATATATATATATATATACACACACACTTACTATAATATATATATATATATATATATATATACACACACACTTACTATAATATATATATATATATACACACACACTTACTATAATATATATATATATAGATATATACACACACACTTACTATAATATATATATATATATATATATATATAGATATATACTTAATATAATATAAATATATACACACACTTACTATAATATATATATATATATAATACACTTACTATCTACTATCTATATTTCTCATGTTGCCTGTCTGTGTGTCTGTCGTTGGCGTTGTTACCTCGCCCAGGCCGCATTTCTCACCCGATTTCGATGCGGTTTTCACCACAAGTTTGCAAATGGCTGCCGTAAGGACATGACAGAGCCCGATTTTTGAGTTCGGACTCCGGTTCCAAAAAAATCGATAATCGAATAAATCTGCTTACAGAAGGAATGATCGCATTTCAACCAGATTTGACACCCACTTAGAGTCTACCATTAGAATTGTTGTCCAGAAGTTTCATGACCACGGACCCATAAAAACAGCGCGGAAAATCGATGAAACCCAAAAATTGATATGCCCAGA
>OZ038479.1:90925322-90950322 GCA_964036315.1 Acanthosepion esculentum
ACTTACTATGATATATATATATACTTACTATGATATATATATATATATATATATACTTACTATGATAGATATATATATATATATATATATATACTTACTATGATATATATATATATATACTTACTATGATATATATATATATATACTTACTATGATATATATATATATATATATACTTACTATGATATATATATATATACTTACTATGATATATATATATATATATATATATATATATATATACTTACTATGATATATATATATATATACTTACTATGATATATATATATATATATACTTACTATGATATATATATATATATACTTACTATGATATATATATATATATATACTTACTATGATATATATATATATATACTTACTATGATATATATATATATATACTTACTATGATATATATATATATATACTTATTATGATATATATATATATATATACTTACTATGATATATATATATATATATACTTACTATGATATATATATATATATACTTACTATGATATATATATATATATACTTACTATGATATATATATATATATATACTTTGATATATATATATATATATACTTACTATGATATATATATATATATATACTTTGATATATATATATATATATACTTACTATGATATATATATATATACTTTGATATATATATATATATATACACTTTGATATATATATACTTACTATGATATATATATATATATACTTTGATATATATATATATATATACTTTGATATATATACATATACTTACTATGATATATATATATATATATACTTACTATGATAGATATATATATATATACTTACTATGATATATATATATATACTTATATATACTTACTATGATATATATATATATACTTATATATACTTACTATGATATATATATATATATACTTATATATACTTACTATGATATATATATATATACTTATATATACTTACTATGATATATATATATATACTTATATATACTTACTATGATATATATATATATATACTTATATATACTTACTATGATATATATATATATACTTATATATACTTACTATGATATATATATATATATATACTTACTATGATATATATATATATATATATACTTACTATGATATATATATATATATACTTACTATGATATATATATATATATATATACTTACTATGATATATATATATATATATATACTTACTATGATATATATATATATATATATACTTATATACTTACTATGATATATATATATATATACTTACTATGATATATATATATATATATACTTACTATGATATATATATATATATATATATATATACTTACTATGATATATATATATATATATATATACTTACTATGATATATATATATATATATATACTTACTATGATATATATATATATATATATATATATACTTACTATGATATATATATATATATATATATATATACTTACTATGATAGATATATATATATATATATATATATACTTACTATGATAGATATATATATATATATATATATATACTTACTATATGTATATATATATATATATATACTTACTATATGTATATATATATATATATATACTTACTATATGTATATATATATATATATATACTTACTATATGTATATATATATATATACTTACTATATGTATATATATATATATATATACTTACTATATATATATATATATATATACTTACTATATGTATATATATATATATATACTTACTATATGTATATATATATATATATATACTTACTATATGTATATATATATATATATATATACTTACTATATGTATATATATATATATATACTTACTATATGTATATATATATATATACTTACTATATGTATATATATATATATATACTTACTATATGTATATATATATATATACTTACTATATGTATATATATATATATATACTTACTATATGTATATATATATATATATACTTACTATATGTATATATATATATATATACTTACTATATGTATATATATATATATACTTACTATATGTATATATATATATATACTTACTATATGTATATATATATATATACTTACTATATGTATATATATATATATATACTTACTATATGTATATATATATATATACTTACTATATGTATATATATATATATATACTTACTATATGTATATATATATATATATATACTTACTATGATATATATATATATATACTTACTATGATATATATATATATATACTTACTATGATATATATATATATATATACTTACTATATGTATATATATATATATATACTTACTATGATATGTATATATATATATACTTACTATGATATGTATATGTATATATATATACTTACTATATGTATATATATATATATATATACTTACTATGATATGTATATATATATATATATACTTACTATGATATGTATATGTATATATATATACTTACTATGATATGTATATATATATATATATATATACTTACTATGATATGTATATATATATACTTACTATGATATGTATATGTATATATATATACTTACTATGATATGTATATATATATATATATACTTACTATGATATGTATATATATATATATATACTTACTATGATATGTATATATATATATATATACTTACTATGATATGTATATATATATATATACTTACTATGATATGTATATATATATATATATACTTACTATGATATGTATATATATATATATATACTTACTATGATATGTATATATATATATATATATATATACTTACTATGATATGTATATATATATATATATACTTACTATGATATGTATATATATATATATATACTTACTATGATATGTATATATATATATATATACTTACTATGATATGTATATATATATATATATATACTTACTATGATATATATATATATATATATACTTACTATGATATATATATATATATATACTTACTATGATATATATATATATATATACTTACTATGATATATATATATATATATATATATATATATACTTACTATGATATATATATATATATATATATACTTACTATGATATATATATATATATATATACTTACTATGATATATATATATACTTACTATGATATATATATATATATATATATATATATACTTACTATGATATATATATATATATGCAGAAATATAGTCTTAAAGTGTGCTACATTTATGGGATAAAGTTCTCAATATCAGAGATAGAGCATGTGTAAATATAAAAGTGGACATGGAAGTCAGCACTTAGAGGCGACAGTCTGTTTCATGCTAGTGGAATCGTCAGGCCTGACGATTGCACTAGCATGAAACAGACTGTCGCCTCTAAGTGCTGACTTCCATGTCCACTTTTATATATATATATATATATATATACTTACTATAATATATATATATGTATTTACTATAATATATATATATATATATGTATTTACTATAATATATATATATATATGTATTTACTATAATATATATATATATATGTATTTACTATAATATATATATATATATATATGTATTTACTATAATATATATATATATATATATACATACTTACTATAATATATATATATATATTTTACTATAATATATATACTTGCTATAATATAATATATATATATATATATATATATATATATACATATTAATAGTGGTCCATTTAAGCTAGCTGATGGGTCTTTATTGTGTTTTTCCCTTGTTCAAGCATTTGTAAGTCAATAAGTCTTTGCAAATTTTCAGCACTGGAAACTTTCCTGGCTGCTGTGTGATCTGTGGGTTTTTGTTTATATGGGACTTTCTTTTCCTCACTGCAGTCTTGTCTCTTTTGATTGCAATCTGGTCCACTGTCGGTAGAGATTTCTTTTTGTATGGCCTACTGCTACCATATGTGAGATTTCACAATTAATTAAAAACATTTCCAAACTTATTTCCTAGTTATAAAAATATATATATGAAAAAAATATCACCACAAACAATTGCAGTAATGAATACTTGTGAATCCAAAATTTCATGATTGTGAATCTGGCCCGGAATGTTTATAATTTGTTCATAGAGTTGGCCTGATTCCAGAATGGTATGATATGTAGGGCTACATCCTATAGGAGTAAAGTTGGATAAGTGTGACACACTGACATTTGCATATATATATATATATATATATATATATATATATATATATATATATATATATATATATATATATATATATATATATATGCTTATATTCCTATACCTACTCAGACTTAGGCAAATGAATGACAAATTTAAAAAATTTGGTGTAACTTGTTTCATTCTCTCAAAGAAGTTCATCTGACTAAATTCATGTTTTTCTTGATGGAATTACATGTGTTGGAGGGAAATGTGTAATATGAAAACACAAGTATCAATTAGTTATATACCAGGAGGAAACACTGAAGATGCGGGAATACTGAAAATTTAATTTTTAAATTCAAATTTTTTTTTTCTTTTTTCAGATGTGACTGAACATGTTGTCTAGTTGATGTCCATTTTCTCCATGCTTTTGTTTTTATCACTTTTGTTATGCATCTCCAATCCGGCACTGGGATAAGGGATCCCTGGTCGGCAGGATAATAAAGAACCAGACACAATAACATAGAATTTATCAAAGGCTTCATCCAAGGATTAATTTCTGCCACTTTGGAGACAAACAATGAAAGAACTCTACCACAGAGTCACTTAAAACATTAAGAAACCCAAGAAAAAAATAAGGAAATTTACGTTCTATCCTCGGACAAAGAAGGTGGAATTGTTATTATGAATCGGAACACATACAATGATAAAATTAAATTACTACTCACTGATACTAACACGTGAGAAAAAAGATGAAAATGAAATAATTACAGAGACACGGTAACTAATAGAATCCTAAACTTTATGGTGCACTTAAAACACAAAGCAGGTATTTCTATGTGCACCATTGTATCAGGTATTGGTAATGCTCTGCATGAACTTGCAAAATCCATGAGAAAATTTTAACTCCTCCGCTTGGAACAGCACATCACATTCAGGCAACTTAGTCAAAAAAATAAGGGGTATAAATATCATAGATAAACTCATTGCTAGTTAAATTCCTCTTTTTTTTTTAATGATGCCCCTTTTAACAAATACTTAAATTTAAAAAAAAACATTAACACAATCAAAAATAAAAAACTCCCTAACAAGATTTAAAATCATAAAAATCTATCATCTCGTCAAAAACCAATGCTTTTACACATTTAACAATGATTTTTATGAATAAAAATTTGGTTTACTGATGGGTTCACATCTTAGAGATTTAGCTTCTTTTTTCTAAGAGTTTCTTGAATCTGGCCCTTTCCAACATATTTTACCTAAATAATCAACTTATTTACTGTAATTTGATGGTGCTCTATTAATATGTCCTGCAGGACATAACATAAACTAGTACAGGGGTTGGCAAATTTTGGAAGGAACGGGCCAGACAGTGATGCAGTGTCTAGGAGTGGGACCATGATATCAAATGTACTATAATAAATAAATATAATAAATCTCAACCTCAGACCTCTCTGTCCAGAAGGCTGCCATTTTTAAAGAAAAAAAACCAACAAAGGTAATGTTATATTATATCAACAAGTTTCCTTGTTTTACTGCAGGAATAACAAGATAACTACTCACACTATCAATAAAAAAGTGAATTCCTTATTACAATTGAGTCGGCAGGCTGGATGTGGCCCAGGTGTTTGCTGAACCCTGACTAAAGAGATAAACTAAATGAAGTCAAATATATGATATGGAACAGAAACAACTAATATAAATTGTCTTGTAAATTTCTGTTTCACTATAACAAAAAAATAAAATCTGGAATAATTATTGGATTCTATTTAAGAGCACTCAGAATTTCTATACCTTTTCTCTTTCAGTTTGAGAATAGTAACTTTCAAATTGGAATGATTTATTTTGAGTAAAAAAAATGGAAAATTAACCAATCAAATTTGTGTTTTTTATATATTTAAATTTCACAGTTAAAATTGTTTTTGAAAATTGAATTTAATTTGATGAAACATTTATTTATCTAAGGATCTTCTAATATAATGAAATACTTTACTTTACACAAAATTTTATGAATTTAAATTTGTATGAACTGAAAATGAAACTTGTAAAGTTTGCAATCTATTTTTTGAATAATATATAAAGGTTGAAAAATATATTCAACTGATTAAAGTGTTTCTTAAAATCCAATACTATGTCAAGATCATACAAGAAGACTTAAAATGAAAAAAATTCTGGCTGTCTACGAATCAGATGGAGATTGGAAGTCAAAAGCTTGACAAATTGGAGTCCCTCAGGGAAACTGCTTACAGGTGGGTATCCCAAGGTGAAAAGGAAGACTCAAGAGTTGGACAAGGTTTCGAAAAGTGTCAAATGAGCACAAAGATTTAATGTGGAACAAAATTGAAGAAAACCTCAGAATAATGATTAATGAGCTAGCTGACACCATTTACCATAAATTCAATTTAAAATTGTTCAAGCAGACATTACATCGCCACCTGGACATGGTTTTATATACTCTGAAAAGCATCAGATTTGAGCCAGAAATAGCAAACACCTTAGAGAATAAAGAAAAGAGAAAAAGGTTAGTGGAGGAACACATTGCATTTCAAGGCCAGAACTTGCCAATCCTCGACCTGGATGAAACAAACTTCAATATCCATATTTCAAGGAGTGAAGGGCAATCTTGAAAATGTACAAGGTGCAGCACAATTGCAACAGCATCAAAAGGTGCAAATATACATGCAGCAACTTGGACATAATTTATAGTGAAGTCAGGTGGGGAGCGCACACAACTAACTTGGTGTGTGATTTTGTTAAAAAGGCCCTGCATGTGGCCAAGGAAATGTATGGTTGATCTGTTGCTCTTGTCATTGACAATGCACCTTGCCACTCAGAAATCAAATCAATCTTAGATGAGGAGGAATTTTTCACTGATCGAATTTTGAGGCT
The DNA here is from genome assembly GCA_964036315.1 of Acanthosepion esculentum. NCBI lineage: Eukaryota > Metazoa > Mollusca > Cephalopoda > Sepiida > Sepiidae > Acanthosepion > Acanthosepion esculentum. Next base: position 90,932,369 of record OZ038479.1, read on the forward strand.
AGGTTCTTACAGCCCCATGCTCAATCTGATTGAGAATATTTGGTGAATTTTCAAAGCTGAAGTAAAGAGGAAATTGGCTGAAAATACCCAAGAAATTCTGATGAGAGAAAGGTTAAACTTGAGCATCAAAGATCATAGGCTCCAGACCCTAGAAATTTATATAAATGCTGCTCTTACAATGTTGACACCGGCAATATGCTCAAATTTCATTGCAGGCATCCAAGGCAAAATCACTAAAGCCTTAAATCTGGAAGAGATGCAGTTTAAATAAACATGGTTTCATTTTCTTATATAGAATTATTTTTTATAATTTCTATTTGTTTCGTTTTAACGTTACTATTTTCAAATTTAAAGTTAGTGTCGTCCTAGATGTGATGATAAACTACATCCACGTCCTGGGTAAGATGATGAACTGCGTCCAACTACAGGACCTCTGATCGGGAGGTTTTGGGGACCATGGAACCACCTCTTGATTGCTGGTTTTCCTAGGTTCACTCTGGCCTGGCATGGTAGCACCTGTTGGGGTCCCAGCTATGGGCAAATGGTTGGCCCTGGGACTGGGGTAGATATGCAGTGAAACTGTAAAAATAGGTTTTAATGCCAGAAATTCTTTGTAAAAAAATTATTACCAGCAATAAAATTTTGAAGAAAAAACTATTTTGAAAAATATATTAACATTTTTGAGGAAAATATTACAGGCAATAATTTTTGGGAAAAAATTATTACCAGCAATACATTTTTGAAGGAAAATATTACCAGAAATAGATTTTTGACAAAACAAAATATTAGCAGCAAAAAAAATTTGGCAGCATTAAATAACCCATTGAGGTTGATATGCTGTAAAACAAACCAAACCATATATAAAGTTAGTGTTCGATTTGGAAAGTGACTATTCTATTTTGAAAGTCTTTATTCTCGAATTGACAGTGACTATTCCATTTTGAAAGTGAAAAGGTATAGTCCTTAGAAATGATGAGGAAAAATACATTGAAAATACTTTTAAGCTCCTCCAATACCATAATTATTTCAAATTTAACATGGAACCAAAGGCTCATCGACTATTTCAGAAAAAAATAAATCAATCAAGTAAATCTAGTGAAACAAGATTCAACCCCCCAACTACACTTGAAAAGATTTTTTCAGCTTAACATAAAATTTGTTACTACTACTAACCCAATAAGAGACTTAATTAATATTAAACAAAATAATGGCATAAAACTTGAAGCAAAAATTTACTCTTTTACTAGAAATGATTGCCACAAGAAATACATAGGAGAAACTTTGAATAATTTAACTAACAGATTATATGAAAGCAAGAAACCTTTTACAAAATAACACACTTAAGGCATTAGTTCATAACTGTAATGACTAGGGCAAAAATGTACGGAAAGTGATTTGATTGGTGGATCATCCATGATAAATTTGTGTTCAGGTTATTAGAACACTTCGACTTTCTTGGCAGAAACTTCTTTTATCTCAATATGGGATACTTAATAAGAAAATTGATAAAAACAAAATCACAAGGAAACTGAATGAGATTGGCAGGACAGCATGCCCAGACACACCGGGGGTCGGTGGGGGGTTGATTAAATATAAAATTTCAGCATTCTACATCTCCAGTGTTTCTTCTCAGTACATAATTTTATCAATGATTGCTTTTTTTTTTATCTCTCCTCCTCCCCATCCTACACACACAATTCTATCAACAAAAACATTACTAGTCTGATGAAGACCTTCTAGAGGTTGAAACGTGTTGCACTAATTTTTTTCCCACTTTGCCTAACATATTCTCACATACTCAGTATTCTAAATATGTGTTTCTAAATCAATGTCCACACATGCATACACACATGTATATTTTATTATTGTGGGTATACATGTTGGAATAGATATACCTATTTTTTTTGAAAAGTGAAATTAATTTCTACCAGACTAAACATAAGAAGTTATATTGAAGAAAATGTACCATCCAACAGAAATCAAACTTATATTTCTTTTTAGTCTGGAAAACCAATTTCAAGCTAACTCTACTTTACCATTAAGTTACTTCAACTCATTACAACAAACCTATCAATTACCCAATTTACACACAAGCAAGTTTGCATACATATACAATCGGAGAAATAAGTATTTCATCCCCCGCTGATTTTCTGAGTTTGCCACCTTACAAAAATGGGAACAGCCTATAATTTTCAGGGCAGGTCAGTCTTGAAAGTGAGAGATAGAATATAAAAAAAATTCTAGAAAATCACATTATATTAATTTTTGAACATTTATTTCTTTTTAATTGAAAAAAATAAGTATTTTACCCCATAGCAAAACATAACTCAGTATTTGGTGAAGAAACCCTTGTTGGCAATCACAGCAGCCAGACAGTTCCTGTAGTTGGTTACCAAGTTTTTACAGATCCCAGAGGGGATTTTGGCCCACTCCTCTTTGCAGATCCTCTCCAAATTCTTAAGGTTTGTAGGTTGTCATTAGGCAATTTGAAGCTCCAGCTCTCTCCACACATTTTCTAAAGGATTATGGTTGGGAGACTGACTAGGCCACTCCATTACCTTATTGTGCTTCTTCTTGAGCCACTACTTTGTTGTTTGCCTTAATTTTTGGACATTTATTTCTTTTTTATTGAAAAAATAAATATTTCACCCCCTACCAACCAGCAATGATTTAGGTCCCACAGACCGGTTATGTGACCAGGGGGCATATAGACTAGTCCTATTACTCAATTATCACTCCTAATCAAGTACTCATTACCTGTATAAAAGACACTAGTTCACAGAATCCTTCAATGAATCAGAATCTAATCTCTCCACAATGGGCAATATGAAAGAATTGTCTAAGGACATCTGGGACAAAATTGTATACCTGCACAAAACTGGAATGGGCTACAAGATGATTGGCAAGCAGCTAGGTGAGAAGGAGTCAAGAAAATGGAAGAAACACCAATTGACTATCAATCTCCCTTGGTCTGGAGCTCCACGCAAGATCTCCCAAAGTGGAGTGAACCTGATGATGAGAAACGTAAAGAAACAATAACACACTATGTTGTAGTGGACTGAAATCATGTTGTGCCTGAAAGGTCCCTCTACTCAAAAAGGCACATGTACAGGCCCATCAGAAGTTTGCAAATGTGCACCTGGATGATTCAGAGGAGGGTTGGGAGAAAGTGCTGTGGTCAGATGAGACTAGAATTGAGCTTTTTGGCATCAACTCGTCTTACCATGTTTGGAGAAAAAAAAAGCTGATTTGCACCCCAAGAACACCATCCCAACCATTAAGCATGCTGGTGGAAATATTATGCTTTGGGGCTGTTTCTCTGCTAAGGGGACAGGACAACTACACCGGATTGAGGGAAAGATGGATGGGGCCAAGTACAGGGAAATCTTGAGTGAAAACCTCCTTGCTTCAACCAAGACACTGAAGATGGGTCATGGATGGGTGTCCCAGCATGACAATGACCGAAAGCATACAGCTAAGGCAACAAAGGAGTGGCTCAAGAAGAAGCACAATAAGGTAATGGAGTGGCCTAGTCAGTCTCCCGACCTTAATCCTTTAGAAAATGTGTGGAGGGAGCTGAAGCTTCAAGTTGCCTAACGACAACCTACAAACCTTAGGAATTTGGAGAGGATCTGCAAAGAGGAGTGTGCCAAAATCCGCCCCTGGGATCTGTAAAAACTTGGTAACCAACTACAGGAAATGTCTGGCTGCTGTGCTTGCCAACAAGGGTTTCTTCACCAAATTCTGAGTTATATTTTGCTATGGGGTGATATACTTATTTTTTTCAATAAAAAAGAAATAAATGTTCAAAAATTAATATAATGTTATTTTCTAGAATTTTTTTTAATCCCTCACTTTCAAAACGGACCTACCCTGAAAATTATAGACTGTTCCCATTTTTATGAGGTGGCAAACTCAGAAAATCAGCAAGGGATGAAATACTTATTTTCCCCACTATATATATATATATATATATATATATATATATATATGATAAAAATATAGTGGTTTGAATATATGGTTTGATATATTTATGAGTGAAAGTACTCAATATCAGGGATAGAGGATATGTAAATTTAAAAGTGGACAATTAAATGATAAATTACAAATGCACATGTAAAGATGAGTAAATATAATAATAATCAATAATAAATAATTAGGTAATCAATAATAAATGACAATCAAAAAGTTAACAAACAGCACTATAAAACAGTTACAAATAACTACATTCAGATCAACAATTATTTCTACTCAATAGCCTCTAGGACAATTTGAAATGTAACCATAACCAATCAAGAGTGGTCTCCCCTTGTTTTGTTACTTTCCCCTTTGAGAGAGCTATTTCTGTTTACTGGGACTATACAAGGACAATATATGTGAACCTTGTATTCTCAGTTAAATAAAGCTTTCTTAAAGCCTACATCTGAGTACTTTTGTCATTACACTACCTATCCAATAACTGTTAGGATAATACAACAGACCTTGCTATCCATAATGCACAAATGACTAGTATATATAAATACTGGAAACAAAGTACAACACACATGACCTGAAGACTGAGTTTAGGTATGAAAGAGATGGTTGCCATTTGATGTTGACTTCACTGTTCACTTGTTGCCACTTGGTGTTGACCTGTCTACACTCACACACACACACACACATATATATAATAACTTTTCAATGTGTTTGATCTTAAAAACCTCAGCTAACAAATTGAGAGATGGGAAGTTGCTAAAAGAAATATCAGAAAAATTTATCTCTAAGGAAAGACAACAGGATTAGTGAGAAAAAGTAAGAAAAAATAAGATAGTTTCAAAAATGAAAAGGATAAATTGAATACATTTTTCTCTCTTGTATGAATTTTTTCTCTTTTTTTCTTATATTTTTCTCAAGAAGACAGAAAAAAAAATTAGTATGAAATAAATGTTCTTGATTCTAATCCTTCCTCCTCCCTCATGTTTCATTCTTTCTTTTCATGAATACAAATGAAAAGCAATAAAAACAAAGCGCTTTGTAGCATTTTCACTTTCAGTTAACTTTCTTATTACTTTTTACTTATCTTTGGTATTAGCAAACAATAAACAGAAAGGATTTGTGGACTTTTTCTTCCCGTCGTAATGTTCTTATCTGACATAACATCTTACTGTTTGGATTAAAAACGGCAATCCTTTTGAGTAAAAAGAAAAGGAAATGTCAGAAAATCAGCTGAAATGAGTCCAAGAAGAAAACAGAATTATTGATAAAAAAATGAATCATTTCCTTAACTCTTTTCTCTTATCTTTCTCTTTGTATATTTCTCTTTATACAGTCAAATTCTTTACACAACAGAAAATATCAGAAAGCAAGAAAGAAGGTTTAGTTGCTGACGGATTGATGTTCCGCTGTAAAGGCTCTCACTTAACAAAAGGCTTTAAAATCCTCTTGTCTTTTCTTCAGAAGGTATAAATCCTGATTTTTGTTGGCAAGATTTTTCTGACTTTTAAGGAATTCACTACTAACTAAATTATTGTATTTTTGTATTTTGGATATTGTATCAGTGATGGAAAAACATTTTAGATAAAATGCTATTTATTGAAGTATGATTTTTTTTTTCTGTTTATATCTGCCGCTCAAGAAAATATTGGCACTGATATTATTTTTCAGTTCAGAGAAAATAACTAGTTTTTTCATTTAAAATAGGTAATATTTTTAGTAAAATCAGTAATATTTTAATTACTCTTTTTTTTGTCATTTCACTCCAAGCAAAGTGATAAAACCATGAAGATGCAAGGGGTTACTGAGTATGAAAGACAATACAGTGAAGGTAACTGAGAAAATGATACTGAGGGGAGATGGCAATAAATCATCAGCAACTAAATGTTACCTTCTTTTTGGCTTTGTTATATTTTCTGTTGTGTAAAGAATTTGACTGTATGAAGAAAAACATACGAAAAAGAGAGATGAGAAAAAAATGAACCAGGATTCAAGGAGAGAGAAAAATATGATTGACTTTGCATTTAAATTTTTGAAGATTGGCAAGAATGCGAAAAGATGACAGTTCCACAGGTGAGAAGTGCGAGAGAATAAACTAGAAAAATATAACTTAGATTTACATATAGCAATTTCAACAGAAAAATGATGAAACCTAGCTGCCATTCTAGTACTACACTTCAATTTATTTTCACCAAGGAGGAAAGCTTGTCAGAACAATTTCCATGAAAGTAATTATAGAAAATTTTAATTTTACTTCACCTCAGATTTGCAGCTACAGTGTAACCCGGATATAAGAGAGTTGCGGGGACCATTGAATAAGTCTCTTATATCCGGGTTTCTCTTATATCCGGGTTTCTCTAATATCCGGGTTTCTCTTATATCCGGGTTTCTCTAATATCCGGGTTTCTCTTATATCCGATTTTCTCTTATATCCGGGTCTCTTATATCCGGGTTACACTGTATTTGTTTCATGTCACCTCAGATTTGCAGCTATTTGTTTCATTTCACCTCAGACATGTGACTGTCCCTTTTGCTACACGTCGGACATGCGGCTGTCCCTTTTGCTACACCTCGGACATACAACTATTTATTTGTGCTACATCTTGAACTTTTGACTGTCCATTTTGCTACACTTTATATATAACCCTCACTGTTTCCATTAAATATTAACTATATTATTAATTATTTAAGTATTTATCTTAAAATTTTTGCTTTTTTGGTTAATGCTTTAATAGGAATATAAATGGTTATTGCAAAATTCCCATTAATGCATTGAGTTGCATTTGAAGTGGCTGTATTTTACCAAGCAGATTCCTAGAGATGCCAGGCGGAATTCTTCTACTTTTGTGGTCTCAGCTCATAAAAGTGAGAAAAATATAGTTTCAAATAGTGAGATGTTGCTGGTGGACAATGACACATCTATGGAAAATAAAGACTTGAGGGAAAGTTCTGAATAAGCAAGTAACACACATGTCTCAGGTGTGCACAGAAAAAGTAATCAGATCATGACCAGTGGGAGCTTTAACAATGTGATGGATATCAGAAAAGAAAGGACCAAATTTATAAATAAACAAATAAAAAAATTACAATTAGGAATTTATGTAAGTGGTAAAATAATAATTGTGCTTTCAAATAAATATATGTTCATTTTAGCATATAAAAATATATGTACCAATATAAATTAACTTTTGTTTTAACAATATACCAAAAATTTGTTATTAGCATATACCATTGTTTTGTTTTCTTTTTGTTAATGCTAAGATATTTTTGAATACTTTAATGCGTTCTCTAATTCTCTTTGAATGCATAATGTTATTTTTCTGTCACGTAAATACATTCCTAAATAAGTTCTCTTTTTTGCTTTTGATAATGTTCAAGGAATGAAACAGGTCGGCATAAAAGGTTTTCCTCTCGAGTATTGTGTGCTAAGTTTTGGATAAACTGCCCGAAGTTCCTATTGTTGTTTTTGTTAAAGTACTTTTGACTTTTGCAGTCATTATCAAAAACTGATGTGGTATCTGTGTGATAGGAAGGAAACCCCAATAAATACTGAAAAGAGCGATAATAGCTACTGACTTGAGAAAACTATTTTCCTGAAAAATTCTTATAAGAGAAACATTTTATAAATTTCAATGGATAAAATTACTGATGGTTGGGTCAATGAATGATGAATTTTTTTCTTATAAAACCTTTTATTATATTTAGGTTACAAATCAAAATATACCATGAGTATGGATGTATTAGAAAAAAAAAACGTACATATGGTTTGATATAATCTGGGGTTTCAGTCATTTGCTGTGTGTTTTGGAGCACTGGAAAGATCAATAACAGCTCCTGGACTTGAGGAACCTATTAGCCTGTGAATAATACAGATTACTGTAATTCTAGCAGACATTTCAGATCAGAGATCAAGACCAGAGGTTGGCAAATTAACATGTATGGTGTAAAATCAAGATTTCTGTGGTTAATGAACTTCGAACAGCATTTTGCTTGAACAAATTAAGTCTAAAATTTGTGACTGCCATGCAACTAATCCAAAAGAATATTTTTAATTTTTTGAGAATAATGCAGCATTATGAAATAGTTTAATAGATTTTATATTCTTTAACTGTTCCTCATTTTTTATTGTTGTGATTTGTCTGTTTTGATGATTGTCTTATAATGAAGAATATGCATCTGTAGAAAATCATAATCTTTCAATTTGGAGCTTTAAGTTTCCATTCCAATTTTCAAAGCTATATAAATTACAATCTATTTCTGATAATGCTATATGTTATATAACATGTTTTCCATAAATTATCTAAAAGCTTAATCTTTTATTATACCTGGGTTACAAATAAAAATTTTCTGCAGGTATGGATGTATTGGAAAAAAAAACTTACATAGTTATAATCTGGGATTTCAGTTATTTGCTGTGTTTTTTGGAACACTGGTAAGAGCAATAACAGCTACTGGATTTGGGGAACCTATTAGCCTGTGGAGCTCTAAGTTTCCATTCCAATTTTCAAAGCTATATAAATTATCATCTATTTCTGATAATTTTATCTGACTATATAACATTTTTTCCATAAAGTATCTAAATGATTAATTATAAATTTTAACTGTATTTTTTTTTATAGATAATTAAATTTAAATGACACAATTCTTTGTTTTCATAGTTTCATTTTCTTTGTGATTTATTTGTGCAATGAGTGCTTTTCTTTGGAAAATCCTCAGAATACAATTCTGATCTATGTTATCCATCTCATTGTACAACATAAAATAGTTGGATGTGGTAATGGCAAAAGGGTATTTGCTAACTAATCTAGCCCAAGTAAATAAATGAGTCAGAAGATTACCATTGTACTCTCTTCCCAACTAATTCCCATGCCATTGACTATCATTTTTTATATATATACATTTTTAAAGAGAATTAATGTATTTTTATTTTTTAATCAAACATTTTTATTATTTCAAAAGTAGATAGAAATAAAAAAGGACAATATGAATGAAGGGGAAACTTCCTGACTTGCTTTTCTTGATGGACTTTATCAAGGCAAATGTAAGGAATTTATTTTGCAGATATTTATAAACAAAAGTAAAAATGTTAGTTTTTCAAAATCTTTTAAATTTAAGAAACACTCATAGATATGCATCAGGCTAAGAGAAAAGCCTAGGTAAATTATGGGAGATGTTAAGTGACATAATTTAATGTATCATAAATAAAAGTCAGTTAATGATGTATGATCTTTTTTCAAAATCTTTTAAATTTAAGAAACACTCATAGATATGCATCAGGCTAAGAGAAAAGCCTAGGTAAATTATGGGAGATGTTAAGTGACATAATTTAATGTATCATAAATAAAAGTCAGTTAATGATGTATGATCTTTTTATAATGTAATTAATATTTATATTATTTTAGTTTGGGATTAATTCACATATTTTTTTAAAATTGAAAAGATTTAACTGTTGTTCGAATTTTTTGAAATTTTTGTACCTGGCTTGAGACACAAGAAATCCAGGGTGCAGATTTATATCTTAATAAGATTTGATCTTGTGAATTTTCCATTGAAATTTTGAACTGAATCCTTTATTTAGTATACAGAGTAGATTGTTCTAATTCCACTTTAGCAACTCCAAGTTGTTGTTCCCTCTGCTGTGGCCAGGTATTAAACTCAACTCTTTGGGTCAAGTCACATTTTAGATTACTCAACCAACACTTTATCCACTGGGCCATGTGTCCTTAGGGACTAAATAAAGGGTTTGGTTTGAAATTCCAGCATATATCACATGAAGAAGGTCTGAGTGTACAATGGACGAAACGTTGTGAATATGGCAATAAAGATGAACAACAGTCTGAACAATGTAAATAGTTTCAATACCTCATCTGAGGTGCATGTGTGTATGTGTGTGTGTGTGTGTATATATATATATATATAGACACACACACACACACACACACATGGGTGTGGGTAATGAAAAATTCTTGATACAACTCATTTACCAAAATCAGTATTTCAATGTCCCACTGTAACTGCATTTGTAATGACTAATGTTTGTAACTTATTAGTCTCCCTGTTGTGCTTAATACCATTTTTATCATTAATGGAATTCATTGTTTTTACCACTCGTCTTTTATACTGATGCACAACATTTTCTTCCTTTTCTTCTCATCATTGTTATTTAAACATTCTTCATTAATGCAAATTTTCCATTAAGACTTACCCATTGTTATTACCTCATTTTCTCATCTTTCACTAAAAGACAAAAAAAAAAGAAAAAACTGGGATACAAAAAATTGTAATATGAGCTCTGTTAAAAAATAGTACTGACACATTTGGCTTATAAATCCCACTAATTCACTCACTAATGTCCCAAAGCACACATGTGTTGGTTTAATAATTTCAAAATTGACTTGACCCAAAGAGTTGTCAGTTCAATGCCTGGCAAACAACTTTGATAAAATCCATAGTTAAAGAATTCAAGATATGTCTACCTCCAACCACAATCAGTCTAACTTATATTCTTTCCCTCTAACACAACATGTTCTCAAACCAACATGTAGACAATCACCAAACATGGATAAAAATGCCTACTAGATACACACACACACACACTATCAACCACATCCTGCATAGACAAACTAGAATTATCATACGTGAATTATACACATGCACATTGCTTGACAAGGTAGATGCATATGTGGTCAGCTTAATCAATGAAAAACAAATATCTCACAAACTGAAAAGAGCAGAATGTTCTTTAAAAATGCTTAATAGATATGTATACACACACACACACACACACACACACACACACACACACACACACACAAATTAAAGTACATTATCTGAACCTCACATAATCAAACTAGAATTCTGATACATATACACACACATGAATTATACATTTGAATGCTGCTTGACAAAACAGATGTATATGAAGTATGCTTAACCAAAATAGCAAACAACACAAAAATTTAAAAATGAATTTTCTTTTTTTCTTCTCTATATTTCATTCACTGATAAAGCTTTAATAAAGGTGAGACATTTACTATTTGTTTATTGTCCTGTCATATATATATATATATATATATATATATATATATATATGATGAAAAATATGGAAAAGACAAAGCAAAATCTGAGTATGCAAGTTTACTGTTTTAATTTTGTTTTACTGTCGACGTCAGACATTTCGGTCTAGTAGACCATCTTCAGGACATGGTTATTGGAAACATATTAATTTATATTTAATGTCGACAGTAAAACAAAATTAAAACAGTAAACTTGCATATTCGGATTTTGCTTTGTCTTTTCCATATTTTTCATCATACGGTCGAATTTACATCCACATATTTGCTTACATATATATATATATATATATATATATATATGTACACACATCTCCCATCAGGACTTAACAAGAATGATTGCATTGATCACAGAAAATCTATTATTTTATAAACACAGATATGATGATTTGGCCTTTCAATTGTTGTAAAGTGTTTGTGAAAAATTTTAATTTGAAACTTAACATGCATAAATGTGCTTTTATAAAATAATAAAATAGACTTTCTGTGTTCAATGCAATCACTCCTTCTAAGAGTCTGATGAGTGATGAAAAAATTAAGTATTGAATTTTGTACCTAATTTAATAATTATCATCATAATCGATTATTGCGCGTTTTATCTGAAATTCTGCTAAATTTGATATGCATTAAAGTAGGTAATTTTATATTAACTGCAAAGTATTATTTACTAACATTATTATTTTTTAAATTGTCATTCTGATATGAGTTCAGTTAAAAGTAATATTCAAATACTTGTGGAACTACCTTTATGATCAGCTCCTCTTCTCCCCTTCCACTACGCCTTGGAGGAGTGGTACTGGCTATGATTATGGGTGGAGGCTACCCTGTTTAAATGTCACTGAAGCAAACAATGGATTTAGTGGACATCAATGACATTGATAAAGAATGACCAACTGGACTTTGCTAACCAATCCACAAGTAGCTGATTGTCTGGAAATAGCAAGCCTCTCCTCCATTACTCTGCCCCAAAAGCAGTCCCCCCCACCTGCTCTTACCTCTACCAGCCGCTAACTACTTGGTCTTATTTCACTTTGCCCCGCCCATCCACACTACTCTTGATTTTTTTTTCCTTATTCCCCTCCCCTGGCAGAGAAGAAAAGAAGTTCAAGCTTTGCTATCAAATAAACCTTCAAGCCACTTCATAGAGGCTTGAAAGGCCACAAGCATTATCTGGTTTTCTTTAGGCAGAAGAGATAAAAAGAAAAAAAAAAAACTGTCAAAAAAAAAATGGTAAAAGACATATGGCACCATCTGGTCTTGCCAGTTATCAGAATTGTGTCCTCTTGTTGGCTATCACATAGAAACTGTATTCTGCCATAGAAGACAAGAAATGAGATGCTCAGGTAGTGTGGGGACTGGGTCGATATATCATTTGTTCCTCTTGGCAGGTTTTGCGGACAAATTCCTGAGGTTTTTGCCTGCAGGCATGGCCAGTCTATGTTCAGATCTTGATAAAAGCTAATAGATATTTTTCTTGAAAAAAAAAAGAATGAAACTGGTGCTTTACAGTTTTTATATATTCTGCAAAGATATAGGTAAGATGTTTAAACAATTGCTATTTTGGACTTCTGTATTCAGGATGACTTATTTCAAATTGCATGAAAAAGGGGATTGATATTTGTTAATTAGTTATTTCCTTAGAAGCTCTCATCTTAACAACTAAAATGGATATTGCATGTAACTCGAAGAGAAAATAATGGCATAATTGAGATACTGATTTACCACACTACTTCAAACAAAAGGTTAGGAAGGAAAACTCCAAGCTATAATAGTGACTTGAGAAACCTATTATTCTGAAAAATTGTTTTAAGAGAAAGATTTTATAAATTTCAAGTGAGTGTGGCACTGGCTACTCGGTCAATGAATTCCAAATGTTTCCTTAGAAAATGACTGATATTATCATTACATTTGTCAGATCAACTCTTCATAATTAAAATACATATAAGTTAAAATAAGCATGAAAATTGCTTTAATAATAAATAGAAGAATAAAGGAAGAGTATATTGTTTTGAACAAGTTTTTTTTTTATTTTATAGTAAATATTGTTTTAAATATTTGAAGACATCCATAAAAGAATGTAAGAGTTAAAATGATATTTCAACAATGATTAGCAAATGATTCAGCCTAAAATACCAGACATAAAAAACAGACATTAATTCTTGTCTTTATTTAAAGCCATGTTCATTCAGGATAAAGGCAATCACGACTCTCCACAACTACCTTTACATTATTAACTATGAATTGCTATGACTTCTTGAGAGAGATAGTGGAGTACTTACGCACTGTTTTTTTTTCTCAATTTTAAATTCAGACTTGTCCCTTTCTTGGATTCACTACCGCCCAAGAGAGCTCAGTCAAAGCTGTCATTTAAATCATGGCCAGGTGTGTAGAGACAAGAGAGAAAGATAGAAACAATAAACAGACATAAAATAGAAGAGAGAAAATATTTTTAAGTGCAATGTTCCTTAAGGACTTAAGTGATCATGGCTCTCCACATTTTCCTTTTCTTGATCTGTTAGTTGCCTTAATTTCTTGGGAAAGATAGAAGAGTGGTTTCCATTATCTTCTCTATGGTTTGGATTGTAGAATTTTTCTCCATTTTGGTTGCCCTTCCAGCCAGAGCTTCAGAATATGCTGACTGCACCTCTGCAGAAGGGTAATACCCCACCAATGAGATGTCCTGGGCATGATGATAAACTACATCCAGCAGCAAGACCTCTTATCAGGAAGTTTTGAGGAGTGTGGAACCACCTCTTAATTGCTGTTGTTCCCAGCTCCACCCCTGACCTGGAGTGGTAGCACCTTTCGGGGTCCCAGATATGGACAAATATTTAACTCCCAAACTGGGATCAAAACACTATAAAAGTGTAAAAATATGTTTTTATGGTAAAATTACCAGCAATACATTTTTGGAAAAAAGAATAATTATTACTAGCATATTGCTAGTAATAATTATTCTTTTTTCTTTGAGAGTAAAAAAAATTACCAGTAATACAATTTTGAAAAAAAAAACTATTACCAACAATACATCTGACTCTCAACAAACATGACATTTACATTATTAACTATGAATTGCTATGACTTCTTGAGAGAGATAGTGGAGTACTTACGCACTGTTTTTTTTTCTCAATTTTAAATTCAGACTCGTCCCTTTCTTGGATTCACTACCGCCCAAGAGAGCTCAGTCAAAGCTGTCATTTAAATCATGGCCAGGTGTGTAGAGACAAGAGAGAAAGATAGAAACAATAAACAGACATAAAATAGAAGTACTTAAGGACTTAAGTGATCATGGCTCTCCACATTTTCCTTGAAGCCTGATCTACAAACGGATCTCTTAGAAAGAAGACATATTCTATTCATATGAAACTATCCTAAAAATATTGTTGGCATTAAATAACTTGTTGAGGTTGATATGCTGTAAAACAAAATAAACCAATCCAAACCTTTTGGGTCGGGTAGTAGTCAAGACTAGAAAACCCAGTCTATTCTTTTACTTTTTTTCAAGTTTGTAGGAACAAAACATGGACTAATGGCAATATAAGCTGTTCCTTTATAAAGAACCATTTGGCACTCATTGACCAAAAGTAACTTGTACTATTTTCAGTTGGAATCTATAAAATCTTTTGCTCTTAAAACGATTTTTCAGGAAAAAGTCCAGCAAAGGTTATCACTCTTTCCACTATTGATGTAGGTTTCATCCTAACCTTTACTTAGGCTTGTCAGGATTGGCATGAAAGTAAATGCAAGAGAATAGGTTGAGGTTTGAACTTCTCACTTTATATCCCCTGTCTACTCTGATAACGATTATGCTATTGGTACATTCTTAGATATCATTTTATGTCCTTAAAAGGTTTAGAAAACAAACTCTTTTTTTCTTTATAACGAATTTTGGTGAACATGTAACAGAGCTACTGGTATGGATTTTACTAATAACTGAATTGCTGATTGGAAATGAACTGGGAATGAACTTGAGAATTTTCATGTGATAACCAAACAAGGTAATTTGGATTTTACTAGCATGCAACTAATACCTTGGGTTATGGTTCTTACGAGCTTTTGGAGAAACAAAAAGCATTTAAAATAAATTGAATTAGCACTTGGAATAGTCTAATGTCACTAAGGTTTGGCTGAATATTAGTTAAATAGTAGGGCAGACTGATTTCATCAGTCTTAGTCAATAACCAGTCAAGGAGAAGGACAAATATAAATGCAAAATCCGTGGGGTATGGACCTAGCAAGTTCATGTAAAAAAACTACTGTAATAGCACAGCGTGTTAAGAATTGTAGACTCCGCTACTCCTCAATAGAGTCTACAGGACTTGAATAAGTGAGTATTGTTTCTAGAAACAAGTGTCAGTTGTCTGTCTTTGAAAGTCACTTCCTTCTTTATTTTTCTTATAACTCACTCCTTTTGGGGACATTACAAAATGTTTTGCCTAAGGCTCCTTCAGATCATCAGCCTAAACCTAATATGGGTAGGGAAGATTGACTGATGGAATAAAATACCCAAGCAGTAGTTCCAGAACAATAAAGCCAGAGAAGAGTATTTGGGGATTTTTTTAGCTTCTTTCTTTTTACGTACTGTGTCCTGTAGATGATCATGGTTCTCCACTTCCCTCTATCCCTTGCAGCTCTCAACAAGTTCTGTCCCTCTGCCACCTCCCCCAGACCAAGTTCTGTCATCCACTTGCTTAAGCCTGCTAAGTATATAACGCGTTGTTTTCCCTTGTCTCTCTTTCCCTGTATTCAACCTGAGAGTATCAGATTCTCCAGTCCCTCCTTCCTCTTTATATATCTCAGAAACTTCAGCAGCCTCTTCCTGATGTTAAGTATAAGCCTGCCCCTTGTTTACATCTTCTTTAAGACCTTATCATTGCTTGCACACACAGTAGTGAAATAATGAAAGAACGGTACTTTGGATATTAAAAATGTTATCTGTATTGGTATCAATGCATACAGGATTGTCAAGTAAATGCTCTGTTTAATTGGTAGATCCAAGATTTGAGTAGACATTTAAAAAGTATCTGAAACAACAACAAAAATTCTTGTGTCAAACAATTTAATTTAATGCTATCCTTACTGAAGATGATTATCAAAAGTAATTATTTCTGGTATTTATTTCATTAGTTGATTATCTAAATCATTGGTACATTTTGTAGTACAAAATGCCTAAGAAATATACTTCATTCTAATGGCAATATATGGTGCATTTCTGAAAAGTTTTCAGCCTGACAAATATCTCAAAATCATTATTCAGATGTTTGTTCATCAAAATCATCATTTTTAGAAATGGGACAAGCTGGGAACTTTACAGCACCTCTTCAGAAATATCAACACAGCAAATGCACATATATAAAAGACATTTTGTGTGTGTGTGTGTGTGTGTGTGTGTGTGTGTGTGTGTGTGTGCACGTGTGTGTGTGTGTCTATGTATGCATGTATAGCTGGCCACTCGTATTCGAGGATACAGTGCCCACCTGTGTTTTATACTGCAACTATACTGAGCAGACCTTAGTTACAGTTTCTGGGAAAGAGCATGTTATCTAGCATGATCAGCAATTTGAACAAGGCCAGCATGCACAGGCCCTTGGCCATGATAAATTGTGACTTTGTGCTAGCACAGCTATCGACAGCACCCAATGGTTCCATCCACACAATTTCACTCACAAGGCTTGGTCAACTCGTATGTTTTTCAGTCACTTTCCAAAGGTATCACATGCTGGGATTGACCCCAGGTCTGATAACCATCAGGAAGTCTCCTTCCTGACAAATTGATCATGGTGAGATTCAACTCCAGGTTTCATTGTCAGAATGCAAACATTGTAACCACTTGGCTCTGTGCGCACATCTATGGATGTATGTCTGTATATGTATGTATATATATATATGAATAAAAAGACCAAAAACTATTAGCTGATGTGATTCATACTTTGAGGGACTTTCTTGAGCCAAATGTAGGATTTATTTTGTTGCACATGTTTATATACAAGAGCAAGGTTGTCATTAGTTTATATATATAATATAATATTATATATGATATATATATTATATTATATATATATACAGTTTATATATATAATATAATATATATATATATATATATATACAGTTTATATATATATATAATATAATATATATATATATATATATATACAGTTTATATATATATATATATAATATAATATATATATATATACAGTTTATATATATATATATATAATATAATATATATATATATATACAGTTTATATATATATATATATAATATAATATATATATATATATACAGTTTATATATATATATATATAATATAATATATATATATATATACAGTTTATATATATATATATATAATATAATATATATATATATACAGTTTATATATATATATATATAATATAATATATATATATATACAGTTTATATATATATATATATAATATAATATATATATATATACAGTTTATATATATATATAATATAATATATATATATATACAGTTTATATATATATATATATAATATAATATATATATATATACAGTTTATATATATATATAATATAATATATATATATATACAGTTTATATATATATATAATATATATATATATATATATATATACAGTTTATATATATATATATATATATATATATACAGTTTATATATATATATAATATATATATATATATAATATATATATATATATATATACAGTTTATATATATATATAATATAATATATATATATATATATATACAGTTTATATATATATATAATATATATATATATATATATATATACAGTTTATATATATATATAATATAATATATATATATATATATATACAGTTTATATATATATATAATATAATATATATATATATATATATACAGTTTATATATATA
>OZ038479.1:90955322-90977822 GCA_964036315.1 Acanthosepion esculentum
ATAATACTAAGAATGTTTATCTTAAAAAGTTAGAATTATCTTACCACGCTACTGCAGTTTAAACCTTCAGAACCTCAGTTTGCTTTGATATTATTCCTCAAATCACTTCACATTTAAATATACATCCTCCATTCTACTTTGTCACCAGACAAAAAAATTGCAATCTCCTTCTTTTTTTTTCTAAATTTTTTTTTTTATTAATTATTGTTTTTTAAATTGGGTAAGGATCCTTTTCCTTATTTTTTTATTTTTTCAATTCCTTTTATTGGGTTGTTTTTCAGAGAATATTCATAATTAATTCTCTCCATTCTTATATAAAATTAAAGATTAAGAAGATTTCTTAAAGGATTTTAAAATTTGTCTTTCTCTATTTTGAATCATTTTTTTCATTTCCAGTACATAGATATAAATTGCACAGTATCTGACGACTGTCATTGATTTTTATCTATCTATCTATCTCAATATATATATATATATATATATATATATATATATATATATATATAATTTTTAGTGGATACACATGTTGGAGTTAGCATCTTTGGTTTTTTTCTTTTCATAAATACTAAAATTAAAATCAAACTGCCTAGATTGAGATGTCCTGCTAAAGAAAAGTGTGCCTCTGGACTGGAATTCTGATCTGGCATCTCACCTACAGTCACTTTCTGACAGACATGCCATTGCTTCCCTCTGTCTTTTTTACAAGTACTTTCATGGTAACTGCTCTGATGAGCTATTTTCACTGGTTCCCAAAGTGCATGAATTTAAGTATGTTACTAGGCTGGCATCTCAGTCCCACTCTTTCACTGTTGAAACGGTTAAATGTAGCCGTCTCTTCTACTCCAATAGCTTCATGTCTTGCACTTCCCATCTGTGGAACTCCCTTCCTCTTACTTGCTTCCCTGACAGTTATAGTCTTCAAATATTCAAATATAATGTCAATCGACATCATCTGATCTAATTCCCTGTCCTTCTCTTTATCCTTTCTCAATCACGTCTATTTACTCTTGCTCCCCCTCTCTGTAACCCCTTGCATGCTTTGTCTATAAGCACATAGTCATGATTCTTTCACTAGCTGCATATTATGTGGTTCAACTGGGCTACATACAGTTTTGAATTCAAAGTTGTCCTTGTAGACGAGTTGCCTAACTAAGACTGTCTTATCCATAGCTGGAGGGAGAAGAGACAGATTCATACCTTTCTCAAGGGTATTTACACTGCGCTTGATGTAACAAAACTCAAGTGGCATTTGAACTTGGATCTCTGGTTTCTCATTCTGAGCTACTATCCATGACATAACCCACACATCTTATTTTACCATAGAGATGCATTTCTAATAATTTAAAATGCACTGAAAATGAAGGGAGATGGGACTGTTTATGGCTATGGATTCATGTAAGCCTTACGGACGGAAAAAGGCAATTATATATTCAGCTTTGAGGAGAAATATCATATGCCTGTAAATTGCTGTGATTGTTATCATGAAATTTTTAATTTCATCTAATCAGCAGAAACGGCAAACATTTCAAGGGAAGTCTAAAATCTGCTGTTTGAAGTTTCTGCCATGAAGGATTATCCTTATTTCATAGATCATTTTCCATAGATTTTCTGTTTGTCTTATTGATTTGTGGCTAGCATAACTATTGTAAGCATGGAAAGTGGAATTGGGAAAAAGCATGAATTATTCTGTTTTGTCTTTGAGCTATGAGTTAAGGGGCAGGGCAGATTCAGCTCCCTAGCCTTGGTTGTTGGAGATAGATGTATGTAAATATTCAGATATAAATGAAATATATCTGCAAAGACAATATAAATAAATGACAAAAGGAACAACTTTCTAGAGAGTGCAGTCATTGATTATGGCAAAAATGTTAACTTACACCACAGATCATTTCTTAATGGAAACCCTCCTTTTCCAAGCTAACCTACATGACTATAAAAATTCTTAAAAATGAAAAAAATCTGTTAATTCAAGATGTTTTAATATTCAAAATAAATTAATACATAAGTAAACTATATAAAACATAAATAATGAAAAAAAATGAATGAATGAATAAATAAATTAAAACTCAGCAACATTTATTCATTTTTATTTATTAGGCAATAAATTATATCACTTAACATCTACCATAGTTTATTTACTTTTCCTTGCACAGATAGCTTTAAGAGTATTTTAGAATGTTTACAAATTTAAAATTTGCAAACTTATCAATATTTTTTCTTCCACTTTTGTGTATAAATCTTTGTTTACTCTGATAAAGTTCTTCATGTGACAAAAGAAAAGAAAAACTTAGCCAATGCATTTCATTGTCTTGGGTACTTTATCAAAGATAATGCAAGGATTTTATTTTGTAACAAGTATTTATATACAAGAGCAAAAATGTCATTGTTTTTGGAAAATTTTTAAATTTAAGAACGCTCATAAATATTCATCAGGTTAGCCAAAATGTTTAGACAATCTATGGAGGACACCAATGTCTAATAAATGAATGTGAGTAAACGATATTCTGGGTATATCATCTAGATTTTTTATTTATTTTTTTAAGAGGTTTTAATACACATAAAATGAAGATTTCATTTGATTATTTATCCATTAATTCTTTCCAGCTGTGTGATTTTTCAAAATGGGTATTTGTTTCCCTAATTTGTTTGGACACTAATAAGCTCCATATTGTTTTTCATGTTTAAAGCAAAGCATTAGCATGCAAACAGTTTAAAATAATTTAATACCTTTTGTTTGTTAATCCATTCACATTCTTGAATTCTATGATTTTCAGCTTCTCGTCCATACATAGATTACAATTTTTTCCTCTGCTTTTCTCAGTTTTTAAATTTGTGTCATATGTGACACTTTAATACTGCTAGTGATCTGTATACATGTCTAGATTTTGTCCAGCAGCAAGGATCTTGGGACATTTTCTGATGCTTCTCGCTGTTGTCCTTCATCTCTTATCTGGTCAATATGACTGATTTCAAAATTTCTGATACCATTCTGGCACAAGTATCTCCAGTTAACTCTATCCAGGACAACTTGCTCAGTGTTAGTATGAGGCACACTGACAGCTGAGAGGAGGCTCTGTAGTTTGTCTTTATAACTGATGCATGGCTGTCCAACATTTCTTTGCCTACTGTGAAGCTGGCTGTACATGCGAACATTATGCATTCTGTAGTCACTCATCCTTGCAACATGACCAGTCCAGCGAAGTTGTGAATGCATCAGAAAGTTCTCAGTTCCACCATTGTTGCATTTTGTAAGAAAATCAGCTTTGGACACCCTGTTGTCAAAAGTATAGCCACATATATCGTAGATATGACATCCAGCTGATTGATGTGGGTTCTATATGGGATCAATGATTCTACAACAATGTGGCCAAAATGGCTACACTATAAACCCATTATATGTGTGTGTTAGGCAAATTAATGTCAAAGTGGGGAACAATATTTTGTGATGCATTTCAGGAAAAAATATTTTGTGATGCATTTCAGCATTTAGGACTTCATCATACTAATGTTTTTTGTCAATGAAATTATATGCATATGAAGAGGGGGATATAAAAATGCAAATATTGCATATAACTATGCATAGATAAGAAATGTTAGAATGTTGAAATTTTAAACTTGTAAATTAAAATTTTTTTGCTTTGTTTTTTTTTTATATGAGTGTAGGTATATCGTTTAGCCAATGTTATTGAGTTTCTTTATAAAAATTTATCTCATATTCTCCCATATATATATATATATATATATATATATATATATATATATATATGACGGACTCTCCCGTCGAACTCGACGTATGAGGGTCAGACAGATCAATTCCCAGAAACTGAAAGCCCGACACCCACACAGGATTTGATTATAGTGGTGAAGGCTTTGTGCAGGGCCATCCACACTTTATATATATATACTAATAAGCATAATATATATATATATATATATATATATATATATATATACTAATAAGCAGCCAATACTTGGCCTAAGACCTGCTTAAGATTGAGGGTTACATTATGGTGTTGTATGAGTAAGAGAAGGCAAGAAATTCAGTTTATGAGGTTATGCAGGAAAGACAATGGTTAACTTTAGACTTGAAGAGGTTAGGATTGAAGTCATCAGGAAAATATCCTGCCAGGAGTCTGTTTCACAAAGCAGCAGTACTACTGAAGCAGCTGTATGCATGGAATTTACTTATTATAGACATCAAGTAATTTAGAACACATCTTTTGTTAGCCATAAATGGAAGACAATATAAGCGACATATGCTACATTTCAATATTCTCTTTCAAATGTATCAAGAACATTAACATGACATCTTCCAATCTGATAAGTGATAAAAAAGGCATCATGCTTGTCACAATCTTGAGAAACTGTTTTAATAAAATACTTCGTTTATTGAAAAGAAACTTTTTCATCCTCTGCTTTTGCATCATCAGACCCCTGATGTGGACTATAGGGCCACTGCTGCACCTAACATGATCCTGCTGCTGTAGTTTCAGTAGCAACTAGTTTCCAGCTCTACATCCAACTGGTTTTTGATTCAGATTTGCCCTTCTCTTGAACTGATTGCTAATGAAAGCTAGAGAGCCCAGTTTCTCCTGTTAGTGATTGCTTGGGTGGTGGGATAGATTCATATGTTTCCCAAGATCATTTATGCTAAATTGAATGCAACTGCATTGCACAGGAATTTGAACTCTGTATGCCGATTCCACTTTCCATGATGATAATTGCTATGCTAGAATTTTAAAAGATTTATATATCTATTTTTTAATTTTTTTTCTTTTATTAGAGTTCACCTAATACAAAGGCGTCCTAGGTATGATGATAAACTAAATCTGACAGCAAGGCCTCTGATTGGGAGATTGGAGGTTTTCAGGAGCATGGAACCACCTTTCTGAGTATAATTGTTGTTGTTCCCAGGTCCACCCTTACTTGGGGTGGTAGAAACTTTCAGGGTCCCAGCTATGAGAAAATAGTGAAACCCAAGCAAAGATTAAAATGTTTTGTTTATAATAAAAGTACCAGAAATATAGTTTTATAAAAAATTACCAGCAATACATTTTTATAAAAAAGAAAAATTATTACTGATAATATATTTTTATGGCAAAATGACAATCACTCCAACACTAAAAAGTATAAAAATACATATTTATAGTAAAATTACCAGTAATACATTTTTTCTTTTTGAATAATTACCAACAATACATTTTATCATCTCTAAACTATATATCTAAAAAACATCCGTTTGCCCTGAAAGTGTAAAATTATGTACAAAATATCTGTAATTGAAGTCAGAAAACTGTGTATAAAATATTTAGATTTCGGCATTAAATAACCCATAGAGGTTGATATGCTTCTAAACAAACAACCAACCTAATACAAAGCTCAAGAGCCACTCTAGGTAGAGGATTACTGAATGAGTTAGTGATAAGGGGAGGAATAAATAGGGAATGAAGCTTTAAAAATATGACTAATATACAACTATTAACCCTCAACTTGAAGTGGTCAAGATTGTACTCTTCTTGGAAGCATTAATGTGGTATCCTGCCTGACAAAGTAGTGTCTCTTGGGAGAAATCTTTAATACCTTTGAATTGCCATGACTATTCAGAGTAGGATTTTTCTCAAAGACTTGTTGCCAAGCAATTCTAGAGAGATCATTCTAACTATTAAATATTTAGCTGGAGGAAATAGAACAAGAGGAAATTCTATAATCTGGATGTGTCTGTGTTTAATTGTATCCGTGTCTTGGGTATGATGATAAACTACATCCGGCAGCAAGGCCTCTGATCAGAAGGTTTTGAGGAGCATGGAACCACTTCTTAATTGCTGTTGTTCCCAGGTCCACCCTGACTTGGGGTGGTAACACCTTTTAGGGTCCCAGCTATAAGTAAGTGGTTTACCCCCAAACTGGGATCAAAACACTGTGAAAGTATAAATATTTTTATAGTAAAAAAAAAACAGCAATACATTTTCATAGTAAAAAACAAAAAAATTACCAGCAATAAATTTTTTGTAAAAGGAATTAATAATGGTCCCAAAAGTGCCATAAGGAGTTGATGTGCTGATAAACAAACAAACAAATGAATTGTTTCCAATATTCTGGATATATTAATGTTTCAGAGTCTGTCTGTATTTCTGAGATGAGGTATTATGTACAGTACAATTTACATTAGTCGGACTATTGTCCTGGTAGACTGTTCTAGTTCCACGTGCCATGTTTGATGGATGTCAGTTATCAGTTATCTCCTGCTAATTTTCCCTCCAGTGATCGAAATAAAGGGTTCAGTTCAAAATTCCAACCACCTGAAGAAGGCCGGAGCGTACAACGGCCGAAACGTTGTGACAAATATGGCGACAAAGATGAGGACAATAGTCCGACTAATGTAAATTGTACTGTATATTAATGTTTATTTGTATCTCATGTCCTGGTGACATGATTAACCATTCACTTCTCCAAGTTTCATATTTTAATTTTGCTTTGCACCAAATATCTAATGATTGTCGATTTTCAGCAGATCTGGGTTAGAAAGGACACACTACAAGAAAAAAAAAGACAAGAAACCGTTTTTCCGTCACCTCCTGTGAAAGATATTGATATATTTTAAGTTAATAACAATGAAACAAATTTATTTTTATGTTCAGTTCAACTATTTTATTTATCTAAAACACAAATCTACTTCCTCCTTAATTTGCTTGCATTTGATTATCAAGAGTGGTTTATTAAATTCTCTATAAACAGCACAAGTAATTAGATTTCTTCTGATCTTTATGAGAAAAAAAGACGTATATTTCATAAAAGGAAATCATACAATTTGATAATCTCCTGAATTCTATCTGAAGTTTTCAAATTCCTTCGAAGAATGACAATAGTCAGCTGAAATTAATCTTGAAGTGACTTGACTAATTAAATTTGCCTCAGATAGACAGACGCAAAACTGAAGTTGATAAACAAACAAGTGTTATAATTGATAGTGATTTATATCATATGACTATCAACTATTTTATAGATATATTAATGCACTTGTAAAGAGAAGGAAGATTGTACAGCATTATTCCACTGAGTGATAAATACTTGTGCACTGGCTTGGAAAAGTAAGATTTGAAATTGTTTTTAATGTTTTGGAATTTAATTACTGTTAGTTCCAAAAACTAACTCTCAGTCATAACAGTCATAAAATAAAAGTCTGTCAAAAGATGAGATACCTAGCTACATAGCGAAAAAGGAAAGATTTATGATAGATTGATAGGTATGAAAAGACATATGTAGATATGAACAAACTGAGGCAGATATAAGTAGATTGAAATAGGTGGATAGATGGCTATAAGAAAACTGAGACACATGGATGCAGACACTGACCAAGGCAAGTAGAGGGGTGCAGACTGAACAATGTCAGCAGGTGGGTGCAGAATGACCAAGGCGAGCAGGTGGGTGCAGATTGACCAAGGCGAGCAGGTGGGTGCAGATTGACCAAGGCGAGCAGGTGGGTGCAGAATGACCAAGGCGAGCAGGTGGGTGCAGAATGACCAAGGCGAGCAGGTGGGTGCAGAATGACCAAGGCGAGCAGGTGGGTGCAGAATGACCAAGGCGAGCAGGTGGGTGCAGAATGACCAAGGCGAGCAGGTGGGTGCAGAATGACCAAGGCGAGCAGGTGGGTGCAGAATGACCAAGGCGAGCAGGTGGGTGCAGAACGACCAAGGCGAGCAGGTGGGTGCAGATTGACCAAAGTGAGCAGGTGGGTTTAGACTGACCAAGGCGAGAAGGTGGGTGCAGACTGACCTAGGCAAGCAGATGGATATGGTTGGACTGAGACAGCTGGCTACAGGCAGACTGAGATGGACAAACAGAAAGAACTAGAATAAACCAAATAGATACAAAATGCCAGAGAGGGTTAGAGATGAAAGGATTGAAAGAGACTGATACAAAATGAGTGAAGTAGGTAAATATGAAGGGTTTGAAATTGATATGAATAAACAAGATTGATATAATGAGATAGTGAAATAGGTATGAAAAGATGAAAGTAAGAACATAAATTGATATATAAAAAAGTTGGCAGAGGAAAAGTTAAAAGTTCTTGGCCTGACCAGGACATACTTCTTTCCCAAAATTAGATAGGTATTGAGAAAAAGACTGAAAATAAATATCTGACCAGAATACAATGAGCAGGTAGACGTTCTTTGTGTACCTGTAAAAATTGTGGTAATTTACAGACAGCTCCAAGATTGGAAGATTATACAGTGCTAAACTTTTAACTGAGGTGAAACTGGCTCAGAAATAACCAGTCTCAATCCTGACTTTCACTACACATGTTTGAAGTGTGCACCCAACTACTTTAACATTCAAGCAGATCTGTATATAAGTAAATGGAAGCACATGTCATGTGGTAAAGTTTAACAAGTCAGTCTTCTAAGCCATTGCTACAGAGTTTGCTCTTTCCCTGCTGACCTTGTGCCAAAGTTAATGATCTCTGTCGTTTATCTGACTGTGCTGTCACTGTTTTGAGGAGAATAATTGTGTTGTTTTGAAGAAACCTGAAGACGAGGATTCTGATGATAGAAGGTGGCAGCAATCAATATTAATTTTCGAATCAGTCATGATAAGTGATTGCAATAAATGATAACAGACAAAGAGCTTCAAAGTATTGGTAAGAAAATGTTTCTCAAGATCTGAAAATATTAGTGTAGTCTCAAAGCCTTTTCTATTTGCCACGTCTCTTCATAACGTGGGTGATTATGGCTTTCCACAACTTCTTATCAAACTATACAAACTGTTTTTAACACAAAAAAATGAGTTTAAAAATATATATATATATTAGACATTGTTATATACCGGACCTATGAACACTAATGGGTATGTCTCAATCCTTATAAATACGTTGAACAAGTGGGGGTAATATGCTGTCTAAGTAGTCCCCCACTAGCAGTGGTTTACCTACTTCACACCACTGGTGAGCATTGTGTTTTGTTGATGTTATAAAGATTACCATTTTATTTCCAACCTCCATTTTGATTATTCCGCATTCAGTAACCTTTCTTAGGTTACAACAGACATAAAGTTCTTATCTGATATCCAAAGCTAAGCAAGATTGATCCTGGTCAGTAACATTGATGAGTGATTGCTTGAGAATACCAGGTGCTGTAAGCTTGGATGTGCAGGTGGTGTAATGGATAACAACTCAGAATTAGAAATTGGAGGGCAGAGTTTGAATTCGGGTTGAATTTGTAAAGCTTTTTGAAGCTGTTCACTTATGTGATACATTTGAATTTGAATTGGAGCATTACCAACAAAGGTTTATATATAACCAGTATACCATATTGACAATATTGTTCTTGATCATGATAGAAAAAGTCAAAATTGCTTGGACAAAAACATCAATTTGGGACATTTTCTCCATAATTTTGATGTGACAGAAATTATGTCAAAACTGGAAAATATAATAAAAAAAATGAAAACAGCAGATCTTGTCAGTTGAATTGAACAAAAATTCTTCAAATGAATTCTTGCTAAATACAAACACACACACACACACATTGGTCAGATCTCTTATGGTGTGAATTTGCTAGTCACCATATAATGTTGGTTTCAATATCCACATTGTTTATATCTACAGACACTATATTTGCTATATTAAGCAATCTTCCTCTCTAAATGTAGCAAGTCTTAATATTTTTATATATAAAAATTAATACATACATAGGGTGCTATATATTTTAAAACTCACTTTTAGCTGGCCATGAGTATAAGATGACACACCAAATTTTACCATTCACTTTCAAACAGGTCAAGAGCATTAACATAGCTTCTTCAAGTTTGATACAGGAAAAGAATATGCACACAGCTCTTTAAAGAAAACATGGAGATTACCAACTTCTTGAAAGTAATCAAGTTAACAGACAGAAGAAGAGGTGTCTGTGTGTAGACCCTTACAAGTGATGCATACAACTTTATAACATCACTGACGATGCTTCGGGTTGTGAGCAATGAGCACCATGTTATACTATTCTACTTTCAACTGTGAGGTACTGAGTGGTTCAACAGGATGGTTATATATGATCCAACAAGATTCTTCTCCCTCTCACAGGGCCACATAGTCCAGCAATGGCTAGCTCAGAATTCTCAAAATCATGTCACCTTAACATATGACCATTTATCTTTCCTGGTTGAATGCCTGAGACAATATCTGGGAGCCCAAACAGTACCCCACACCCTCAACAATACCATTGTGAATCTAATAGATGACACAGATAAGAAACACCTGATTTGGGAATGTCATCATTTTCAATGTTGCATCAAAGGAGTCTTTGATGCTTAGAGTAGTTTTATTGAATAATCCGTTTCTTCTTTTTTTTCTAAGTTGAACATGTATATAAAATTTTTCGAAAATATACTTTGTATTTGATATCTTCGTATTTCTTCCTATTATAATCAATTCCCATTTACCTGGCAAACCCCATATATATATGTGTGTGTGTGTGAGATTTCACCCCAAGCAAAGCAACAAACCCACCAAGATACAGAATAAATTAAGACAAAACATAACAGTTGATATTGCATTTAAATTTTTGAAGATCAAACTTGATTGCAAAGCAATATGCCAGAAGAGATTTCCACAATTGATAAGTGCAAGAAAAGAAAAGACAAATCTTAATAAGAACTAAAAAGGACATGAATTTGTGGAGTGCCATCATTGTCAACACCCTGAGAGGATACAGTAGAAACTATCTGGAAACTTATGAGCAGCTTGTGGAATAGTTTGTCATTTATGATTTAATCTCAGAAAGTCAGACAGAATGTCAGAGCTATGTGAGTGAATTCAGAGTTCAATTTTATTTCATGCATTTATTTTTTTTTGGTGGGGTCTGTAATTTTGAGGCCAACTGCAATATTGGCTTTTATTACTTATTAGCTGACATCCTGTTTCTTATGTTCTGGCTTGTTTGTTAAGCAACATCTCTCACTAACCCTGAATTCGATTAATGAAGAAAACCATAAAAAGGTTCTCTATAAAACGGGACTGTTTCTTAATTACTGATAATTGCTCCAACCTGAAATGGAAGACATGAAAGTACCAATAATCCTTAATTAATTACTTGTTTTGGCGACTCAAGACTCTCGGCCGTATTCATTGTTTGCAAAGAAAATGACTGTACCGGAAATAAGCAGAAAGAATGAGAAAGCAAGGAACAACAGAAAAAAGCACAAAAAAAGAAAAGAAAAGATTATTGTTTATATAAGGTATTGTGTATTCTGGCTAATTTCCCAACATTATTGAACCAACCCCAGTGAAACAACATAGGGGCAATAATAAATGTCGTTGTAATGGGAGTTGCAGCAGTCATCACTGAAGTAATAAATCAAAATAATCATTGTAGGCTGATGAAGAAAAAGAAGTATGTATTTTTAGCAATAACATTGAGGACAAAAAAAAAGAAATAATTTAATTGCTTAATGTTCTTTTAACTGGTTTGGGCAAAGAACAAGATAAAGTTAGGAAACATAGTAATCGCAGCAAGCACAATTATTATTATTGTGACATATACACTACAAATGCTTCGTGGACACCCATGTTTAAGTAGAAATCCTGTTTCTTTAAACACTGTAAATTACATCTACTGGTCTGCACATGTGAAAGACTTGTGCCCCTCTGGAGAAGAAACCACCATCTGACCTGGTGTGATTTTGACTGTGATTTCAAGAGAAAAAAAAATATGACATAAAAAAATCCATTGACTCTTTAGAAAAATGCATAAATATATGTATGTATGCATGTATGTAAAAGTTGATATTGAAGTCAACAACAGGCAGTTGCCTCTTGGCGTTGACCTCAGTGTCCACTTCTATATTTATATATGGTCTATTTCTGTTATTGAGCACATTTACCCACAAATATAGCATAGCTTAAAAGTATATTTTTATTATATATATATATATATATATATATATATATATATATCCATCAAAGTGTCAGGTAAATTAATACCAATGTCCGAACATTATATTTTTTAAAAGTGCTCAATACAGAGTAGAGCTTAATAATAATAATATTTATTAACAATTATAACAAAAACATGTTATAAACCACTGCATAAATGTAATCATGTTTCTGCACTGCATGTGCTTCTTTAGGTGGTAGTGGTGGTCAACTGGAGAATAAATGATCATTTTAAATTTTAAAAGCACCAGTACCCTCACAGGGAGTAGAGAAGGGGACAAAAATATGCCTAAATTTCTAACATGCTAAGAGGCCATCTCGAGTAACCAATCAGATGTAAGACCTTTGATGAGTTTGAAGTTAACTTACTTGTTGGATTCCTGATGGCTGTACAAGTTATTTCAAATCACACTTAGATGTTAAGTAAGTGTCAAACTTTGGTCTTAAGTCAATAAGCTAACATAAGAATATAAACTATCGAGATAAACCTGTCTACGCTCCCGAATATATATGGACAGTTTATTTTAAAATAATTCTTATCCCTCTTTTTCTCTCGCTCTCTCTATATCTGTGTGTGTGCATGTTATATATATATATATATATATATAAAATTGTGTATTTCAGCAGAAATCCCTATTTTATATAAGTTTCATTAAAAATGACTGACAAGGTACTGCGGTAAAACCTTTTATTCAGTTTTTCTGGTGTTCATATAAGTGTTTTCTGTTCTGGACATAAAGTGTGTAAAAATTGTTCAAATGTTCTGCATATCTGAGTGCTTTTGGCTATTCTTTTGGACATTATCAAGGATGATTTTTATTAATTATTTTTTTATTTTAAACTGAATGTATAGATTTTTTATGTATGCATCGAGAGTTATAGGAATGTTTTAATTTCAAAATCTGCAACAAACTTGTAGAAAATAGCCTTATCCAAAGGTTAAAAAGGATTAAAAGTTAAGGAAGCACTAATAATAATAAAAAAAAAAAGCCAACACTCAATAACTTCAAATATGAACATGGCCACAATGTGCTGACTGTGTTTGGAAAATAAAACATTGTCTCTTTGACAAAGTGACCATGGTGAGATTCAAACCAGTACCTGATAATCAGAACTCAAACATTCTAATCATTCAGCCATGTGCTCACACACACACACACACACACACATGCACATATATATATATATATATATATATAATGAATTGGGATTAAATACAGATTGAAATCCAACAGATTGATAGGATAATGAACAAATAGGAAACGTTTATAAATCTAACATGTTTCATGTTTATTAAAGCTTCATCAGCAAATGAGATATATAGAGAGAAAGAAATTCTGGTATTTTTATTTTTGCATTGTTTGATTTTCATTGGTTCAGCAGATTTCATGTGCATTTGACTTGTTAAGCAGCATTAGTATAAGTTATGACATTCTGAGCTCAAGAAGAGAGAGTACATCATTTTGAAACTCAGAAAAAATGATTATCATCTGAATCCCATATAGATAAACTAGAATTATGATACTTACAAACATAAAGCAATATTGATATTTTTTAGTTGGGCTTTGAATCTGTTACTTTTTCTTTTAGCTTACCATTACTGTCTTGAGTAATTTTTTGCTATTTCTTTTAATCCCTGTTCTGCCAACCATTTACAGAAGCTCATTAATTTATGCACGGTTTTCCTCTGTCCCACTTGCTTTTTATATGACTTGTGACTGTCAAATTTTCTAAGCCCACTATATATAAGCATTTCTATTGTCTCTTCCTGATATGTAGTATAAGTGTCTTTTTTATTCTATTTCTATTTTCTCTAAAACTCTGTTGTTGGTCAAATGTTTGGCCCATAGGATTCTCAGTGTTCTTCAGTAGAACTAGATTTCTGCTGCCTCAAGTCTCTTCTTCATCTGTCAAGAAATTGTCCAGCATTCACTGCCATATTGGAAGACTGATATTATATAACAGTTCACTATACTTTGTTTCTAATTAAATTATCCAGTTTCTTAGTTTTTTTCCTTAGCTTTTGGAAGGCATCTTTCACTATCCCAATGCACCTTTGGATTTCATTGTCATATTTTCCATCCTCTGTCAAAATGATTTGGAGATATTTAAATTTTTGTACTAGGTTGATTCTGGCATCTCCATTTTGTATGTTGTGCTGTTCATTTTGCTGATAACCATAGATTCTGCCTTCTTTTGCAATTGATGATTAATCGTTTCTTTTTGGTTTCCTTTACGAGATTCTGTATGAGTTCCTTCCTGCAGTTTCCTTTCTATGGCTGCTATCAATACTGTGTCATCTGCTGTATATCTAATGATTTTGGCTGCCAATATTGGATACTAGTAGTAACTGGGAATCTCTCAGAATCACCAGACTGTAACAGTTGAATGTCTGGTGAAAAGACACATTAAGCATACATAGAGAATGTGACTCAATAAGTTAAAGTTAGGACAGTTATACCATAATCCCTCCTTCCCTACTTCTCAGCCATGTTCCACATTTTGTAATTTGTGTGTATGTATGTATGTATGTATGTATGTATGTATATATATATATATATATATATGACCTTGCCATATATATATATATATATATATATATATATATGACCTTGCCATATATATATATATATATATATATATATATATATATATATATGACCTTGCCATATATATATATATATATATATATATATATATATGACCTTGCCATATATATATATATATATATATATATATATATGACCTTGCCATATATATATATATATATATATATATATATATATATGACCTTGCCATATATATATATATATATATATATATATATATGACCTTGCCATATATATATATATATATATATATATATATATGACCTTGCCATATATATATATATATATATATATATATATATGACCTTGCCATATATATATATATATATATGACCTTGCCATATATATATATATATATATATATATATGACCTTGCCATATATATATATATATATATATATATGACCTTGCCATATATATATATATATATATATATATATATATATATATATATGACCTTGCCATCTGTAGATAGTAAACTGTGATTTCACCTATCCATGTATGGCTCAGTCAACAACTTTCCTGTTCAAAGCTTTCTTTAAATTAAATTCTGTTTGATTAAATTTGGAAAATATATTTTCAATATGAACAAAAATTGACATAGATGTAACGTTGAAAGCAGTTAAATTTTGTCATCACATAATGTAGAAAATTATGATTTTTCAAATGTCCAATTGGGAAGGGGAAAAAAAAGCCTCTTTTTTGTTTATATTTCTGAGAAGAGGTATTGTACTTATTTACATTGTTCGGACTGTTGAACTCATCTTTATTGTCATATTCATGATGCTTCAACCATTTTATGCTCCAGCCTTCTTCTGGTGATTGGAATTTTGAATTGAACCCTTTATTTTATTCACCAGGGTAGATAGTTCTAGTTCCATGTGCCATGCTTCTTCCGGATGTTGCAGTTATGTCCCTTGAACTTAACACTCCAAGCTTTTGTTCACCACTACAGTAGCCAGCAAGTCACTGGATCCAAACAACTCTTTTATCCACTGGGCCATGTATCCTTGAGACATCTGGAAGAGGAATGGAATGTGGAACTAGAACAGGCTATCCCAGTGGATGAAATAAAGGGTTCAGTTCAAAATTCCAGTCACCTGAAGAAGGATGGAGCACACAACGGCTGAAACATTGTGAATATGTCAATAAAGATGAAGACAACAGTCTTAGCAAAATAAATAATGTAAATACTTTTTTTTCATATTTCCTCTAATACATAGCTTGGAGACCACAGAAAGTAGAGGGTTATTGCTATTAAAAAGGCCATGCCTGTGAAATGAATGAAAGAGAATGTAGTGGAAAGATAAGGATTGACATTTGGTGTGAAGATTTTAAAATTGTCGTGTTCAGATATGCATCCACATGTGATTCTGTTCCATGGCAACAGTTCTTAGTGAAAAAGTTGTCTGAGTGGAATTTTTTCATTACATTTGGAACAGAGAGGAAAGAGGGTGATTCAATAAGTAGCATAGTGTGTCCGAGCTGTGATGATCTGAATTGGTGGAACAGAGGGTTGAACTTCATTTGAATACTTCTCATGGAAATAGCGATAGAATAGTGATAGATTTGTAATGTTGCATCTATGGGAAAGAGGCTGTAATGTGGAGAATATATCTCCCCAACAAAGTGAGGAATGACTAGTTCCAGCCTGGATAGTGCAGCAATATTCAATATTTGGTCTAATCTAAAATATAACAGAAGGTGTCAGCTACTTCCTGAAACAATAGAGTGAGCAAATGGCATTTTTAGCAATTTGAAACCCAACAGGCATTAAAAGCATGGGTCCCTATGGTGAGGGTCTGAAGGGTGGTAAGGAAATGATTCTTGTATTTTGAAGATTTAACATTACATCCAAAATGACATCATGTTTTTCTGGTGTGGTTCAGCTTCACATAGCCGTTTTATGAATGATGTGACTTTTTGGTTTAATTTGAATTGCAACACTCCACAAACAATGACAGGATGTAGCCAACAAAATCTTGTCTACCACAATGACAACATCTATGTTTCAATAATAACTGAAAACATTGAAAATACTTGAAGAAAAGTCAAACAAAACTTTGGACAGATTTTTAGTTTTGATCCTACTATGCTAGGTTCTGTTAGAAAATTGATAAGATTTGATAAAAAAAAATTAAACTTAGTCATTTGAATTTAGCAAAATTTATGTAACTTTGATAAAAAACAGGCAAAAAATTTCATTAAAGATTTTAGTTTATTTTTTTATTTATTTTAGAACACTTTCATGGTAGTTGTAATGTATGAAAAATATGAAACTTGCAAAGCGAGAAAAAAACGAAATCTCTTTGATAATTTCTTACTAAAATCAAAGTTCTTGGACATTGGACAATTTGTATTCAGATGTTTACTATAAATAAGAAAAATGGTAGAAAATAGAGAAAGAAAACTAATAAAAATGTCTTAATGAGAAATATTTGTTGTTCTTTAACCAAACATGTATAAATTAAAAATTGGTGCCTAAATATACCTAATATACAAATATACTTCTGTGTGAGTGTGTTGGACAGGTATATGTCTTTATTCTTGCTTTCTTTCTTTTTCTGCTTCTCCTGACAGATGACAAGACGAAACAGAATTAAGGATGGCAGCGAGGTCCTCTCTTACCCTCCCCAAACTCCACGTTTTGAGGAAAATAAATAAATAAAACTCTTATGCATAAAACAAAATATGGCTTCACCAAACTAAGCCAAACAAAACTTGTCAAGATGTCTTTTGTCATTTTTAGTTCTTCTTACCTTTTCAAATATCAGGGCTTTACAACATGCTGTCTTCAATTTTGCCTCCATGTTTGTTTGTGCCTCCATGAATATTGTTGTACCATTATTTTTTTTAGTTCTTTTTTTTTTCTTACTTATATGTTCATTTAGCATTAGATGGGCTGCAGGTGACAGCTTATTTAGTTTTTTGCTTTTCAACTTGTTGCTCTGTTTCAAATTTTCTATATATTTTGCTTTTTTTTCATTTCTTTTTCTCTTTTTTTCTTATAGGTTTTTCTTTACCTGTGAGTTCTTCTTGTTCTTTTCCCTGTTCTTTTTCTTTCACTTTGTTTTTTTTGTTTCTTTTTCCTTTCTTTCTTGGATTTTTTTCCTTTTATTTCTTTCATTGCTCTTTTTCTTAAATTTATTTTAATATTTATCTCTCTTTACCTTTCAGTCCTCATGTTGTTTTTTTCTGTTTTTCATTTCTTTTTTCTTTCTTTTCATTGATATTTTTTCTATATTTATCATTTTTCTTTTCAGTTCATTTTGTTGTTGTTTTCCTTTGTCTTTATGTTTTGTCTTTTTTTTATTTCTTTCACCTCATTTTTTGTTCTTTGATTTCTTTATCTTATTTATCTTTCTTTATCTTATTTATCTTTATTTAACTTTGAGGTCTTTTTTGTTCCTTAGCCTCCTTTCCTTTCTTTTTTTTTTTTTTTTTTATTTATCTTCATTTCCTTATACTTAGACTGTAAGATGTTGCTATGACAACTATAGAAACAGTTCTTCTTTAAATTGCTTCTTCCATGGCAATCTTCCATCTTTCTTTTTTTACCTCTTGTTCTTCTGTTTGTTTCATTGTTTATTTCTTGACTGAGACTTTCAGAAGTGTTTTTTTTTTTATTTTTTAAATTTATTTATTTATTTTTTTTGCTAATGCCACACTTCCCAAGCGACATTACTGCCGAAAACTGGAATCACAGTCATGATACCCTTTTTAACTTGTCAACTTTCTTCTTTCCCATTATGCAGTCATTCATCATTTTCCCTCGCTCCTCTATTTATTTCACTGTTTCTCTTGGCCTTACTCTTTCTCTTTAGTTTTCTTTCTCTTTTTCTCACAATCTCCTTTTCTATTTTACTCTCCCACAATTTAGCTGATTCCTTGCTCTAGCCACTGCTGCCATTTCTCATTCACATTTTGGTCTTTGTCAAGGGACTAACGGCTTTTAATTGTCATTCACCTGGGCAGGTGAGAGAATTGAGAGTGACTTAGCTTAGAACATACTCAGCTTCTACATATATATAAGTGGGCACTCAAGACAACACAGGGTGGCGACAGTCTGTTTCATGCTTGAAAGCAATTTTCAGGCCATCCACTGGTGACTCATCCTCATTCCCTTCATATTCTATTAGTAA
This sequence comes from Acanthosepion esculentum, assembly GCA_964036315.1. Classification (NCBI taxonomy): domain Eukaryota; kingdom Metazoa; phylum Mollusca; class Cephalopoda; order Sepiida; family Sepiidae; genus Acanthosepion; species Acanthosepion esculentum. The sequence goes on from OZ038479.1 coordinate 90,974,000, forward strand.
GGAGGAAGTAACATTTTATTTTTTTTTTTTTTTTTTTGAAAGAAGCTTTATGGAACATACTCCTGAGAAGATGCTTTCCTCATCACTACAGTCATAAGCTCTAAAGTCAACTATTATCTATCCTACATATTCTCATGATATGCACTTACAGCAACCTCATTCAGTAATCTGATTTTGTGCCTTTTATCGGATGAACATTAATCATATATAATGAATACTGAGTCAATTCAGATTTCAAAGACGTGTCGCTAATCCTACCAATAGACAAGGAAATATCATGAGGTGTTTTAATTGTAATTCTACAAAATACTTTGCAAAAATTGTTATTATCATCATAAAGATAAAAAAAAGCATATGGAGTTAACATAATACTGTTAAATGGTGAGCCTCATTTGTATGAGTTAATTAAAAAGTTGCTTCAAATGGGAATACTAGGTAGTGGTTGTACAAAAACTGTGACTGGTAAGTTCTATTGAGGGTTTTTTTTTCTTGCACTTCTTGTAGAACTCTATTCTAGCGCCATGCTTTCCAACCAACTTTTGTCTTCAAATCTTGAAAAATTTAAATGCAATGTCAATCGTTATCTACTGTCTTCTTGATTAATCTTCTATTGTTCTCGCTCCTTAAAAATTTTTCTTTTCTTTTATTCTTTCACACTCAGTAACCCCTTGTGTCTTAGTGGCTTTACTGCTTTGCATGGGGTGATATGACTTTTTAAAAAAATGCTTTTCTTGCACCCTTAATGGATAAAGAAAGGAGTTTTGTTAAATATTTCCCAAAAATTCACATTTGGAGAGAGAGTGCAAGTTAGCACAACTGAAAAAGTCACACTTCCATCATTCATTGACAGGAAAAAGTTACAATTGAAGCATGTATAGTAAATAAGGATATTCCGCTTCTTGTGAGTAAAGTTTCTAACAAAATGGCTAAAATTGTTTTAAATTTTACTAATGATGCAGCTTGTGCTTCGAGTGATACAGTGAATTTAATCTGAACCTCATCAGGTTACTACTGTATTCCCCTTACCAACAAGTTACTTCATAAACAAAGTGATTCAAATTCACAAATTTCTTTGTTATATATGCCTGCACTAAAATAGTTAACATGAAAAGAAAAAAAAAAGTCAAGGAAATTATGTCCACACAAGAAAAATTTGGCAAATTTGTTAAGGAAAAGAGAGATTTTCGTGATGAGGTTATCCCTAAAAATATTACAGGAATGTTTTGACTCTTGTGAAATGTGCATAAAGTATAAACATCCACCATTATGTCTTTATGTGGTTATGCTTTTAGATTTTTGTGTCCATAAATATATAAATACAAATTAATTATGTTGTTACTGTGTCCATAAAAAATTATAATTAATTACTGTGTCAAAAATAATTCTAATAAAATAGTTATAACAATTATAATTAGCATTAATTCAATAGTTCTAAACCAATGAGAATCAACTGTACTTTTCTCCTCTACACACAAATTCGCTATTGGACAAGCAGTTAATACAGACAGGTCATCAACATGTGTGTCAATAAAAGTTTTAGTTCCTTTTTCAGGCTATAATAGTTACATTACTCTTAGCATTCAACAAAAAATTTGAGGTAATTAAACCTCAAACACTTCTCATAATTTCCAATTACATTATCTGAACTCTCATTATACACATTTATAAAAAAAACTTACAAGAAAGACTGTATACACTTTAGTTATTCTTATTTTTCTCTCAGATTCCAATCCATATTTAATCTACATTTGACACCTAACTCACAATTTTACTCAGTATTACTGTCTCTTGATTTTCCAACACCACATAACAACCAGATAATAAATAATACTCATTTTGTTGTTTCCACATCTTACTGTTTCTCATTTTTACTAGTATTATAAATGTAAGGGGGTTTATAATTATATCTTCTGTTATAAAAAAAAAAAAAAATTAAAACAATGAAAAAGGAATGCTGGGAAATAAAATAATTTTGAAAAATTAAAAAAAAAAAAAATTACAAAAAAGTTACTTTTGATGTTAGCCAAAAACAAGGTTCACACCAGTGTCTGGGAGCCTGGTCAAAAGGATATAAGCTGACAGCTCTGGGATAAATAAGCAGAAGGGATGGTAAAAGAAATCACGGAACACAAAGTGACTACCAGAGAAACCAGCTATGCATGGCATGTGAAGTCGTTAAGAGGTCATCTGCTGATGATATTTTCTGCCTTTCCTAGGACTGAGAAAAACACAGTAGATTGAGGCTGACCTATTCCCAAGCTGACTTTTACTAGCAAGGTCTGATTTTGAAACTACCCTTTATTGAGCTGAAACGGACTTTCTCCAGATTGCTACCTAATACCAGTTTTATAAACGAACATACACTGTATATCAAAGGACTCACTCTAAATAAAATAAATGAAAATATATTATTTATTTTATACCCTTGAGTCAGTTTGTTTTATTTCCAAAGTTCTGATAAAATAAATCCCAACTCTCTCTGGCACTTACCACACATTTATCGACTAAACGATTCTCCTAGACTTTGGTACAAGAAAGTGAAAGTAGTAGTATTACACTTGGGAGGCAATGTTAGTGGCTATGATAATGCATAGGAATTTTTGTTAGCTATTGCCTTCGATTTTTAAAAGAACAGATTATAGAAAACTTAAAAATATTTAAGGTAGGCTTACATACAAATTGGTATCTGGGATGAGGTGGAGTGACAACTAATCAAGACTCATATATTCCAACAATAACCACAATTAATATTGCTCAAAGCCGCATTAGAGAGAAAAATGAGGAATTGACTCCAGAAAAAAAAAACTGCTTTGAAATGGTTAAGTGGATAAATGATGTGTGTTGTTTCACAAAGTAGGATATTAGGTAAGAAAAATATGCTCTGAGCAATACAGGAAAGCACTCAATTGTTCAAATATTACATGAAACAAAACAAAGCCTATATAAAATTGAAATGTAATGAAACTGCACTCAGACTTCCTAACTTAGGTAACCCTAAAAATATGAAAGTTCTTGCAAAGTTTGATGCTCTCTATGCTAATCTGGAATACGGGTTTTTCCAGGGTAGTCTGATTATTTTTATTTAAGGTGAGAACAACCAAATGGCATCCATAAGTTGGAAATATGAAAGATTTGACAGGGTAACCAAAATTTAATTGGTATCAGACATTAAGATGACAAAAAGTTACTTGGTATCCCACAATGAGCTGACAGAAAATCTGCCAAGAAAGGTGAAATGTTCGAACAATTTGGATGAAAATTTACAATGGATGATCTAGAAATCAAAGCACTTGCCATACATTTTTGACTGATTAAATTCCATTAGATTTTAAATTAAAGCAGCATTTTTTTAAATTGAAATTATGGGTAGACACATTATGGTAAGCAACTAATTCATAGAGTATGTTGTTTCGTTAAAGTTATCTATTGCGTTCCCATAAGTTTTAATGATCTCTCTGATGTCATCAGTTCCCAGGTAGGTACCTATGCAGAGAAATGTCATCGAAAATATACGTTCTCATTCTCTATAGTTGAATGTTATAGCACATTAGATCAATTGATGGTTCCCTGTAGGATACAGGTTCGATTCCTGTCAGAGAACACATATTTTCTACAAAATATCTTGAATATTCAGCTCAGTGAATGTAATTAATACTGTTTATTTAAAAAGCAGCATTTATTTAAACAAATTGTATCTATTAAATAACATATAAACAGGAAATGTATTTTACACACAAATGTCGAGAGGAAAATCTTTTATGCAGATGTTTTATTCTTTGATCAACTTTATCAAAACAAATGTTGAGATTTTATTCAGAAAATT
>OZ038479.1:90980322-91030322 GCA_964036315.1 Acanthosepion esculentum
TTCCACTTTCTGTTTTAAGAACAATTACGCCCCAGGACAACTAAAGAAACATTTCTGAGGTGTAAATAGTATATACTTGGTGTGACAGATAAACTGTCATCTAAATTATGCAAAAATGAAAATAACACTGACATCTCATTTTAACAGATATATTTACCAAATTTGCACAGAAGTATCTTGAAATATTAAATAGAGAATTTATTCAATAAAATTGCCATTGCCTTCAACCATGGCCTCTAGACAATTTTGAATCTCCTGTAACTCTTCTGGACGGTCTCCTTGTTTAAGTTGGTGCATGCTGCCATAATCCTTGCTTTCAGTTCATCATTGACGAGTTTTGTTGGTCTCTCACACAACTGTGTCCCACAATTAATAATCAAGAGGGTTGCAATCTGGGGAGTTAGGTGGCCAGATGTAAGGGGTGATGTGGTCTCAGAAATTGTCTTACAGCCATGACTAGATTCTCTTGCATAAGTGGCATGGTGCAGAGTCCTGTTGCCAGACATAGTATCTTCCAGCAGCCACCCTGTTGACTCAGGACAACACTACCTCCTCAAGGCACTTGATATCGGCTTCTGTGGGAAGATGAATGATAGCATAACATCACTATCATCATTTATCACTCTAAATACCTTCGTAATCACCATTAGACTCATCCAATTCTTTCTAAATCCTATGCACTGTCCTCTGATTGACACCCAAACATCATGAAATGTCTATATTGGAGCTTCTGGCACAAATGCCAAGCTGTACAGCATGCTGTTTACAAATTTTCCATGGTCCTTTTTTTCTCTCAGATGGTACCCAACTGAACCTACTATACAAGATCAAAAACAAACAGCATGCATGCAGAAAATTAAATATATAAAATGGCAACAATTTACCCATTGCATCCTGTCTTTATTAAATTGACAAGGGCATCTGCCATTGAACTCATTGGTTGGATTTGAGTCATTTTCTCTGGCTTATCAACCCTTTGCAGGCTATTTAAAGCCAGAAAATATTTTTAGATTGTAAAAATATATTTTTGTGATAATGATATTTTAGTCATGCTAAGTCTTACTAATGAAGAAGAGGTGAATTCATACATTTCCCAAGGGTATTTGTATGTAAGTGAATATAACAAACTCAATGGAAAACTGGAACTCTGCACTCCAATTAAAAATTCTGAGCCATTATCCATTACACCGCCCACATATCCAAAGGGTCACTCATCAAGGTACTAATGAGGATTGACGTTACTTAACTCTGGTGATCATACAGGAACCAGTGTTTCAACATGAAGTAGTTGGATTCAGTTAGCATTGCTTTTATATTTGATACTTATACAGTGTACTGATAGAAAACGGCATTCCTGTTTTCCTTCCAGAGGTCAGTGTACAGATGATGAGAGGAGTGGCTATAATGACGACAGAGGTATTCATAATTGCAATATGAATGATCTTGAGCAAAGAGTAAACATTTTTTACAAAGTGTGAAAAGAAGTATGACTCGAAAGAAACCATTCCCAAACAGAAACAATGATATGGAATTGGAATGAAAGTGCTGATAGCGCCAACCCTGAATCCATCATAAACATTCAAGAGTTGGAATTAAAAAATACTAAACACTTCAAATATATGGATCAGTTATAACAGATTTAATATTGGACATAAGGAAATTAAAATAGGCTGCTCTAGAGGCAGTTTCATCCTACACTGCAACAGGCTACAAAACCAAAACATTAACCTAAGAACTTGAGCCACTTTCTTAAATAGCCTTGTCAGTTTGAGATTTTCACTTCTATCTAAACTGTCAACTTTATACAATCTCTTTTTCAGATCAATGATTAAAATGGTTTTGATTGAATGAAGCCTGTAGCACTTAATGTGGACCATCTATCTTCAAGCCTCATGAACTGACACTATATAATTACAAAGAACTACATCAAATAACAGAAACCACATCACGTGAAGACTGCCAACAGCTGTAAAAACTAAAATGTATAGCACATGTAACTGTAAGAGGAAATAATGACCGAAACAAGATGTTGGTGCTCCACATGACTTTAAAGAAAAAGTAAAGAAGGAAGTCCCTCATCAATACTAGAAAGAGCAATAACAGTTATTGAACTTGATAAACCATTTTCCAGATTTTATGAATTGTAGCCAACAGTTGCACTGGCTATTTAAATGCCAAATGTTCCCTTTTAAGGAAACAGCCAATGTTACCATTACAGAGCTGTCCAAAATTACTTAGATATGTTTCATTAAGTTTTGCCATTTTTTTTTTTCAAATTTCATCGGGGACGACTTTTATTTTATAATCACTGCTGCTTACTTAGCAATCATAGACTGTAAAGATAATGCTTTCATGTTCAAACTACAATCTTTGGCTCTTTACCATCCGTTCATGCAAACTCATTAAGTTCTTCCCCATTTATTTTATTTTTGCCTTTACTGTATCCTGTGAGTGTCAAATTCTCCAGACCCTTTTACTGTGACATAAATTTCTGCATTCTCTTTTTATGTAACATATCATTTGACATTGAAGCTGAACTGTTGAAAATAGCCCACTTTATTCCTAAATACAATAACAAGTTCCTCTATTTTATGACAGAAGTCTGGAATCAGAAAAGTGGGGTCTATCATGCTTCAACGCATTATGGAAACAGAAAGATAGCCCTCAAGACCTTCACACATACAGAGATGTCTCAGTTGGATCCATTATGGTGTAAGAATTAACATTATATTAACTAGGCTCCTCACAGCCCAGTTTAGTTTCTGTTCTGGAAAGAGAGGCAACAATGGCATATATGTTATCAAACAACTCCAAGAAATTACTTACTTAATAGGAGACTATACCTGCTTTATTGACCTCACAGCAACATATGACCACGTCAACAGAGACTTCCTCTTCTCATCCATTAGAAACTGGCTTCCAAGCTCCAAATCCACTGAATGCATCCGTCTAATAGAGGAACTAAATCAATCTACAGATGTCTGGTGAAGACTCCAATACAGAAATATTTCAAACCTCATCAGGAGTAGAACAAGGAGGAAATGAGAGCCCCATTCTATTTAATCTTTTCCTAGCCTATGCCCTGAGCATTTATAAACACAGATGTGATGAGATGGGCACTGACCATTTTAACATTCCATACCATATCCCAAATGAATCTACCAATAGAAGACAATGATCTATCCCAAGGCTAATGTTATGATGATGATGATGGGGGCTATGCTGATGACACAGGTGTTCATAGTTCGGATAAGAATGATCTTCAACAGAAAATCAATATCCTCTATCAAGTGTTCCAAGAAATGGGACTGAAGGTAAACATTTCCAAAACAGAGACTATGATCTGGAATTGGAATGAAAGCAGTGATAGTGCCTACCTCAAATCCATCATAAAAATTCACCATGTGGCATTAGTAAATATTAAACACTTCAGATACCTCAACATATGTATCAGCTATAACAAATTAGGTGCAGGAGAAAAAGAAATTTAACATAGAACAGGCTGTGCCATAAGTAGTTTTGCTTTACACTGCAAATTACTATGAAACCAAAACATCAACCTGAAAAATCATTCTTTACTAGCTTCATCTACAACCATGAAAGTTGGTTCACTGTGTCACACCAGAAGGTTTTTCTCACCTGAGTCCCTCCTTCAAATCTAAAAATCAACAATTCATGGAATACTGCTGCCATATATGGTCTGGTGCTCCCACTGTTTATGTTAAGGTCCTAGACAAAATCCAGAAACAGATATGCAATGTGGTTGGTCCTGATCTGGCATCCCGTCTGCAGTTGTTATCTCACAGACATGCTGTGGCTTCCTTCTGCCTTTTCTACGAGTACTTTCATGGCAACTGCTCTGATGAGCTACTTTCACCAGTTCCCAAACTGCATGAATTTAAGCATGCTACTAGGTTGGCATCTCAGTCTGACCCTTTTAGCCATCTCTTCTATTCCAACAGCTTCTTATCTCGCACCTCCCATCAGTGGAACTCCTTTCCTATCACTTGCTTCCCTGATAGCTAAAATCTTCAAATATTCAAATGTAATGTCAGTTGACATCTTCTGATGCCTTGACCTTGATCCCTGTCCTTCTCTTTATCCTTTTCCCAAGCACTCCTCTTTACTCTTACTCTCACTCTCACTAAGCCTTTGCATGCTAGTGACACTCCTGCCTTGCTTGGAGTGATTTGCTTAAAAAAAACAAACTTGTCAGATTGAGACTTTCATATGCATGGTGCCAAACTCATTCAGAAACATTTAAACAATCAGCTGTATACAACCACTTCATAAGACCAATGATGAAAAAAGGTTAGTAAAGCTTGAGGGTCTTGGCAAAGATTTTCCTTCTTCAAACCTCATGAACTGGCACTATAGAATCACAAATTACAGAAACCACATCACTTGAGGATTACCAATAACAGCAACAACTAAAATGGATAGCACATGTAACTCAAAGAGAAAATTATCAAGATGTAAACATTCCACAAAACTTCAAATAGAAGGTTAGGAAGGAAACATCCATTAATACTGGAAAGAGCTATAAAAGCTACTGAGTTTGTATTTTTTTAAAAATGTTTTTGGTTGATTTTGTTTAGTGGTATATAGCCTCTATGGGTTATTTAATGCTGAAATCTTAACATTTTGTATGTAATTTTATGCTTTCAACTACAGATAATTTGTACAAAATGTTATACTTTCAGGGTAAAAGCGTGTTTTTTAGATATATAGTTTGTATATCATAAATGTATTGTTAATTTTACAATGAAAATATTTTTTTATTTTTAATGTTGCCTTGATTCTCATTTTGTTATAAAATGTATTGTTAGTCATTTTATTATAAAAATGTACTGTTTTGTTTGGGGCTTCACTATTTGCCCATAGCTGGGACCCTAACAATTGCTACCACCCCAGTCAGGGTGGATCAGGGAACAACAGCAGTTAAGAGGTGGTGTCACACTCCTCAAAATTTCCCAAGCAGAGACCTCGAAAAAGTGTTTTAAGATAATGATGTTATAATTTTCAACTGAAAGCAATACTGGCTGCTCAATCAGTGAAAGCCAAATGTTTTCTTCTAAGAAAACAGCTATTATTACCATTATCATATCAGGAGAATGTAGAAATTTACCTTAAGACTTATTCATTGCCCACATGTCCTGCCCATGATATTCTTGGCATTCATTAGTATAGCCACATCTCTGTTGACTCAAGTCTCTTCTTCATTTTTAAGTTTGGTTTGTTTTGTTTTACGGCATATCAACCTCAATGGGTTATTTAATGCCAACAAAGTTTTTATTGCTGGTAATGTTTTTCTTCAAAAATCTATTTCTGGGAATATTTTTCCTTGAAGAAATCTATAGCTGGTCATATTTTTTTCAAAGAATGTATAGCTGTTTGTATTGCTGGTATTTTTAAAAATATTGCTGATAATAATTTTTCCTTCAAAAATTATTGCTGGTAATAATTCTTTTTATTACAAAGTATTTCTGGTATAAAAACCTATTTTTACGCAAGTTTGAGTGTTAACTATTTGCCCATAGCTGGAACCCTAACAGGTGCTACCACCCTAGGTCAGGGTGGACCTGGGAACACCAGCAATTAAGAGGTGGTTCCACGCTCCTCAAAACCTCCTGATCAGAGGCCTTGCTGCTGGATGTAGTTTATCGTCTTACCCAGTATGCAGATGTAGTTTATTGTCATACCCAGGACGGTCTTCATCTTTAAGGAAATTGTCCAGCTTCCACTGGCTTATAGAAAGACTGACATTATGTAGCAGTTCAGTATTTTCTAACAAAACTTTCCTGTTTGTTAATACTTTGCTTAGCTTTTGGAAGGCATCTTTCACTACTCAACCTTTTGGATTTTGGTCTAGCATTTTACAATTGTTAGAAGACTGAATATCTGGTTGTCAGCAAAAAGAACAGCCAAAACACAAGCTATGAATAGATTTCTCAATCAAACAAGTAAAGAAACTTGTCATGGAAGTGTTTTAACAAATGATGGAAAATGTGACAACTAAATGTTGTATTGGAATAGCAAAAGTTTCATTAGAAACAAATAAAAGATTGTTGAACTGCTATTTAATATCAGTCCTTATCTATGGTAGTGAATGCTGGACAATTTCCTCACAGATGAAAAGGATACTTGAGTAAACAGAGCTGTGGTTCTACAGAAGGTTGTTGAGAATATCATGGATGGGACCTATAAGCAACAAGGAAGTTTTAAAGAAAATGAAAACAAAATGGACATCTACACTTAAAATCTGAAGAGACATATGAAAGAGGGCTTGAGAAATTTGACACTCACAGAATATAATGAAAGCAAGAACAATGGAGGGTAAAATCAAGTAAACTATCTAGGAAATGTGTGTATAAAAAATAAACATTGCTAAGATCTATGAAGTTGTGGAGAGCCACCATCGCCTACTTCGTGAAAGGGCACAACAGGGAAGAAAAAGATTTATGCCACAAGTAGCAATTAGTATTATTAAAAGCTACAAACTTAATTATTTCATCTTGGCATTTTTATATATTTCTGTTGTCCACTAAAGTAATGGTTTATTTCAGTCTCTTAATTTCTTTTTTCGTTACTGTCAGTTGATATGAATTTATTGTCAGTCTTCGTGACGTCACACATTTTTAGCACGGACCACAATATTTGACTTGTACAACAAAAAATATTTTTTTAACTTCCAGGAAAACTCCAAGTGTATAATATTCTTGGCGTTATGAGCAATAAAAATTAAAAAGGTTAGTTTTTAAAATGACATAGAGCTTTTAAATTGTTCATTATTTTTTGAAATTGTAGGCTGGTCAGCCATTTTTCTAAATCCGTGCCTACAGGAATGCCAGACAAACTCTCTTGAAGACAGCCTCACCCGATGGGCATTAAAAAAAATAAAAAATAAGAAGGAAGAAAAAAAAAGCCACTCTCCTATTTCAAGTATCTCTTCTGTTAAGTTACTCGCCTCCCTGAATAGCCTGGCGTCTATTTTGCCCTCGGCAGCCAAAATGTCAACTCCTGATTTGAGGCATTCTCGTAGGCTGGGGTTTCTTTTCACGTTCGATTTCTAACTGTAGATCGTTTTTCGTGTCCTCTGACATTTAATAATTTGTTTATGCAGACTCATTTGACGCACATAACTGGATTGACCTTAACTGTGTTTTGCGTGTGGCAGTGTAGAATGGAGGAGTTCGAGGTGGGCAGAAGTTTATGGTGAGTGCGGAGAGCAGAAAGTGATGAAGGAGGTAGGGAATGATATGGGTGGGGATAGTCTGTAAAAAAAAAAAAAAGAGAGAGGAAGTGATAGAGGTTTGTTAAATCAGGTGATACTGGTGGAAAGAGGGGTTGGTTTGGTAGCTGCAGAAAGAAAAGTGGAGGTTGAAGAAAAAAAAAACGTACGAAGGTGGACGAAGCCACGGAACGGGGAGGTTGAAAGAGGGTTGTGGCAAGTGGCGGTAAGCGTAGAAGCAAGGTGATGGGAGTCAAAAATTTCGTGAAAGTTGGAGCAAGAAAACGGGATGGCACTTTTAATACAGGCAGTGTTACCTGACTATATAAGTGGGAGGAGAACGTCAATAATAATGGTGGTGACAGTGTTTGAACCACCCATGATTTAAACAAAAATTAGATCTCCCGTATTTGGCCGTAGAGAATTTTCGGAATATGCCAAGCTAGTGTCTATCATGTTTAAAGCAAGCTATCAGTATATTAAAAGTCATTACACTTACACTTTAGCTACTACAGAAATATTACTGTACATAAACAGCAAGCTGTCAGTACAGCTGAACGTAAAACACAAAATTATAACAGAGAAAATATCCTACACGACAGTTACAAAAAATTTGAAGAAAAAAACTGAAAACAATTTCTAAAATGCAAGCTACCACCACTACTAATTCTGCGTGTTTTCGTTTCAAAATGTGGCCGACCATGGTTGGCATCAGCATGGCTGATGCTAACCTCCAAGAGAGCAATTCTTTTCACCTTCTTAGGTGTATGCTTTCCTTGACATGAAGTGGAATGATTATATTGAATCATTTTCTAGGTCTGCTGCTAGGGAAGTTGATTCAATTTTTCTAGTCAGAATCGATCTTCCACATGTATAAATATACCATTCGTCTATACATAGAATATTACTGCCCTATCTGGTCTGGTACTCCTACTATATATCTCGAGATTCTTGACGAAATTCAAAGAAGTGTCTTTAATGATATCTGTCCTGACATATCGATTTCAGTCACTTTCTCACAACCATTTTCATGGCAATTAGTACCTCGACTGTATGAATTTTAGCATGCTACTAGATTGACAACTGGGCATCACCCTTTTTACTGTTGAACTAGCTAAATGCAACCGCATGTTCTATTCTAATAGTTTCTTCTCTTGCCTGTGGTTTAATCCGGTTCCTTGCTTCCCTGCTACTTACAATCTTCTAAATTTTAAACGCAACACCAGTCGCCTCCCACCGCTTTCCTGAATCTTGTTCATTTGTTGTCCTTTCTCCTCATAAAAATGTTCAAAATATTTTGCAGCAAATGTCTATATTTCTGAGATGTATTGTAACCAGTTACACTATTTACATTCTTCGGACTGTTGTCCTCATCCCTCTTGTCATATTTCGTCCGGCCGTCTTCAGGTGATATACGTTGGAATATACGAATCGAACCCTTTATTTCGTCCACTGGGGTAGATTGTTTTAGTTCCACTGAGGCATAGCTCACTGGATAAAAGCGTTGGCTGAAGTAATTCTGTAACTTGACCGAAAGAGTTCTGAGTTGATTACCTGGCCACACAGCAGAGGTGAACAAAAACTTGGACAGTTGAACTAATAAAGTGACATAACTGAGATATCCAGAAAAGGTAACAATCGGAACAATGTAAATTTTTTCCAGCATTTTAACACTGGCCTCGGAGGTTTAATGTGAATACAATCGATTCACTACAAAGCAAAATGACTTCAGTGTATATATCTATATATATATATATATATATATATATATATATATATATATTAGTGCGCATCTATTTATCTCACGAGATAATAGTAGCGCCTCACCCCTGGAGAGGGTTAAGACTAATCTTTGCATGACACTCAGCTTGAATGTGTAATGAAAATGTGACATGTCTTCTCTTTCACTTTCAGTAATCCTTTGCGACTTAGTGGCATTATCGCCTTGCTTGAGGTGAAATGATTAAAAAAATGATCCGAAGAAATAATTCTGAAGTTTTAGTATCTTTGAGACAAGAGAACCCGTATTAATGTCCACAAGCAGCTACCTCTCGTGATTCATTTAAAAATATGCCTTCGACAAAAATAAAAAAAAGTAATTAGAAAAGGTGGTAAACGAAAGCAAGGCGGATTAAGAGTATTAAAAGATAGGAAAATAACTTGAGAAACAAATACAGGAATATGTAATCTCCTCAGTGGCAATGAATGCTGAACCTACTCCTCACAGAAGAAGAGGCTTAAAGCGACAACGTTGTTTTTCTGCTGGTGAATTCTGAGAATAACACGGACAAAACATTTTAGCAACGAGGAAGTTTTAAAGAAAATAGGAACTACAAGAAAAGTGGTAATTGGAGTCAGAAAGAAACAGTTGGGATTTCTGGGACATAAAATGAGGAAAGAGAGCTTAGAAAATTTAACACTCTCAGGAGAGAGTGGAAGCAAGATGAGCAGGAATAAACTGCGAGTAAACTACTTAAAAACTTTGAGGGAAATGATTGTATAGCAGGAATAAAGAGTGGCAGTGAAGGAAAGAGTTGGCACAATAAAAGATAGGACGTTGTAGAGACCCACGGCAGCCTGTGTCTTTACATGACGAAGTCATGGTCTGCTGGGCCAGTTCTGGATTAGCCAAGTTATAATTTTGTTTAATAACGTAAAAAAAATCAGCAAAACAGAAAGGGGAATTATACTATATATATATATATATATATATATATATATATATATATATATATATATATATTTTGAATTGGACAAAGTCCGACAATTTATTTAAAGACATTTATATGTTTAACGTTCTTTTTATAGATAAAAATATTTAAGCAAATGCTCTGTTTTATAATAAACAGTATTAAATAATATTTACCGGCCTGAATGTCTGAGAAATTTCGGAGAACGAAAATTTTCTATGAAAATTTCTCGGACATTCAGGCCGGTAAATGTTATTTAATACTGTTTATTATAAAACAGAGCATTTGCTTAAATACTAGCATCTATAAAAAGAACGTTAAACATATCATAAATGTCTTTAAATAAATATATATATATATATATATATATATATATATATATATATATATATATATATATGGGAGCATACATCTTTCTCTTTGTCAACCTCGTTTCCTGACTCGTGAACATCGAATGAATGACGGTTATATACCAAAAGACATGTACACTGGGCTGGCCATGGGATACCGTCCGGTACGCCACCGTACACTACGTTGCAAGGACGTTTGCAAGAGGGGCCTGAAACACACAGGCATCGACTCTGGTAGCTGGGAACAACTAGCAAACAATCGTAGCGGTTGGCGCCATGCTTTTTCGAGGAGGAGTCATGAAGGACGGGAAACGACAAAACCAACTGTTGGAGATAAGAAGACAACGAGGAAGCAGAGAGAGAAATGTCACATTTTCATTACACATTCAAGCTGAGTGTCATGCAAAGATTAGTCTTAACCCTCACCAGGGGTGAGGCGCTACTATTATCTCGTGAGATAAATAGATGCCCACTAATATATATATATATATATATATACACACACACTGAAGTCATTTTGCTTTGTAGTGAATCGATTGTATTCACATTAAACCTCCGAGGCCAGTGTTAAAATGCTGGAAAAAATTTACATTGTTCCGATTGTTACCTTTTCTGGATATCTCAGTTATGTCACTTTATTAGTTCAACTGTCCAAGTTTTTGTTCACCTCTGCTGTGTGGCCAGGTAATCAGCTCAGAACTCTTTCGGTTACAGAATTACTTCAGCCAACGCTTTTATCCAGTGCCTCAGTGGAACTAAAACAATCTACCCCAGTGGACGAAATAAAGGGTTCGATTCGTATATTCCAATGTATATCACCTGAAGAAGGCCGGACGAAATATGACAAGAGGGATGAGGACAACAGTCCGAAGAATGTAAATAGTGTAACTGGTTACAATACATCTCAGAAATATAGACATTTGCTGCAAAATATTTTGAACATTTTATTTCATTTTGTCTTTGTCGATAGATTTAAGATAAGAAAACTTGTCCTGTCGGCAGGGCGTAAAATAGTCTGAATATATTTCTTTTCGTCTTTCCTTTGAATACTGTTGCTGCATCTGGTCTGGTGTTTCTGTTATATATTTAGAGATTCTTAATAATATCCAAAGAAGAATCTGCAATGTTATTGGTCCTGACCTGACATCTTGCTTTCAGTCAATTTCCCACCGCCGTAATGTTTCCCTGCACCCTTTCTATAAATACGTTCATGGCAATGTTCTGATGGTAGGCTAGTTTAAGTTTTATTTTTGATGCTTTAGTTTCTTTTTCCAGTTAACTTAGCTAGGGTATGTATGCTCATTTGGCCCCTTTTATTTCTGTCCCTATTTTTCTTTAAGTTTAATCCACCATCCCCTCCCTCGTTAGGTGGTTAGTGATGTCAGTTCGCAGGTGGATGCGGGGCCCCTTTCGTTTCGCGTGAGTGTTTTTCGTATTTGTTGTGTTTGAATGAGTGCGTGTCAGTGTGTGTGCTTGGGATGAATGAATGATTTATACTATTTTTAGTCCTGCATTGATTTCGGCCTGTGAACTGGTATTTCTGCTACATTTAGTGATTGTGGGGGTTTTTATTACTAATATTATTTTTCTTTAGTTTCTTGTAAATATTTTGTATTCATTTTGTAAATACTCATTGGGATTAATTTTTTTTAGAATTGTTATTTTATTCCCCCCCCCCACAT
This sequence comes from Acanthosepion esculentum, assembly GCA_964036315.1. Taxonomy (NCBI): domain Eukaryota; kingdom Metazoa; phylum Mollusca; class Cephalopoda; order Sepiida; family Sepiidae; genus Acanthosepion; species Acanthosepion esculentum. The sequence goes on from OZ038479.1 coordinate 90,992,276, forward strand.
TGAATTGTAAATATGGGGACGAGTTAGTATTTTCATAGAGACAGTGAGGTATTATGGTGATTGTAGTAAGAACGGTACGTATGAATGTGGTGTTTTGGTGTAAGGAATATTGTTCGTACGATTGGGTCAGTGTTTGCGGCTAGCTAAGTTATAGTTAAGACAGAAGAAGACCGTCCCTTTTTCCCCAATCCCCCCTTCGGCCTTGTGCCACATTTCTTTAAATTATACAGAATAAATATCACTTTCCCCTATGGTACCTAGACTTCATAAATTTAAGCAAAGGACTAGATTGGCCGCGTGGCCTCATTTTTACTGTTGAGTTCTATGCTAACAGTTTCTCCCATCGCGCTTCTCGCTTATGGAACTCTTCCTCAGACAACTTTGATCTTCCAAAAATTAAATGCAATATCAATCGTCATCTACTGCCTTAATTTTTGTTCATTTATTGTTCTCGCTCTCCTTAATAGTGTTTCTTTCTCATATTCTCTCACACCCAGTAACCTCATGCATCTTAGTGGCTTTATTACTTTGTGTTGGATGAAATGATTAAACAAAGCGAAAAATGCACCTACCAAATAAATACAGACTGATATATAAAAATGGTCAATATTTGTTGATAGGCTCAAGTATAAAACAGCCAATATTTACCCACAGAATCAAGTATAAAACAATCTTTCTTTACCTATATACTCTGGTATAAATCGATCAGTATTTGCTTTCAGACCCAAGTGTAAAACGACCAATATTTACTTATGGTTTAAAGTATGATAATACAAAAATGATATTGATATTCAGCAACCCAACTAAGAACGTTCCCAAAAGTTTTAAATTGCTTCATGTCGTTACCTTGCGGCTAGTCCTCATTCAGGCATTTGCGGTATCAAAGAAAATGTCTTTTTAACATCCGGCATGATGGGAGAATTGTGTGAAATAACAACTGTATGAATTTGTCATTATCTTTAATTACGCTGACAGTATAAGTATTTTTAAGAATATGAATATATTAGTTTACTGAAGGAGTAAATCGCGGCTTCGTTGCTATCAGAGGAGGGCCGAAGTGGAATCGATGTTGGGTAAGGCTTACGGCATCAATCGACCTTTGTTCGGCCCTGTGTCAATGAGCTATCCTCGCCACTACCAGGCTAGCTTAGCTAGATATTATTCTATCGCTAGGCATTTAAACGAATTACACACACACACACACACACACACACACACACACACACACACACACACACACACACACACACACACACCTAAATTATGCAAAAATGAAAATAACACTGACATATCATCTTAACATATATTTACCAAAATTACGTAAAAAATATTTTGAAATACTAAAGAGTAAATTTATTCAATAAAATCGCCATTGGCTTCAGCTTTAGTATCCAGACGACTTCAGAATCTCCTGCAACTCTTCTCGATGGTTTCCTTGTTTAAATTGGTGAATGTTGCCATAATCCTTGCCTTCAGTTCATCATTGGTGTTACAAGGAGTTTTGTTGGTCTCTTGATCAACTGCGTCCCACACATAATAATTAAGGTGGGTGCAGTCTGGGGAGATAGGTGGCCAGATGTAAGGTGTGATGTGGTCGCAGAAATTGTCTGACAGCCATGACTGGGTTCTCTTGTTTGTATAGCATGGTGTAAAGACCTGTTATCAGACATAGTATCTTCCAGCAGCCACCCTCTCAAGGCACTTGATGTAGGCCTCCGTGTTGCGTCTGAGGCCCTGTGGGAAGATGAATGGAGGTATTACGTCGCTATTACTAGCGATCATTCGAAACACCTTCGTAATCGCCATTAAACACATCTCTTACCGAATCCCCTGCACTGTCAATAGATTGACACCCAAACACTCTGAAATGTTCGTATTGAAGCTTCCGGCGCAAATGCGAAGCAGTAAAGCATGTCGTTTCCAAATTTCCCTCTGAGTGAATTGTTTCATGGCGCTCTTTTTCTCATACAGTGCCCAATGCAATGCAGCTGACAAAATCAAAAACTAATAACGCGCATGCGCGAAATTGAAAATTTAAAATGGCGACGTGTGTGTATGTATATATGTATGTAGACTAAATGGATTTATTTTTTATTTCTTCAAACATTATTATTCATGGGTACTCGTATTTGAAACAATCAACTCATTTTTATTTTTGTTTTAAACTGTATTCTTTCCATCATTTAAGATGCGCAGGCTGACAGACGTAATATAGCCTGAAATCAGAAATAGGGGCGTCTATTTCAAATACAAGTATCCACTATAATAATGGTTGAAGTAATATATAATGGCTCGTCGCCAAGTGTGATGCCTAGGTGGCCTGGCTCCTACAGAACTTCTTTTTCACTTGGGCCCCTTCCTTAGACGTACAAGGTGATTAGTTCCAAAGGAAACAAACATTGTTTTAAACATTTAAAAGACTTTTCTCCAACGAGAATTATTTTGTGAGTTCAATCCCAAAGTCAGGCAGTGGAGTTTCACATTCATTGGAAACTAGATAAGAACAAGAAGAAATATCTCCAAGCATAGACAGTGGAACGAGAACAATCTACCATCATGGATTAAATAAAGTGTTCAGTTTGAAATTCTTTGACGGTTAACCATATCGACAAGCACCTGAAGAAAGCCATAGGGAACAACGGCCGAAACGTTTTGATAGCAGCAATGATGATGGCATTCATCCGAATGTAAAAAAAATATGCAGTTAAATAAAATAAAGGTAAAGCGATTTCATCGGGTTAAGATTTAACTCGTAAAGGACATCATATTTTTTCCGGCTTCTATTTAAACTGACAGAAATGATGCAAACTAGCTTTTTTTTGTTGTTCATTACCTCCAAGATTTAAAGGATGTTCTCCCACTTATCCATTTCTGAAAGACACGTTCTCAAATACCTGACTAACCCTGTATTTACTGCCATTTTCCGTCTTTCACGCTAAAATAATTGGGATTCTAAAACAAAAATTTGATTCCGGTCTTGTCTAATTTCAAACATCAAGCAATTGTGTTTGTCGTAAGAATAAAAGTTGAGAAAGAAAGATGAAATAAGACTGGCGTAGGCATGTCGCAAACAGGGAAAGGGGTCGGCGTTTATTGGCGGCAAAAGGATTATAAAGGTTTACATTGTTCTGTGAGCAAAATTGTCATTCAAAGATCCGTTTTCTTTTCTTAGGTACATTCTTTTCTTCTCTTTTATGTTTCATATCTGATTTTATTTATTTTATAACTTTCATGGTCGACTAAATACTTCTAAAATTTGTGACAGTTTTAATCCCATCAATTTACGCTGTCTTAACCTGAGTTAATCTGTTTGACATTGTCATATGAGAGAATCTGACTGGGTTAAATTTTTTTCTATTTTATTTTATTTTATTTTATTTATTTTTCTACTGCGTTTTATTTTCTCTTTTCTTTCTTTTTTACTTTATTTCCTATCTTTCTATTTTTTTGTTTTTTCTCCAATTTAGTGGAACTTCTTCAGTTTATTCCTTACATTCATTTAGAGAGTGTGGGGGAAGAGAGGCACATTTAGGGAAGAGGGGAGAAAAGAGAAAGAGTTAAAAGCAACAATCACAAGAAAAAAGATGAAACCTGCAGCAGGGTTAAAAATGAAGGGTGCTGAATATTTCTCGATCTGACCCCAAAAAAAGAGCTCTGGACAAAACAAGAATTTGTTTAGCAAAAACTACGTCGGACCGAGAACTTTTCTACAATATCTTGTGTACACAAATCGTTTACTCGTCTTTCTTTCTCTCTCTCTCTCTCTCACTATACATGCACGCGCATGCGCACACATACACACACGTATGTGTGTGTCTGAACGCGAGAAAGATAACAATTTTTCTTTGTGAAAATTCGAGAATTTACTGAGTAAATCTTCTCATTTTCACCGTGTGCATATGAATAAATTTTACTCTTATGTACACCGACACGGTGTCCGTTTAGAACTGATGTCTTCATTTTCAATCTATCGGAAATATAAACTATCATTATGGAAAGTGAAAATTTAACGGAAATATATTAGAATTACCCTCTGTCTTTTCTAGAAATATTTTAATGACAGTTGTTCTAATGAGCTCTCCTCGTCGGTACCTCGGCCACTCGAATTTAAGTGAACTACCAGATTTAAGGTAGAGAGTAAAAAAGTAAAACGCAAAGAAAACTTAAAGAAATTAAGTTTTCTCGAGTGTGCAGGCCAGCAAATGAAATAAATACTGTTTAAAATAAAACGGAGTGCCTACTTAAATATGGGCATCCATTAAAAATAATGTTTGAAGGAATAAAATCTGCTGTTAACTGGAACAAGTAATAGTTTGTTAATTTTAATGCCTCCAAAATAAAGCTGCTCTCTAATCATCTGAGAGGCTCCTTTCTGCCATCAATCAGCATGGCTGATGCTAACCTTCAGGTGAGTAACTCATTGTGACTTCTCGGGTTGCCGTTCTCTGCTGACATGAAGTGGAAAGATTATATTGAATCAGTTGCTAGGCCTGTTGCTAAGAAAGTTCGTTCACGGTGTCGTGCTAGACAGTTTTTCTTTCCAGAATCTTTTTACATATTTATATAAGTCTACCATTCGTCCATACTTTGAATATTTCTGCTACATATAGTCTGGTGCTCCTGTTATATATTTAGGGATTATTGTTATGATTTTAAGTGCAGTACTTGATTGGAAACAAAGTCTCATCATTATACAGTCGAAGGCCTAAGTCGAAAAAGAGAGATTTTACCTCATCTCCACGCGAGGTGACGGCCCAAGGCCTGAGTCGGAAAAGAGTGAGAGACGAAGGGTCAGCCAGTATTTATAGCCAGGGGAGAGAGACCACTGTTGAAGGATTAAGGGACTGAGGAGGAGCTAACTGCGACAATATTATTAATAGCAGAATTTGTATTACTGATTTTTGTTTGGAGCGTTTTTCTATTCTATCAAGGTCCCACTCTATATCATCTCAAGGTTCTGGAGTCCTTATATAGCAGGTCCCGCAAGCCTTCCCTCTGTAGACAGAGGGATTGTTTCCTGGGTCTGAATATTATTGGTCTCTTATTTTTCCTTGAAAATTCTTTTTCTTACCTTCTTTAGTCCTCTTTAATTAACACGTCTATTATTTTATTTCCCAGAATTAAACTTTATAAGACTGGAACGAAACCGGTTGCTTTTTAGCTATTAGTTTTATACTGATATGCCTTTTAAATTACATTTATTCCTTGCTATATATATATATATATATATATATATATATATATATATATATATATATATATGTCATCCACAGACAGACTGTTTCGCTGTTTCACAGCTCATCAGTGTGGCTAGACGTCCGGTTGCCTCTCGCTAGGATCGAAACCCAACTGAATTGGCGTCAGTCGGAACTTCTACCACTAAGCCGTCGGCGCACACGGATGAAGGTGAATTTTAGCGTGTTTATTTTTAGATTTAGATAAACACACAGTGACTGACAGTGACTCAATTCTGCCGAAGAGTCGTGCAATATTAGCTTAAATAGTCACTGTTTACAAACTCACACCTCAAACCGAAGAGCTCAACCGAAATTAATTTTTCAGGAGCCAATATTTTTGAAGCGAGACAAAATGAGATTGACATAACGGTCTGAACGGGGCTTTTTACTTTAACTGTATCGTTGTCAAAATTATATTTCCATTACAACTCTTGTCTTCTTCATAGTTTAAGTACACATATTTTTCAGTATTAATTCTGTAAGAACAGGCGATAAATTGAACAGTATTATATTATATAGAATTTCTGTTGCACACAACTTCAATGTGTGTTAATTAATTATACGTCCCTTTACGTATGTATATTCTTTTCCGTAAATCTTAAGATATTTCGCCGGTACATTTTTTAGGAAATCATCTCCATTTTATATTGAGATTAGTTACTCTCTTTCACATGATTTATATATATATATATATATATATATATATATATATATATATATATATATATATATAACGATTGCGATGACGATTGCGTCTAGCATGAAACAGCCTGTCGCCTCTGAGTGTTGACTTCAGTGTTCACTTTTATATTTACATACGCTCTATCTCTGATATTGAGCACTTTATCCCATAAATACAGCACACCTTAAAACCACATTTCTTCATATATATATATATATATATATAGCTACACACAATGCCCTGTTGACCAGCTTCTTATATAAATAGTTGAGCCCAAACACAACCCATGTGATCTGAAGATTTTTTTCCCTAGAGTAACGAATTTCCGGTTGATTGTCATGTGATTGCAAGGGAGAAATTGACTCAGTATTTGAAATCCAAATGCGATTACAGTATTATATGGGAATAGAGCCTTGGCATTTGCTGCAACTAATGAGGCCAAATATTCCTTTCCCCGCTGCTCATTTCAGATGCACATGTTGGACGTGTCCCGGTTTCATTTCAATTACCGCCTTACTGATTATACCCATTTAAAGTGGTCTCTTATATACTTGTCTTTTTTAACGTATCTTTTATTACGCAGACCTTAGAACTCTTCTTCTGAACCGCTCTCGGGATAGGTATACGTTCATCACCCAGGAGAACTATATTTCCAGACTATCGAAAAAGATTAAGCATGATCATTGCTCCGATAGATGGGAGAGTTACCTTTGAGAGAGTATCGTATGTGCATTATATTACTCGGGCTTTTCTTGTGACAGCACTCAAGTGAATTTACGTGACGAGCATCAGCATATGCTACTACTGTTCGGCTTCCAAATAGAAGGCTATAATTTTATTTGAAAGTTGAATTCCTCTTTGTGACAACACTTTCTTTTCTGGGTTTCCAAAGATGTCCGACATTTTTATGAATTCTAGTTGAAAATTAAAGCTCAAGGGAACACATCTGAGAAAAGTAACTCCCAAGATAAATGAACCTATTAATAAACTTGAAAGTTTTTTTTCCTTTCACAAAAACGTGGAGAGTTGTATTCTTTATAAGGTGCAGGTTGATAGCAACCGTCTTCTCATTATTGTTCAAGCAGTAAGCGTTTGCTTTTGGCGTCAAATGCATTTATTAGGGTTTGCAGGTCATCCTGCTTATGGCTGACCAGACCTGTGTCATCTGCAAAAAGATTAGAGAGTAATGCATTTTCGTTTGAGCATCGACTATCAATATCGAATAGTCGACTGGGGGGATCTTTACCTGATAGAAATGCTGCATGACAAACCTTTGAATGCTATCTGAAACATTGCTTGTAATGCAAATGTCGAAAAAGACAGGGTATCTAGATCTCCTTGCTTGTCCACAGGACAGGGATCAGAGTTTTCCCCTAAAATGAATGCGAACATTCTTATCCGCATAAAAGCTTTTCAGTATGTTAAGAAACTTCTCTAATATTTCCCCAAAAGCCAGTCTATTGACCGTATCAAAAGCTTTACTGGGCTCAACAAAGCAGCGGTACAAGTTAAGGGCATGATCTACACACTCCACCTGAAGCTGACGTGTCGTAAATATCATGTCATTGGTGTCACGATTGGCATGGAAAGTACATTGTGATTCGGAGATGATGTTTGGACATCTGTGGCCTATCTATGAAAAAGGTTAACAAGCTCCCCTTCCAGCAACGCGAAAAGAGAAATACCGCGAAATTTTTGCGCAACGATCATTAATATATAATTGTGTATTTGGGTAGCAATCCTTCTTTTATACAGGTTTGATTGAAAATAACCGACAAGACACAACGATTAAGCTTTTTATTATATTTTTCTTGCATTCAGACAAGAGATTTCGATTTTGGACAGTGTGTGCAAGAACTGTCCAAATGATCTTTGGATACGAGCGCTTTCGGCTAATGTATTAACCATTACCAAATATGTTTTTGTTTGTCTGAATATGAATATTTTTATAGCAATAGAAATATTTTAATTCTCGGTCTAAGCGTTGTGTCTGTTCATAATTGGTATTATTAGGAGTTCTTTTTTATTGTTAAAGCTTGCATTATTTTTAAGCATTTTCTGCAAATGAGTGTGTTGGCGTTTTCTACTAGAATGTTGTGGATAGGTCTCTGGGTGTATTTAAATGGGTTCTAGTGAAGCTGTGATCTGAGAGGTGCAAAGTAAACAGAGATAAACAAAATAAAATATTTATTCTATGTTGTTCTTTTAAAAACCTATGATTTTTACCAGAATTTATTTTATTATTGTGATATGAGTATAATGTATGAGGTCGTTTTTTCGCTAATATATGACGGATGTTTATACTGCTATCAGTTTGGAATGACAGAATATGAAGAAGTGATCGCATGCTATTTGTTTCTTTCTCACATGTGTATACAATTATAGGTTCAATTTTGTTGGATGTTTTCTAATGGAATCTAGCAATCTAACATTATTGAATATATCAATAGGCATCATCTTTAGAGTGGAAATATTCAGGATATTGGGAAAGGATATTTTGAAAAGGGTTGGTTTTAAGAATTCTATGTAGGGTTTGCAGTTTTTACTAATACAAGAAACCCCTGGTACCCCGACTACATGAATGTAAGCGTGCTACTAGATTGACATGTAGCTGTCACACGTTTACTGTTGAAAAAGGTAAATGCAACTGCCACTTCTACTCTAACAGTTTCTTTCCTCGAACTTCCCACCTGAGGAACTCCCTTCCGCTTACTTACTTCCCCGATAACTTCAGTCTTCAAAAATTTAAATGGAACGTCAATAGTCGTCATCTATTTTCTTGAAACTCATTCATCATTTGTCCTTTCCTCGCTATACTCAGTCTTTTCTCTCTTTCGCTCCCTGTAACTCTTTGCATACTAGTGGTATTTCCGCCTTATTTGGGGTGATGATTAAAGTAAAAAGTAGAAAAATACATTAACTTTCAAATCTGTGGATTCGGTTTGAGAAAGAAAATCCAGAAAGGTTTTTAAATGTAAAACTTGTGTTACATGCTAAGCATGATTTTAGACCTGCACAAGTGAATTGCAGTGTGTAGCGTATATAACCTCTCCAGATCATGAATATAAAATAAAAAGTCAATTTTGTAAAAGTTGGTAGCATGGTTGTCCAGTTTGCTATACAAATTCATTGTAAATTAATCTCCCTACAAAAAAGAAACAAACACATATGCTCATGAAAACTTGATTCAGTTACATGCTGAACCCGTGTGAATAAAGTTCTCTATATAAGGATGTCATGTTGCACCTTCTCGCCATTTTACACACCTTTCCAGGACTTATTGGTTGATCATCGTTCACCTTGCAGCTCATTGGTTCATTATTTTATAGGTACCTTTTTCTTTTTCTCCTTTTCCATTTCAAATATGGGCCGGTGACTTTTTTTAAAAAAGTTTGTCCTTCATTAAACAATTAGATAAAAAAACTGAAATACCAAATATCATTGGATTTTCGTCAGATTTTTTATTTTATTTTATTTTTAATGGAGGTTACTCACAGTGATGCAGACACTACTGAGGCTGCATAGAAACTTTTGAGGGTGGTTTCATTAAAGAGATTTTTTTCTGCTTTTTCAGTGCAAGTTTTTATTTTTTAATCTATCGATTTTTACTTTGTATTACAATTTGTTCTCATTCACCTGGCTCACACACACACACACACACACATATATATATATATATGCAAGACTCTTCGGTAAATCGAATCGAGTTCTCTCAGTCACTGTGTTTTTATCTAAATATAAATACGCTTAAATTCACCTTCTTCTCTGCCGTGCGCCAACAGTTTCAGCGTAAAATTTCCGACTGACGCGAATTCAGCCGGTTTTCGATTCTAGCCAGAGGCAACCGGACGTCTGGCCACACTGATGAGCTGTGATACAACGAAACAGTCTGTCTGTGGATGACAATATATATATATATATATAGGTCATTGGCGTGTTTATTCGAAGAATAGGTATGTAAAAATTCACCTTCCTCTCTACCAGGCACTGATAGCTCAGGAGTAAAATCTCCAACTGTTTTGGCATCAGTCAGGTTTTGATCTCGGCTTGAGGCAATTGTATGTCTAGCTGCAATGGTGAGCTGTGAAACAGTCTGTCTGTGGATGACGATATATATATATATGTATATGTAAGTGAATGAAAAAATTGTCAGATAAAAAGTGAAAAGTCCCTTTTTTTTCTTAGAAATAACATTGTTTATGTTTTGATTATGCAAACATGAGCAGGTATGGGCTTTCAGAAGATCTGAATGAGAGGATGTGCATTCTTTAAAGGGGCAACTAAACCTTGCAGGGCCGTGATGCTCTCTGTGGCCAAGCAGTGTAAAGCAGTATGGTTTCTCTTACTCAAATATGGGTATCCATCAAATAATAAAATAATGAAGTATATATATATATTTTTTTAATCTTATCACCCCAAGCAAGGCTGGAAGCCACTAGCACGCAAGGGGTTACAGAAGGTTTGGAGGAAGAGCAGATAGGAGTGGTAAAGGAGAGGATGTGGAGAAAGATAGTGGATTGATCAAGGCAAAGGGGTTACAGAAGATTTGGAGCGAGAGCAGATAGGAATGAAAGGTGAAAGGATGTGGAGAAGGGAAGTGGATAGATCAAGGCAACTGGAGATGTCGATTGACATTACACTTAAATAGTTGGAGATTGTATTTGTCAGGGAAAAAGGAATAGGGAAGGGATTTCCACAGGCGAGATGTGCGAGACATGAAGCTATTGGAGTAGAAGATACGTCTACATATAAGTTTATACGGTGAAGGGGTGGGAATGGGATGCCAGAATGAAATATATATATATATATATGTATATATATATATATATATATGTCTATATATATATATATATATATAGTGTATATTTAGGCAGCAATTTTTCATTGATGCATGTTTCATTAAATAATATAGACAAGTTTTGTCTATTTATTTTAAGTAAGTTCCTTTCATATTGTCTGATAAGCTTAATAACATTATCATTGAAAGACAAAAGGAAATCACCATATTGATACATGTTTAAATCCAATCTAAACTTTCGGCTTACATAAGCCATTATCAAAAATGACAATTACTTTTCAATATATCAACCAATACATGAACGAAACAAACCTACCAAAGAAGATATTTAAAATTAAATCTGTTGTTTTTATTAACAAAGATATGGGAAATATTTCAGGAGAGAGGTGATACAGTTGGTAACTTGGTTTGTAAGGAGGTTGGTCAGTTTGTTGAAATTTTCTTAGGACTTCATATAGAATACTGGATAGCACTTTATATTCATAAAATATAATAAAATGCTTAATTGCAGTGCCTTGTTAGTGATCTTTAAGTAAATCTCTGTAAAAGAGGGATTGTTGCCCAAAACACAATTTTCTCTCTCTCTCACACACACACACACACACACATACACATAAACATTATATCTATTCAAGCAACAAATTTTCATTTATACTGTTTTACCTTTTTGCTAAAATAGCATTTGAACCATTTTTTTTTTATTTTCTAATGAAAATTTGTATATAAATTGTCAGTACTTTTGACTTTTTTGTATCAGTGGGTTTGTATTGTTTTCTTTGAGAATTTCCATGAGTGCCATTTTTTTTAAATATTGCATCTTCATGCATCATTTTGTGTTAGTATTTTTTAGTTATGAAATATATTTAGTATGTTTGTTCATAAATTACATGATAATTTTATTGATGTTATGTTTCATTTTATATTTAAAGCTTCCCATTGAATTTTCATTAGTTTTCAACTCAACTTCTATAACATACACCCACACACACACACATATATATATATATATATATATATATATATACTCTCAACTCTCCTGTCAGATTTGACATATGAGGGTCAAGCAGATCAGTTCCTAGGAACCAACAGCCCAACACTAGCACATGAGATTTGATTTTAGTGGTGAAAATTTTGTGCAGAACCATCCACAGTTTTTGAAGGGCTGAATACAGAGACCTGGTACACTACGTGCCACAAGGTCCCCAAACAACTCTCTGCTGGTTTTGAACTCAGAGTTGTCCTTCTCCTAGACCAGTTGCCATCAAAGCCTATAGAACCTAGTCTGTCCTGCTATTTACCCATAGCTGGAGGGAGAAGAGGATTCATACCTTTCCCAAGGGTATTAGTACGTAAGTGAATGTAATGGATTTGACAGGAATTTGAACTCGGCTCTCTGATTTCTCAATCCAAGCCACTATCCATTACTCCACTGTGCCTCCTATATATATAGATTATTTTTTTAAGCATTTCGACCCAAGCAAGGTGGGAGTGCTACAGAGAGTTAAAGTAAGAGAAAAGACTGGATATGGAGGAGATTGAGAAAGGGATAAAAAGAACAGCTATCAAGGCATCAGAAGATGTTGATTGACATTACATTTAAATCTTTGAAGAATATAGTTATCAGGGATGCAAGTAAGAGGAAGAGAATTCCACTGTTGGGAAGTGTGAGAGAAGAAGCTGTTGGAGGAGAAGAGGCAATTACATTTAACCATTTCAACAGTAAAAGAGTGGGACAGAGATGCCAACCTAGTAGCATACTTAAATTTATGCAGTCAGGGCACCAGTGAAAATATATTGTCAGTGCAGACCTCAGTGTCCACTTTGCTATTCACATAAGCTCTGTCCCTGACATTAAGCACTTTTACTGATAAATGTAGCATATATTTTTTATCATATATGGTGTGTGTGTGTATGCATTTAATAAATTCATTTTTTTTATTCCACCCTTATTTCTTATTACTATAAATGTTATATTTAGTGGGTACATGTGCTTGGGTAGGCAACCCTGATTTTAATAAGTAAATTAGTATCTACTGACCTAAAGAGCAAATGTCTGATCAAAGAAAATTATAGATTTGTTTCCTGTTAGGAGGCATATTCACTTAAATAACTTTTGATCTCTCAGCCAGTAGATTTTAATTTCATTGATTAATAAGTAGGAATGTCTGCACAGACACGGGTACCCACTAAATATAAGGTTTATTGTAATTATATATTAATATTTGGTACAGTTGTACAATAGGCATTGTGATCAGGAAACATACTTTTTAAAAAAAAATATTCTTTCATATTACTATAGATTCATCATTCTCCCTTTGACTTTTGTAATTGTAGGGGGTATCCGAATGCAGAAGCCACGCTAAATCTCCTCCACAACGGTCTAACAATGACAGCTATCAGCAATTCTGTTATAGTCATACGTGTCAACTGTTTGTATTGTCCAAACAGTTTTAACATTGGCGTCCTCTCCTGTATCCACCTTCAATCGTGCCTTGCATGATGGTCCTGCACAGGCTGTTGTGTGTTGTAATGAGTTCAAACAATGCCGTTTTTCTCCGCTTGACAGTGGTGAGAAGCAGCCCACAAAACTTTCAACCCTTTGCCACACAAACTCATTGGTTTTATTTTCCTAATAGAAGATGCCAAGGAGTTTTCTCATGCATTTGTTCTCAAATGCCTGGATCCTTTTCTCTGTTTCTACCAACAGCATCCATGTTTCAAATCCATATAGGAGAATGTAGACTACCAGTGATTTGTAGATTTGCTCCTCCATATTCTTGCCAATTTGGCAATTGCTGCCATGACTGGCAATCCGTGTATGGATTTCCAAGTTGCAGTTACCATCTTTAGACAAAATTGCTTCTACTATAGATGAAGCACTCTTTTTCAGGAATATTAAAACAAAATTTATTAAACAGTCTAGTTTGCTAAGTAAATTCATTCATTGTAAATTGATCTATTTGGAAGCCAAAACAAAATAAGCTTATGCCACGTCATTTCCTAAAATTTGAAAAGTAAAAAAATTGTAATTTGGTGTTCCTTTTTCATATGTTACAATTGATTAAGCACTGTAGATTAGGTATTTAAAAATAAAATTGAAATTTTAAGAAATTATTATGTATTTGTATATTTGTTTTGGCTTCCATAGGGGAATCAATTTACAATGAATTTACATGGCAAACTGTAACCGCTTATTAATGTTTACAAAATTTTGTTAAAAAACAATTTTTTAAATATAAGGATCTGGACTGTTTAACTTTTGTTATATGAAAAAAAAACAATTGAAAATAATTATTTCTGGTCACAGTGCCTATTGCAGTACTCTTACTAACTAAACAAGGATAACTTTGCAAGATTAAATCACGAGGTCCTGATGCAGTATTTGTCAATATGGCATGACCATAGATGGTTATGGCTGGTGTGATCAAAGGATAAATCTCTCATATTTGATATATATATATATATATATATATGTACTCATTTTTTGACTTGCAATAACTTCTTGAATTTTTTCTTTTTTTCAGATACATACATTTAATTTCATTTAATATTCAAACTAAACCAGTGATCTTCTAAGTCAAATAAACATTAATATTTCCTAATTTTAAGCATTAATCTAGTTTGCAAGTAAATAAAAACACCATTTATTCTCATTTAAAGAGTGGGTACATACATATATATATATCTCTGGGGAGGAATCGAGTTCTCTCTGTCACTGTGTGTTTATCTAAAAATAAATACGCTTAAATTCTCCTTCATCCCTGCCGTGCGTCAACGGCTTAGTGGTAGAATCCCTGACTGACACTAATTCAGTTGGGTTTCGATCCTAGCTAGGGGCAAATGGATGTCTAGCTACACTGATGAGCTGTGATACAGTGAAACAGTCTGTCTATGGATGACAATATATATATATATATATATATATATATATACATATAATTACATACATATATTAGTACATATCTTTGTAATTGTACCTTACTGACCAGTTTTATGTTGAATTGCTCCAATAGTTATTTACAAAATTTAACTGATTATAAGACAAGGCAACAATTGTAAGTTACCCACTGAGGATCAGTCTCAGTACAACAGTAATGTCTTCATGACTAGCTTGATAACTATTGCTCCTCCATGAAGTCATCCTTAAAGATATTTACTTGACTTAGATAAGTTTGGCAGAAGACTACATTAACTGAGATCCTGATCAAGAGCGAATTCAGTAAAGAAGACAAGCTTGCTAACCATTGTTTCATGGCAATGCAGCCTATTTACTATACTTTACTTAATATGGTATAATGCCACATCTGTGTGAACCCAGTGTGGATGAAACTTATGACAGTAATAATTGTTTTAGGCATTTTGTAAAAAATACTATGACCCTTCAGAATGTAGGCAATCTTAGTTCTTCACAGATTACTTTATTATTATTATTATTATTATCCTTGGATTGCTATGAAGCTAGGGAAATATAGTTGAGTGGTTTCTCATTGTTTATCCACAGTTTTAAATTCAGTGTTATCCTTGTACCAGACTGGCTGACACCTAGGCTAGAGAACCTACTCTGTATGAATTAATTTTTGTTTGGTGGGAAGAACCAATGGATTTGTGCCTTTTCCAAGTTTATTAGTGTGAAGTAAACAGCAGATCAGAAAGGAGCTGAACTCAAGCAAGAATTTGAACTCCTATTGTCAATTTCATTTTCTGTGCTGATAAAAATTTACTCTCAAAGATTAAGTTGCTTATTAACCATTGCAAAATATTTTCATGTTTGAAGTCATCTTCACTTACATTCTGTTCATCTTGTGGTAACCACCACCACCACCATCATTCATAGAAAATATATAAGAAGCATTCATTGGTCAATCACCTTCAATCTAGCTCGCTGACTGGTCAGTTTAAACCAATCTAATCACCCCCACGCGACAGGTCTGTTTTCGCGCCAACTAAAGTCAACCCAGTCACGTGATACAACAGATTATAAAAACCAAACACGAGTGATTCTCACCCTCTTAGTTCTCTCTCGTGTCTCAACTCCGCTGCCAAATTGTGACCCTTAAAGAACTCCCGTCTTGACTAATACAGTCAGACGTAAAAGAGCTTTACAACTAATCATGCAAGTACATTCTAAACTATTACCAACTTGTACAATACACAATTCCAAACACTCAACACATACTCATTCTTCTAAACTACAGTTTAATAATTAATTCTACCCTTATGAGCTCAGGTACAAATATTTTCTAATCAAAGAGACATAACTCCGTCTAACCTTTCAGTTTACATGCATCTACATCAAATATTTAATAAATTCAATTGTTATGTTTTCAACCTACGTTCTGTTTTGTATTTTATACCATGTGCTATTTTACGTCAAATATAAATTGCATTGAAACCACCACATTGGATGGCGACCTCCAGCATAATGGCATGATCTTTTCCACACCTTTCCTAGACAAAATAAAATAATTGTGGCGAACACCCATCACACATTCACGCTACAGTCTATGCTAAATAAATAAATTTACATTTAAACAAAGACTGGTTCTTTTTTTTTGTTCTTCTGCAAAATAAACGTCACTAAATAATATATTACCAGAAGTAAAGATATTTTTAATTTTGAAAGGAACTGTTTTATATTTGTTGGCTATCTTTCTTCCATCAGGCATCTCTTCCTCCCCCCCCCCACTTTCTCTCTCTTTATCAGGAAATCCCCATCTACAATGGCTGTCCTCTGAGCAGGACAAAGTACTTATTCTGTTTATCATTTGCTCTGGTCCAGGAAGTAAGTCTTACCATTGCTCTTCAGTGACTAGCCACATCTCTTGTCCAAGTCATCCTTACTTAGTTGGGCTCCCTGTAATTTATTGAATTGGCAGCAAAGGAAAGGGCATTGTGTGGCTCAATAGACAGCAAACAATGGCGTGAATTTCTTGGCAACACACAAAGAGATGAAGAGATTAAATCAGGACGAATTTTAAAAGATGACCAGTCATGAATCCTGACCAGCATCCATCAATGTATTCCTCAGTAGACCTTGTGCTGGCAGTGTTAGATTATATCTAAAAAGAGCCACCATACCAGGAGCAAAAATATGAATCTTGCAAAAGTATCATTTTTAGAATCAATTCAACTCAAACCGATATTCAGATCTATGTTGCATGAAAACACAGGGATTCTTCTACTTATGACTTGGATACTAAACTGTTCATCGATCTGAATTTCAGAAAATAAGAATATTATAGTTCAGTGACATAAAGCAATCAAAGATGGTTATGGCTCTTGCAATTAAAGGACCTGTTTTTCATATTTAATGAAATGATTTAATAACAGGAACATGCAATACTTGATCTATTTAAATTACTGGGTTAGGTTTAATGTTATATATTTCTCAACAAAGCATTGCAACAAAGAGTCATGGCTGACATGATCAGAGGATAAGATCATATGAAGCCACAACACATGACTTAGCAAGATTACATCACAAGGTGCAGTATGTATCAATATAGCATGACCACAGATTTTCCATGTTCAGTATTGCCTATGACCACTGACACTCGACCACACAGGTCTGTCTTCACTGTAGTCAATATTAATTCAAACTGCCCACACTCCTACATCACATGACTGTCTTAGCCTACGTAAGCTGTGTCCCATAAAACAGGTTTTCTCTTTTGAAAAGAGTTTTTAATGAGAATGAGCAAGAGATGTGTGACCAAGACATTGACTGGGTAGACTGCCCCTTTTGCCTTACAGGGATTTTTTTTTCTGGGATTACTACAAAGATCTTAGACTTTTGGCTGTTACAGAACTTGTTTATATTGCATTTGATGTATGCCTGTCAAAGTGAGTTTACTAGTGTTAAGGTTCAATGAAAATCTCAATACGTATTCTATATTAATTTTAAAAATAGAATTTTTCTTTTTTTCTCTTAAGCTAGGAAACATTACATGCCTGGATGTCCAGAGGTAAAATTTGAGGACAATTCTGTTTTTCTTTTCCATAATCGTCTTTCAAAATGCCTCCCACACTGTACACATGTATGAAGCAAAGAGCATCATAGAAATTCTGTTTTGGAAGAAAAAAGTCCTGCAAACATTAACAAGAGGTTACTGAATATTTATGGGAATGCTGCACTTGATGTAAGTGCAGTAAGTAACTAGGTCAGTAGAGCTTATAGCAAGCATAGCGAAAAAGGAAAAACTAACCTAAGTGATAGACCCCACAGTGGCAGGTCAACCGCTGTTGTGAGTGACAAGAATATCAAAGAGGCTGAGTCTCTTATTACAGCTAAAAGAATCATCATGATGCCAAAACTGCAAAAGCCTTCATGTGAGCCATGATAGTGCTTGCAGTTTAGTGATGACTCTTTGGAAAGTGGGGTACAATAACGTTCATCCTGTACAAGGCCCAAGAACCACTATGAGGATATGTAATGAAGATAATGGACTGACAGACTAAGGGAACAGAGGGTGATTGCTATCCAAAAACCTATGCAAAATGGGCAAAACAGGCAGGCAGGGTGTTCTCTAAGGTTGATGAAGCAACTTGAAGCAAATGGTTTAGAAAAAGCTTCTGTGAGGTGGAATACTATGATTGCAAAGGAGGGGGTCTATGTTGAGGGTTATGTTATCTTGGGATTTTTTGTTCATTTTTGTATGTTTCGTATGCTTCCACTTTTAAATTTGGAATTAAAGAACAGGCATTACTGTTTGACTAATTCTCATACCATCATTGTGAAGGGAGGGGCATTGTGCTGAGGATGATATTTAAAATCTTTAGAGTGAATATTCATTTTGCTATGCTTTGTGTGCTACTATTACGTCTGCTGTCATTCAACAAGAACAAGAATCATTTTTTCACCGGCTCTTGTAAAATATTATACATGGGAAAATATGATTGATAGCTCAGAAAATCATAAGTTATTCCACCTTATTCATTTAATTAACAGAAATCAGATTTTAACAATAATTTATTCATTTAAATATCAGTTAATTGGACTGAAGACTAAATCTATCCATTTTATTCATTTAAATAGCAATTATTGGTTTTATATCTGAATTTATACATTTTTATTAGTTTAAGTAGCAAGAATTTGAATTGAAACTTGTTTTAATTGTTTAAATAGCAGTAATTTAAAATTATCTTTATTTACTTTTATTTATTTTTATTTGCTTAAATAACAATTGTTGGATTTAAATGTTTTCTTTATACACTGAAATAGCAATTATCGTGTTGTTTTTTTTTTTTTATTCATTTAAAAATCATGCCTAAATCAAAGTTAATTTATTAATCATTATCATTATTATTATTATTATCATTTAAATAGCAATTATTGGTTATAAATCAATTTTTGTTTTTATTCACTTCACAATAATCAAATTCAAATTTGTTTTGTTTTTTATTTTGTTTTATAATTGAATTTAAATAAAAATTTATTCATTTTTATTGATTTAAATAATAATAATAATGAAAATTGAATTTAAATAAAAAATTATTCATTTAAATAGCAACAATCAATTTTAAATCAGAATTTAATTTTTTAAATGGTAATAATCAGATTTAAATTTAAGTTTGTTCATGTTTATTTGTTTAACAATAATTGATTAAAATCAAAATTTATTCTCCTCATTTTATATGAAATCCCTGCAAGCTTTCATTTTCAAAAATTTTATGAAGGACGATGTTAGGCATAAAATTCTTTTTTTCTCAACTCTATTTTGTTAACATTTTCATTAAGTTCCTCAAAGCTTTAGGTTGTAAGCTATTTCTAAATTTTAGGGGACTCAAGATGAATAATTAATAATTATAACTTGAATTTGTTAATAGAATTTGTAAGAAAGTTTTAAGTTTCAAATAATGACAATAATGAATGAGAAACATTTTTAAATAAAAGTGGAAAACTTATGTATTAAAATGCAAATAAAAAGTACACATTAATTTTAATGGTAATATTAGACATTTCCTTATAAGGAATCATTCATTATTCATCAGTGCTACTTTTGATCTTTCTGTTAAAAAATTTTTTTCAGGGAAATAGGATTCTCAAGTTCGGTAACTGTTACTTCCTTTTCTAGTATTGACATAGGCCTTTTTTTAAGTAGTGTGGAATGGCAACCTCTTGATTATGTGAAATTCATTTTAGTTCTTACTGTTGTTGAAAGTCCTCAAAATGATGTGACTTCTGTTATTTGGTACAGTTTTTTTATTAGTGATTATGTAACACCATTACACAAGGTTTGAAGAAGGATGGTCCTCACTAAGACCTACAGGCTACTCTAAGTCATTTTCAACCATTGTTCTGAGAAAGCAGTTGTATACAGCTGACAGTTTAGATATTTTGGGGCGAGTTTGGTACCATGCATGGCATCCATATGAAAGTCTAGATTTAATGAGGCTAATTAAGAACAGGACTTGAGTTTGTCGGTTAATTTTTTGGTTTTGTGGCATCTTTCAGTGTTTAACAAAACTAGCACAGCATATTCTATGTTCATTTTCATTATCTCCTATACTAAATTTTTTGTATAGGAAGGTTCTTGTTAATGTTGGCAGTCACGTACACAAGTGTAGCCACAATGAATCTTTAGTATTGTTGGGGTGGGCACTGGTTGGTTCACTTCTTGGTGGTGCCTTAGTGCTCAGGAGATTCAAATCAAGAGTGCTAGGATGCTACGTGTTTGTGATGGCTGCAAATTTTTTTGTCCAGCCACTTGTGACTGAGAGTTGAATGTTTTGAGTTTGACCTTATCTCTGTTAAAGAGATCTTTAAAGATGTATGGGTCTGAAAGAGAGTGATATGAAATAGATTTGTTTGGGTATATACTCAGAAGAAAAGAGAAAGAAAACACACATTTAGTGGCTAGTGTCTCTCTGTATCTGGCAGTTTGTGAGTAGCAGTCAGCCATATTTTTTTTTGAAAATTTCATGGTACCAAGTCAGTCCTTTGCTTTGTCTCATGAATCTAATTTTGGGGGTTGCCAATTTGCTTTTTATTTGTTTGATTGTGATGATTTCTCAAATACATTCACCAGAATCAAACTGACTCAAATGAAGTCAATTGTCTTTTTTCCTAGAAAACAGGAACATTATTTTTATTTTCAGAACACTGTGGCTGGTTGCTAATTATTTTATGATGCCCCCTGTTATCAGTTATTTGTTGTATGGGGATATGAGTGGGCTGTCATAACGTTGCCAGTGGCATGCAAGCAGTTGCATATTGTTCCAGGCAAACATGATTATTAATAAATTTTTAGTAGTAAAACAAGAACTTAACAAGTTTCACTTAGTCTGTATAAGTCATATAAGAAATCATTTATAAATTTCACATTTCATTTTTATTTTAGCTTAATCAAAAACTTTCCTATCCCCTCATTTCCCAAAAACATTTCTGATGAAGCGAAAATAAAAACAAAACATTACAAATTCATACATTTTTCTTTTTGTTCATGATTTAATCATCTCATTGGATTTAATCCATATTTTTCCATTCATTTTATATATATATATATATATATATATATATATATATATAATATCACACATTGAGTGCTGGTGTCAAAATAGTGCTTGATGTAATATAACAGATATAATTTATTTATTAATAAATATAAATCTTTCCTCACCAGTAGCACAATTCGGAGTTGCATGCACAATGCAATCTTCAGACCACCTGAAGATTGCATTGTCCATGAATGTCATACTATTGATGAGGGGAAAAATGTATATTTATTAATATATAAATAACACACACACACACACACATACATACATACATACATACAAATATATATATATTTGAAAGGGATTAAAGATTGTCAAAAGTTTACTAGCACTATGCAAAATTGGCAATCCCCACTGGGAAATGGTGGCATGTGATAAAAGTATACAGATCCAAATGATGTAGAGTGGATCTCATTGCTATAACAAAAGAGCCCTGCTAGAAAAGATGATCATACCAACCCAGAAATATTTACTTTTAAACATTTGAAGTTCATAATTCTTCATCTTAAATCAAGAATAAACACATGCATAATATTATTAATGCAGGTAAATTTTTGTTTTTTAATTAAAAGTGTATCTCTCTCTCTCTCTCTCTCTCTCTCTATATATATATATATATATATATATATATATATTGAGTGCTATATTGAGTCTGATTTGCTACCTCTTCATCACTGAGGCCCGTTGAACAGTTGGTATGATGTTTGCTTGACAACCTAACTGTCAGGGTTTCAAATCTCGGTAGTGGATGCGCACTGCTGATGAGTCCCAAATATAGGACAAAACAGCCGTCCAGTGCTTTCAGCATTCTGTTGAGGTTTCAGACTCCATGATATTACTTAATTATATATATATATAATGTTGGTGCAAAAATAATGTCGTTTTTGACGTTCAAGATCATGTCAAAAAACAACATTATTTTTGCACCAACCTAATATATATATATATATATATATATATATGTTTGTTATTTCAATTTTTGTTTATAGTCACTATCCAACTATAGGAATAGGGTTGTTTTCATAAGTTAAAAAGCTAAGTTCAATAACACTGCAAAAATCAAGGATTGATTTAACGGTGTATTAATATTATAAACAGGGCCCCCTTCTAAATTGATAACAAATCAATAATATTTTTTTTATTCTGATAAATGTTACTGTCAATGGAAGGTCTAAAGAAGGTTAATCTACAAAAGTATTTCCCAAAAATGTTTCCCTGTTTTTACTGTTGGACCACTCTATTTAAGTAGTGTCACACATGCAAGACAGCAAATTCCAAAATTTATACAAGTAAAGAGATGATTTTAGATCCATTCTTTGCTCAGCAAAGAAATTCATACTGTGTAGAGCAAGGAAATCTTTCCGTATGGATTGATCACCTGATGAAGGTTGTGGAATGTCCCATTCAAAAAATGGGGAAAATGTAAACTTCACAGTGAGGGAATTCAGTAGTTCAAACAAGACTTTGGTTGATAAGGAATCTTAATGTCTTAAGATGTTATAAATTGTATTCAGGTTTTACTCTTGTAATAAGTTGACTAATTCAGCTTTATCACTGAAAATGTTTATTTTATTATAGTGGATAATTACAGGCAAGAGGGGAGATGGGATGTGCTTATTGTATTACCACAACCAACCTAACCTGGAAGAAAGCCAGTGTATGCTTAGGATACGAAATACACTAAAAAAATAGTTTTATATCAAAGAGATAGTAAGTTATAATGATATTTTATCTTTTTATCAACATAGCTTATAAACTTAATGATTATCAT
Source organism: Acanthosepion esculentum (assembly GCA_964036315.1). NCBI lineage: Eukaryota > Metazoa > Mollusca > Cephalopoda > Sepiida > Sepiidae > Acanthosepion > Acanthosepion esculentum. The sequence continues at coordinate 91,015,261 of OZ038479.1, forward strand.
ATTAACCAGGATATAGTCTGTTTTATTTACCATAGAATCTGAAATGTCTTTTTTTTTCAATGTTGCATTTTGATTTGTGATATTTGAGGGATGTGTTTCTTTTCAAATACCCATTTATATAAAAAGGGAAATCACACTGATTGCACTCTTTTTAAATAAAAACATCATAGCACAGTTAATGTAAGATTAATTTTACTTCCAGTAGTATTAAGTGTCAACCAAACAATGGAACTATATGTTGTAGAGTTTGTATATATATCTATTGCTTTTATGCTCTGTCAGTATGACTTGATAACAAGAAAGGAAACATATAGTAATAAAAAAAAGAGCAAATACTTGAAAGTAATGAAATGTTTTTTCTGGTTTCTTTTATTTTACATTTTACAAAAATGCACTATCCCCCTGCGAAGTATTTTATTTCCATACCAAAGCTTGCTTATTTTGTTTTTCCTTTTTTTTTGTTTTATAACATTGTCAATTTTTAAACTCTCCAAAAACGATGGAATGTAAAAAAAATCTGGGGGAAGGTCATTGAAAAAGAGAAAAGATCGGAAACAGATGACATAGCAGGAAATCAAGTGATGAAGCGGAGAATGGTAGATTCCTGCTGAAATGTATTGTCAATACCTGGTAGGTGGGAGGGGTGTGTGATGTTAGGAAATCTGAATGGATTCCTCAGAGTAGAAATCAAGGATAGGTTAGTAAAAATCTTTATTCAATAAAATGCCATATTGCAAATATTTCAAAATGCATGAATACATATAAACCAATAACTTAGGTGCATCCATATACATATTCAAATTTTACATGTGTGTGTGTGTATATATGTGTGTGTGTGTGTGTGTATATATATATATATATATATGAGTTTATGCATTGATGACTACCTAGACACTTACATGTATTACATAAAAAATACATGTAAATTTGGATATATCATATATATAAATTATAATCTGGCAATATACATATTTATTTATACTCGATAAGAAAAAATAATTTTACATACTGTAAGTAATTCTAATACATTTACTTGGTTTTAAAAAGAAATATAGTATATTAAATATTAAAAATAATTTTTTTTAGAAATGTGGTTAAAACATATTCTAGCCTAAACAGTCCCTCAAAATCTTTAAATATACAAATAGAAAAAAATACCGTAAGAATTTTTGCCGTAAAAAAAAAAACAAAAAAAAAAAACAGACGACCTGAATTTAGCGTATGTCAGAATTTGTTGAAAGATACATCCCTACCCATCCCTAAACATAACCCCGCTTTCAAATGTAACTATTAACTGATACAACGAAAATTAAAAAATTGAACCCCCTACCCCGCCTTGTCTAGATGAATGGATTTCTCGGTATCCTTGGAAACCCTCAATTATGAATCTTTGCCGTGCCTTTAACAACCGTAAATTTAAAAAAATAAGTTACTCCTAAATTTGCTTGACGAGGAAATGGAACTAATGTCTTTGGTTTAATAACAAAATTAAATTCAATGGCTTTAGCTTCCATTTTTGAAACATGGTTATCACTGTGTAGCAAAAAAAAACATTTTAAATCAATTAATTTATAATATATATATATATATATATATATATATATATATATATATATATATATATATAACAAATCAGCATTGATGTGTTGCTTTATAGAAATAAATCATTTTCTTAGACATATATAATTATATATTATATACATATATATGGACACAAGTTTGCAGATATTATATCTCATATATATATATATATATAAAGATATTTTTGAAGGTACAAAAGTTTATCACAGAAATAAAAGTGTGAAACTTGATATTACCTATTATTAATTGATATTACATATTATATAATAGAAAGAGTTTAGAAATCTCAACCAAGAATAGCACTGGTTACCTAGTCAATAAATACCTGATGAGGAAATGGTTAATATTACTTTTAACATATACAGGGTGTGATGGATAAATTGTCATCTAAATTATGCAAAAAGAAAAATAATACTGACATCTCATTTTAACAGAATTACACAAAAATATCTTGAAATACTAAAGAGTAAATTTATCCAGTAAAACCACCATTTGTTTCAACCATGGCCTCCAGGCAACTTTGGAATCTCCTGCAACTCTTCTGGACAGTTTCCTTGTTTAAGTTGGTAAATGCTGCCATAATCCTTGCCTTCCATTCATCTTTGGCATTACAAAAAGTTTTGTTGGTCTGTTGCTCAACAGTACCCCACACATATTCAAGGAGCTTGCAGTCTGGGGAGTTAGGTGACCAGATGTAAGGGGTGATGTGGTTGTAGAAATTTCCTGACTGCCATGACTAGATACTCCTGTGTGTGTGGCATGGTGTAGAGTCCTGTTTCCAGACATAGGACCTACCAGCAACCACCATCTTGATCCCAGGCAGCACTACCACCTCAAGTCAATTGATGTAGGCCTCTGTGTTGTGTCTGAGAATGTCATCAACAAATTTGGGAGTTCTTTTCTTATCAGAATGATCAGAGTGACTTTTCTGAGCTGCCATACTTTCTTAATCACCATTAGACTCATTCAACTCTTTCCAGATCCTCAGATTGAGACCCAAACACCCTGAAATGATCATATTGGAGCTTCAAGAAGTACATGATGCCATTTCCAAATTTCTGGTGGAGTGAATTGCGTCATGGTGCTCTTTTTCTCACAGACAGTGCCCAGCTGACCGTACTATATTGTACGGTTGACAAAATTAAAAACAAACATTTCACATGCATAAAATTAAAAATATAAAATGGCAACAATTTACTCATCAAACCCTGGATATAATGGCCAGCTACTTGCTTTCTGATCACATATATCTGCTTGAGTGGCTAGCTAGCCAATCCCTGTTGCAGACACCTGCTCAGGAACTTTTGTATTTGTTCAATACCCACAGAGCCAATCTTTGGTTCATACTACAACTATGTTGTGCAGACTTTATTGTTTCTGGGAGAAAGTGCATAATCTTCTATGATCAGCAGTTTGAACAATGCAATATGGTCAAACACTCAGTCACAATGACTTCATACTAGGAGAACTATATATAACATGGCTGTGTGGTTTGAATGTTCACTTTTAAAAACATGAGACCTAGGTTTGAATCTCACTGTTATCATTTTGTCAGGTGACATACTGGTGTTAGAGGTTGGGAGAAGTGATCCTAGCCGACAGCACCTTTGGAAAGTGCTCGAAAACTATAGCACAGATTGTCAGTGAAATTGGGAAATGGAACTGTTCAGAAGACATTGATGGACATTATATATATATATATATATATATATATATATATATTAAACGTTATTTTTAGTGGATACTCATATTTGAGTAGGCACTCAACTTATTTATTAAACGGTATTTATTTTTGCCTACTGGCTTGAATATTCAAGAAATCTTACGAGAAAAATAGCCTCTCCCAAGGCAGGATTCAAACTTGTGTTCCCATAAGGGAAATAGTCATTAGATCTGACATGCTTTGACCTCTTGGCTACAGAGTGCATTGATGGCTAAGCAAAGTCTAAATAGTGCCTTTAAACACTGATTTATCAGACTCTAAAAGTAAACATATATGCTCAGTTTCATATTCTAAACTAGAAAAAAAAAACAATTTCTAAAGAAAGGAATGGATTTTTTATCTATTAATCCAACAGATTTTTATTACTTAAATGTTATTTTTAGTGGATACTCATATTTGAGTAGACACTCTGCTTTTATATTAAACAATTTTTTTTTTCATCTTCCAGTCTGAATATTTGAGAAAACTTTGCCTAAAGATAAAAAAAACCTTTATTTTACACAATATTTTTAAAATGATCTCACTCATTGTTATTGCACTTGACTCCTCCATTAATTCCACATATTAATTAACTGTTCAGCTCAATATTCGTCTGGTGTATATTCGGACAAGTGGACATAATCTCCATGAAACTCAGAGAAGGGACAGGTATACTTACTTTTATTTATTATTAATAAGGATCTACCTGTAGATAGTGAGCACTAAAATTACAAAGATTGCTTGCTTTAAAAATGCTATCTTCCCAAAATACAGTTACAGATCCCAATCTGTAGTATTGCTTATACGTTATATGTCATATCTCTAAATTGTTATTTCTATGCAAAAATATATATCATGTTTATATATGTGTGTATGTGTATGTAAACAAGCATATTTGCATATATTGAACAAGTACAAGAATTTCTGAGAATGTATTCACATATATATAACATGCAATAATAAAAAAATAAAGTTGAAGCAATTTATGAAAATGACACTTTGTATCCATAATTAATGAATATATATATATTTGTGTGTGCAAGAAAACTTTGTTAAATTTAATTGACAAGGTATGTTTCATTATTTGTTCTTGTAGTCTTTATTTTTTAATAATTTTCAAATTCAAAGCAAAATTGCCGATAAACTGTTCAAAATTCATAATTTTTTCTGTTTTTGTATCCACACACACCAAAAAAAATAATCTCTCTCGTGTATATATATATATATATATATATATATATATATATATATATATATATATATATATATATATATGTTTGTGTGTGTGTTTGTGTGTACCTGGTTTCATGAGTTAGAAATTTAGAAGATTGCATAGTTAATGCAGGTGCATATGTATTGAAAATATTAATATGCACACGCGCATTCATACTGTATATATTCACAAATATATATGCATACTCAAACATTTTCTTATATATATATATATATATATATATATATATATATAAAATTTTCATTTTGATCTTGTATTTTTTAATTATTTTTAATGCTAATTATGGTCTATTTTTTATATATATTACTATTAAATATATATCCATGTTTTAATAGGAACAAGTAATCTCCCTATAATTATATAATTTAAAAAAATTAAAATATGAATTTTCTCCACTAAAATATATAATTTTTTTCTTTTTATATACATATATAAATCATGCTTATTTTAACTGCCAAATGTCCTTTTTAAATGAAAAAAAAAACCTATAATCCCAGTATAATATATAACTATGGCAACATTGTGATAACCAGAAATAATTCAAAATAATGCAATGGTCAGTTCATACTCAGCCCCTGAAGATTGCATCATGCATGAAACTCAGATGACTGCTAGTGGTGAGGGATAATATGTATATTTATTGATATATACTTAATAACTCTTTTATATTGAAATATGTTAAAACAGACTCACAAAAGAGCGCTCCATGCTTATCTTTAATAAACAGAGCAAAATTTCTTTACGGTTGGAATTAAGATACCTTTAGTAAATGACCATTTTCATTTATGAATTTTAATTTTAAAATTCACAGGATTTGTCAAACTGTTTCTGGTATCATTTTGTAGTGTATTGTTTATTTGGAGAAAGAAAGAAAGAGGGTGTGTTATTGGAGACCTATTAGGAGGTAAGGTGGGGAAAAGATCAGTCTAAACCCTCCCTCCCCTACCCAGCCTCTCCTACCTCCATAATATGATTCCAGTAACAATGCATTTCCTCCCCCCTTACTCCCATGTATCTAATAACACACTCTAAAATTTTAAAATTAAAATTCGTAGGTTACAATGGTCATTTACTAAAGGTATCTTAATTCCAATTGTAAAGAAAAGTATGGGTTGTGCTGAAAATTCTAAGCTCCAATGATTTTTCCCTCAAAAATTATTGATCATTTGGTGAAATTTCGGGAGGTCAGATAGGCTTGAAACATTTTTGGCATTTACTCATGTTTTATATATAGATACATAAAAATATGTGTGTCTATATACAATTGCCAGAATAATTCATGGACCCTCTGGTAATTATAAATAAAGCAGTAATCTCTCAAATTTTCATGGAAACTTGCTTATTTTTTCCCTCAAATGATGAATTAATGGATTTTAAATTATGTACAGTTATGACTGTAACAAGATGTTATTTTACTGTCGGGCAATAATACCACAAAACGCATCAAACCAACATTTAATATAGAAAAAAATTATTGGCCTTCTTGCCTCAATCAATTATGCAATGTTTATTTTTGATTATTGCTTGTAATTTCTTTTGGTATTTCCTTACAAGATTGCTACACGCTGACAGGTATTTTGTTCCAACCTTCCCTGTCAATAACTTCTCATTCCTCCAAATTAAAAGGATTTCTATCTCTTACTCTTTTCTTCTAATAGGCCCACAAATTTCCAATAGGGTTTAGGTTAGAACTTGGACGGGATATGACAATACCTTCATTTTGCTGTCATCTGAATCCTTCATACCAGTTTATGCCATGTGCTTTGGGTCATTGTCATGTTATAATGTCCAGTGATGCCCAAAGGACAGCTTTTATGGACTTCATTTTATACTATTTTTAAGAATACCCAAATACTGCTTTTTATCCATGATATCCTTTACTGTCATTATTTCTCTTGGTCTATATGCAGCAAAACATCCCCAAAACATGATGCTCCTGCTTAATTGTAGACTGTTTTTTTTTGGTTTATAAGTTTCTGCTATGGTAATGTCATTCTTTGACAGAGAGAGGAAAGCTGTTCAGATTTGATGGGAAAATGGATGGAGTCAAATACAGGACAATCCTAAAAAAAAAAAAACCTGTTACAGTCTGTGAAAGACTTGAGTCTGGAGCAGAAATTTACCTTACAGCAGAACAATGACCCTAAATATACACCCAGGGCTAGAATGGAATGGCTCAAATTTAAAGCATGTTGTGTTATTAGGTTGGTGCAAAAATAATGTTGTTTTCTCACATGAAGTTGAACGTCAAAAAACGACATTATTTTTGCACCAACCTAATAGAATAACCCAGTTAAAGCCCAGACCTAAACCTAACCCATGTACATTGACGGTCTCCATCCAATCTGACTGAACTTGAACAATTTTGTAAAACAGAATGGGCAAATGTTTTTGTCTTTAGATGTGCAAAGCTGATAGAGAAATACAACCCAAACACTAGCAGCTGTAGTTACAGCAAAATTTGGTTTTGCAATGTATTGACTCAGTCAGGGAATATTTATGCATACAAGAGTTGACTGCTTTGTTGTCTTAATTATTCTGTCATAATAAAATCTTTTTTGCACCTTAAAAGCACAGAGCATTTGTGTGTTGATCAAATGCTAAGACCATTTTACTCAATTTGAATTCCATTTGGTAACATTACAAAATGTGGAAAGGTTTAGTGGGGGATGATTACTTATGCAAGGCACTGTATATATGCACATACATATATATGTGTATATCTGTACACACAAACATACATGCATATATGTTGAAGTGCATGTTTACTTGCATTTCTGTAAAAATTAGCATGTCTGTTTAAATATTTGTATGGACATTTACATGCATTATATATCTATATTTGTATACATAAACATACACATGCACTCATATGCATTTATTATGTATGTGTATGTATACTTACATACACAGATTGGATTAGAAAAAAATAGAAAAGAATCACCCCCACCCTCTACCATCTTTACAACCTGAACTAAAAAGACACGTTTTGTTTTTTGTTGCTTTTATCTTTTGCATTGCACAATACCCAATGCAGCACACCTTGCTCTCCTTATACTTACCTGCTCTCCAGCTCCTCCTGTCCAACCCCATCTGCAAATCTAAACCCAGCCTCCACCAAAACATACCCACCTATAGAAATATGATTTTCTTGTCTCTTGAATGACACTCGTAGATATGCTAACTTTGAAAATCCAGCAAATGACTGCCTGTCATTTCTGGAAAGCATAATCCTTTTACCTACCATCATGATATTATGAAGCCATTTTGAACAAACATTTCAAAGCTCTGTTTGGCTCATTTGCATTAATGATATACAACTCTTTCGTATACCAACTCAGACTGTCTTTTTATTATTATATATGTAGAAATAAAGACAAAAGGAAAATTTATCTTAGCAAACACTGACGGATGTTATCAAAGCAAATGCAAAGATTTTATATTGTAACAAGTATTTATGTACAAGAGCAAAAATGTTATTGGTTTATTAAAATTTTATGTTTAAGAATGCTCATAAATATTCATCAGGTTAGCTGAAAAGTCCAGTAAAGTATGGAGGACACGACATGACAAAATTCAATGTTGAATAGATGAAAGTGTGTAAGTGATGTTTTTGAATTGATTTCTGTTATGCAAATTAGTATTTAAATTATTTTAGTTAAGGGCGAATATTGCTGTCATATATGGTCTGGTGGTCCCGCTGTATGTCTTGAGGTCCTTGACAAAATCTAGAGACGAATATACAAGATGATAGGTCTTGATTTGGCATCTAGTCTACAATCATTATCCCACAGATGTGTTGTGGCCTCCCTTTTTCTCTTCTGCAAATAATTTCATGGCAACTGTTCCGATGAGCTACTTTCGCTGGTTCCCAGACTACATGAATTTAAACGTACTACCATGCTGGCTTCTCGGTCCCACACTTTCACTGTCAAAATGGTTAAACATAACCATCTCTTCTGCTCAAGCAGCTTATTCTCCCACACTTCCCATCTGTGGAACTCCCTTCCCCTTACTTGCTTCCCCGATGACTATAATCTTCAAATATTCAAGTGTAATATCAATCGACATCTGACACCCTGAACTTGTTCCCCATCCTTCTGTGTACTCTTTCCTCAAACACGCCTTTTTACTCTTGTTCTCAATCCTCTGTAACCCTTTGCATGCTAGTGGCACTCCTGCCTTGCATGGGGTGAATTGCCTTAAAAAAAAAAATTATGTGTTACATATTTTGAATAACATGAGATTAAGGATTTAACTGTTTTCTTTCCATTTTTAAACATTTTTGTAATCCTGTATCATGGCTTGGGAAAGTCGTAATTCTTTCAGGAAAATCCTTGCATTTGCCTGGATAAAATCCCTCAGAGGACAAAATACATTAACTAAGATAAGTTTTCCTTTTGTCTTTATTCATATTGTCCTTTTGTAAATATATTCTATCTGAAACTTTTACATACATATATATATATATATTATATATATATATACATATATATATATATATATATATAGACATATATATATATATATATATAAGAATAAAGACAAAAGGAAGACTTATCTGCCTAAGATAAGTTTTCCTTTTGTCTTTATTCATATTCTTTTGTAAATATACTCTATCTGAAATTTTTACTTACACACACACACACATATATATCGTATGAAGAAATGAAAACTTATGCATAGGGAAATCTTTATAGAAGCAGAAAAGCTTTAAAAATATATTTATGTCAATTGTATTCTTTGTATATGTGTTATGTACTGTCAGGATGTGGGTAATCATAGCTCGCCACAATTTTGTCTTTTCACTATCTCTCTTAATCCCTGTTTTGCCAACCATTTACATAAGCTTGTTAGGTGGTGCTGTTCTTCTCTGCCACTCTTGCCTTCAATATGTCCTGTGAGTGTCAAATTTGCTAATCCCTCTTTTTTCATTATGTTCTAGAAATTTCAACTCTTTCAAATGTTAACTATAAATTCATACTGGCAAAGAAATAACACTAGAACATGCAGTAAACAAACCATTAGTGTTCAGATGATGTTACAATGGGAAATACAGTCCTATTATTTATGTGGATGTATGACATTTTCTTCTCAAGAACCTCTGTTTTGTGTAACTACGAGGGTTCTTCCCCAAATGCTATGGTCTTAACCTCTTCAAGTTTATGGTCAATAGTTACCTATCCTTCATATCCTCATAATCTTCATTCTTTTACTTCTTACATTAATATCACACATCTAATTCAGTAACCCTCTACCTTGAATGATTCTTGAGCTTTGTATTAGGTGAATAGTTGTAAAAGAAAAATTGTGTGGTGGGGACTATGTCAAATACCTCATCTTTCCTCAACATAACAAGACCACAAACACTTATTCATGGCAACAACAGCCTCCAGTGAATAGATTAAGTTTAATCATTTTATTTAGTGGGTACATATGTCTGAGTAGACATCTTTGTTTTTAGACAGTGAAAATATAATCTACCAGCTGAGAGATGAAAAGTCTTATTAAATAAATTGTGCCTTTTGAACAGGAAGCAAACCTATATTAACTTTTTAATCTAGAAAACTAGATTCAAAACCAAGCACACTTTAAAATTGAGCTACAAGAAACAATTACAACAAAATAAAGCCCATTACTTACATTATTTGAACTGTTATCCTCATTTTCATTGCAATATTCACAATGTTTCAGACCTTGTACACTCTGGCCTTCTTCAGGTGATTTGAATTTCAAACCAAGACCAGTTCAGTTCTGAATTCCAATCACCTGAAGAGGGCCAGAGTGTACAACAGTTGAAATGTGAATATGACAATGAGGATAACAGTTTGAATAATGTAAATAATATAAGCAATCCTAATACCTCATCTCAGAGATATAGACAAAACAAAGCCCATTTATCTCATTTAAGACATATTGGGTTGGTGCATAATTATCAGGCATTTTTGTAGAGGAGATTATTGTTAATAAAAATTGCTGTTTTGTTTACTTTTTTTAATAAAAATATTATTTTATTTTAAGGTTATAAAATTGTGTGTTGATAATCATACCCTCCGAAATAATCATTTAAAAATGCTATTGTTGAGTTGTTATGTTTCTTTTTTTTTCATAATAAATACTGTTTGAAAAACGCCTGATAATTATGCACCGACCCAATACAAACCTGTTTTTGAGACCTTAATTTTATACCCCAAATATAAACAAAGTAACTTTTAGGCAATTAATGGATTTTTTAAAATACAGCAAGATTTCTTATTATTACAAATATTATATTTAGTAGTTATATATGTTTGAGTACACGTCTGTATTTTATTTTAAACAGAGAAATTAATACCTACTGGCTTACAGATCAAATGTGCCTTTTCACAAGAAACAAAGCTATATTCTCTTTTTTAATCTGGAAAATCATTTTCAAGCCAAGTATGCTTTCCCATTTGGCTACAAGAAGCCATATCAGCAAAACAAAGCTTAATTACTGGAACCTTTCAATGTCTATATCTGCCAACTTTATTTTGTGACCAAAACCCAAACAAAGTATAAGCCTGGTTCTGTCCAATACCGTGACTGGTATATGACCACTAGACTGTGCTTACATCCATTGTTTCATCTATGCAAACATTCTGTAAGTTTCAGTGAATATCAATAACTGCAGTTTTTTCATACAGAGGAAGTCAGTAACATATTCTGTCTTCATATTTACTTGTCAGACACTATTTTGCCAGACTATTTCTCAGCTGCTATTTATAATAAGGACCAAGTGAAATTATGAGTTATTGATGGAAAGGATCATTATTTTCAGAGCAACCCTTGCTGTATGTGTGCATTTTATGTCAAGTTGAACTGTAATCATGATGTGAAATATAGTGAAAGTCTTTTGTCATCTTCAAGCTCTTGAAGATGCCAAGAGAAATTCATAGAAATGCTAAAATCAGAGATTCTCTACCATTTTTTAAATCTAATCTGCAGCAAAGAGAGATGTTTTTTGCAAGTTGTCAATATGATGACAATTGCTATTCACAATTCATTTTTCCTCCTTCAGAGATTGTGTTTTTTTTTTTGCTTCACTTTTCCTTTTTCTAATGAATTGATTTATTTCAGATATGTCTGTCAAAGGCATGCATGTTTCCCTGACAACAGCACAATCATCTTACAACCAATGCACATTCTGAAAAAAGGGGCTCAAATGTGATCATTTTTGAAACAGTATTAAACCTTTCATTGAATTTGAAGTAGAATAACCAATAAATTGTTAACTTCTGGATTATGCTATCGAGTTACATCTGATATCCATTTTATTTGTTTAGTTTGTGATTCTGTAGTGACTGTCCAAAATGTTCAACAAAGGATGGACTTTGACAAGACTTTCATGTTTTATTCGTTCAAAGCCTTTTTTCACCATTGTTCTTAGGAAGTGGTTGTACAGAGCTGCCTATTTAGATATTTCTGAACAGGTTTGGTGCCATGCATGACATCATATAAAAGTATTGATCTGATGAGTCTATTTAAGAACATGAATAAAAATTTTCATGATGGTGTTTTGGTTCCATAGCAATTTGAAGTGTTGTGCTAAACTATCTCTGTCACAGCCTATGCTCAAATTCTTTTTCACCTATATTAATTCTGTTATAATTGATCCATATGCTGTGGTATCTGAAGGGTTTAGTATTTACCAATTCCACATCCTGAATAGTGGATTAAAGCATTGGTGTTTAACTTTGGTAAGACCATAATTTCCAAAAGATGTCATGGTTATACAAATAAGAAAGAAAATAAAAATGTGGAAAGCCATTTTTCCCTATATTCTGAAGGGATATGGCATCGAAAAAAAGTGATAAATGGCAGTGCAGGTGGTATGACTGTTATCAGTGTCGAAAGGGGAAACTGTGAGCTGAGTTCAAATTGCAGCCTAGTCTGTTGCATTCACTTTCACTCAAATATCCTTGGAAAAGGCATGAATTCATCTCTTCTTCTTCCAGCTTTGGTTTAAAGTGCATTTACTCAAATAAACTGTAGCCATAAAAATAATGTATAAACAGAAACAGAAAACATACATACATACATACATACATACATACACACACACACACACACACACACATATACATATATATATATATATATATATATATATATATATATATATCAGCAACAGCCTCCTCTGACATCAAAGTTGAACATAATAAATAGGAGGCATGAATTTTGGAGCAAGTTTTGATGTTTTTTTTCCTCCATTTTTTAAAGAGACAAAAGGAAAAATAAAAGCAAAGAATTCACTTAAAATAATTGTATTTTGTAATAATTTGTGACTTCAGTTATGATTTCTGCTTTTTGTTGTGTAAAATCATGGAAATAAATTAACCTGCCGAGTATCCTCATCTTTGTTGTTTCTATCATGATGTTATGGTCAGTAAACTGTCTAGTTTCCCACATGTTCAAACTTCTGAGATAAAGTATTGCGATTATTCTATAAATAATGGACCTGAAAACTCCTGTCAGGTTCTTAAATAGCCTCATTATATCTAGACTTTCATCTGGATATCCTGGCATCCAACTCATTTGGAGATGTCTAAACTATCATCGTGTACAGAGCAATTTTCTAAGATCAGTTGTTAAAAATGGTTTCAAAGGAATTCCTCAGAGTCTATAGATTGGTGCTACAAAATCACAAGAGGAGAGCTTTACTAAATAACAAGAAGAATACGACTTGGAGACTTCCAACAGCAGCAATAACAATGGCTAGCACATATTAGTAGAAAAGAAAATGTTATAATCAAGAGAAGAAAGTTCAGAAGGTTATCCCATCAATATTAGAAAGACAGACTTATTCAACGTTTACAATGAGGTGATTCTGAGAGAATTAGAAGTCCTAAAAGGATTCATTATTAGTGGCCGCAGTATTAACAACATAAGATATGCAGATGACACAGTGTTGATAGCAGACACAGAAAGGAAACTACAAAATCTTCTACATAAGGTAGTGAAGGAAGGTAAGAAAAAAGAATTAAACATCAATTGTGAGAAAACAGAGTGCATGGTTTCTAGAAAAAGAAACAGCCCAATATGTGAATTACAAATTGGAGGTACCAAAATCAAACAAGTGTGAAAATTCAAATATCTGGGAAGTCTTTGAACAAAGGACAGAAAATGTGACATTGATACCTGAAGGTGCAATGGGATAGTGAAAGATCCCTTCCAAAACCTAACCAAACTATTAGGATACAGGAAAATTTTGTTAGAAACAAACAAAAGAGTACTGAACTGCTATGTAATGTCAGTCCACCTATATGGCAGTGAATGCTGGACAATCTCCTCACAGATGAATAAGAGACTTGTGGCAACAGAAATGTGGTTCTACAGAAGAATGCTGAGGATATCATGAATTGAACATATGAGCAACAACAAAGTTTTAGAGGAAATGGAAACAAAAAGGACACATACTTAGAATATGAAGGGGATATTTGAAATTTTAATGAATTTACAATGTTTAGCATAGTCCAGACAATTTCTTCACAGATGAAGAAGAGACTTTTGGCAGCAGAAATGTGGTTCTGCAGAAGAATGCAGAGAATATCATAGACTGAACATGTTAGCAACGATGCACTTTTAGAGAAAATGGGAAAAAAGGAGAAAATATAAGAGAGATAGAGGAAAGCAATGCATAACCTACCTTGTGAATATGAGTGAATTGATTGTGGAGCATGTTTTGGGAGTGACAGCAAAAAGACAATTTAATAGCTACAATGGACAGGAAATGATCGCCACTGTCCAAAAGAAGAAGAAATGTTTAATTATCAGAATGTTTGACAAAAAGATTATAAATTTCAACTGACAATAACACTCACTGTTGTCCTCATCACTGTTTTTGTCTTCACATTTTGGGCATTAGTATCCTCATCTTTGTTATTTTGTTAGTTTTGTCTTCCTTTATAATCTGTTGAAATTATAGGATGTTATATCTGACTAGTATCTTCATATTTGTTTTGAGAGTTTTAGCTTTCTTTATATTATTTTGAAATGATAAGATGCAATATCTGACGAGAATCATCATCTTCGTTATTTTGATAGTTTCAATTTTCTTCATATTCTATTGAAATAAGATGAAATATTTAACAAGTATCCTAATTTTTATTGTTTTGATAGTTTTGGGCTTTCCTTAAATTCTATCAAAATTATAAGATTTCATTACTTTTTTTAGTCTAGCGTTCTGATAGTTTTTGATCTGATTGTTTTCGCAAAAATTTAGAAGAGGAAAATAATTTTGAATATTCTAAAATACAATTATCATTTTCTGATCTAATTATTATGTCATATTTATATACATGAAATAAACATACAACATATGTGCACAAACAGATGCAAAATATGTTTGGTCCTGCAGGGGAGGCTTTGAACCTGTGCAGTTTACAAGTTGAACATTATTTATTCAATTAGTTTGTCTTGAGGGCCATAATTGCCCTGAGACAAGAATGTTATCTTACCGTGAATATGGGATTGAAATCCCAGAGCAACTGAATAATTATGGATTGTAACCTCAGTGATTCATTG
>OZ038479.1:91035322-91095322 GCA_964036315.1 Acanthosepion esculentum
AAACAAATTAAAAACTGCTCCCACCAAAATAATAGTTAGAATAAACTACAACAATCAACTGCAAAATTGAATAAATAGTTATAATTATCTTCCGAAACCAAAACAAAACTATTAGATAAGTGATATAAACAAATTTTTACTACGTTAATAAAAACACCGACTAATAAAAATAAAAAAATAAATATATAAGATAAGAAATAATAAATAAAAATAAATAAAAACAAGCAAAATAATTTTAACCGAAATAAATAAATAAACAAACAAATAAACGATTTCCGGTAAAATAACTACCAAAATAGACTACCCACAATGCACCACTGACCTGTTAAACGTAACATTTTAAGTCATACATACATACACACACACACACACACACACACACACACACACACACACATATATATATATATATACTGTGTAACCCGGATATAAGAGAGAGTTTCTCTGGTCCCCAATTAGAGCCTGTGTTAATAAAACAAAATAGACCAAACCCGGATATAAGAGACTTCTTCTCCGGGTCCCGACAACTCTCTTATATCCGGGTTACACTGTATATATACTCATGCACACACACATATATAAGGGGATACTGAAAAACCTTATGCCCCAATGCATTACACAAAATTTAACCAAATGAAGAAACATAAGATTTTGTGAGGACTCTCATAGGGTTACACAAGTGTGTTTGCAAGTGGGTGTGGTCAGTTTGACTGAGAGCTGACTTCTTGATGTTATCATCCTGGGAAGTTGATCCCAATTCTGTGCCACCATTGGAAAGTGTCTGAAAACCTCAGCATGGGTTGATCAAAGCATTGTGAATGAAATTAGGCAGACAGAACTCTTTGGAAGCCAAGAATGTTTAGGCTAGCATGTAATCACAAGTAATTGTGACTGAGGCTTCGAGTGTTCTCTACAAATTCATTGTTCTAATTGTAGATCATGTAGATCAATTATAATAAGATTTCAATTTTCTTTTGCTAGCACTTGAGGATGTGTGTAGATTTCATAAAAAATATGATTACAAAGTATATAAACATCCAAGCAGGTTCTTGCAAAACACAGTTTAAGAATGCATCATGATCAAAAATAATACATGGTTTGAAATTGCTTTAATTGATTTTTTAAAGCTATTATTCATCCAATGCCAGGCTCAAGAGCCATTAATGATGGTGGGCTACTGAAGAAAGAGGGTGCAGATTATGAAGATATATAGGATATATGATGGCTGACTCTAGACTAGAAGAGGTTAATATTGTAATCATCTAGGAAGCATCCTCTTGGGAGTTTACCTCACAAAGCAGCTGTCCAAATGGAACTTCTTTCTTACTAATGGAATACAAAGGAAATTTGGATAGTTGACCCATGTGTATATGGCTTGGTAGGTAAATCTATCTATATAATTTTCAATATTTGATTTGAAATGCTTAGTAAAGCTTGCTTTGTAGAATTTTGAAAACTGTTACAAACTTCTCAGCAAAATCTGCTATTTCATTCTTAAAATAAATTTATGTCTTGGAAATATCTGCATAGTTTTGCAGTAATTTTTTTTTTTTTAAATGTCATGTTCGTTTAGGGTTTAGGTGATCATGATAAATAAAATTCTCTTTATTATTATAGTTCTCTACAAATTCATTCGCTTTATTATTTCTGACAGGAGTTCTTGGGAAAGAAAGTGGAAGGTTATCCTATTGCCTTCGTCATGATTTAGAATTGCCTTATTGTTTAAAAATTATTAAGAGAAAAATATTTAAAGTGTATTGTAGAAAATAATGAGAAAAATAAAAACTTCATTTTTTTTTTTTTACAATATATACTTATCATTTCTTATGGGTACTATGCTAGCACAAATTATAATTAGAAATTAATTAGTAAAATAAAAAATAATATACATTTCTATTTAAAGACAATTACTAATATTCCAATAACCAAAAGATAAGAAAAAAAAAGCTTTAAAATGGCATTCCATATAATTCCTGTCTCGGTTGGTGTTTTGGTTTTGTATGGATGTCATCCATGAAATGTCTGAGGACTACTGCAGATGCTTTGAAATAGTGCATACATGTATACAACAAGGAAGTGAAGAAAAAGACATTCCAAACTATTGCCAAATGTTGTATAAGTCAATTTTTCTTGCTAGAATCTAACATATATTTACAAGTCTACCATTAGTTGAATATTGCTACCATATATGGTCTGGTGCTTCTGTTATGCAATTGGAGATTCTTGATAAAATACAAAGAAGAATCTGCATTGTTAGTTGTCCTGACCTGGCATCTTTGGTCACTTTACCACAGCTGTAATGTAGCTTTTCTGTGCATTTCTATAAATATTTTGATTGTTATTGTTCTGATGAATTTTCCTTTTTGGTGCCGAGACTTTATGAATTTAAGTGCAGTACTAGATTGGCAGCTAGGTCTCATCATTTTACAGTTCTAATGGCTAGATGTAACCATAAGTTCTATGCTAATAGTTGTTTCTCTCACATTTCTTTTGCATAAAACTCTCTTCTGGCTTATTACTTTCCACTCAACTTTGATTTTCAGAAACTTAAATGCAATGATGGTCATTATCTTCTGTCTTCTTAATTCCTGTTCTTTTGTCGTACTGTATCTTCATAATGTTTTCTTCCCTCATATTTTCTCACACTCATTAACCCTTGCATCTTAGTAGCTTTATTGCCTTGCTTGGGGTAAAATGATTAATAAAAATATATAATGTCATTATAGTAAAACAAAAAAAATCATAACATTGAATTGAATTCATGATCAGTAACAGATTTATTTTTTGTTCTTAGTGAAAAGGTTAATTTTGACAGAATTCATAAACACATGTTTGTTTCCTTTGAAGTTTTTGCATGCACTTAGAAACACAGTCAAACACGCACGTTCACAAAATAAATAAATCTTTTTGAACTTAAATTCTTTGAATATCTATTTTTTCTTTGTTGTTTTTTTTTTTTACCTTCCTAATCTATGAAGGAAGTTTTTTTGTTTGTTTGTTTCAGTCTAAAGTTGGTTGCCCATTCACATTAAATTAAAATTTGGTGTCTGTTCACTGTAACCAAGTGTAATATGTCACAATATTAAAATATATATATATATATATAAAATCAGAAACTTGGAAAATTTGAACCAAAGAAAAACTATTCTAAAAAATGTTTTCCTTTTTTTCATTCTGAAGTTAATCCTGATAAGATTTAAAACAACAAAAATATAAAAATGCCAAAGATAATTTGAATAATGATAATAATAATTAGGACTAAAACAATAATAATAATAATAATAATAATATGGTTACCACAAGCAGTGTGAAAGCTAATGATAATATTGAGTTAAAAGTTTTTAACATCTTTGCATAATGATAGGGAAATGTTAAAAGTTTCTTTTTCTTTCCTATACTGAGGTAAACAGCAAGTAACCTACCTAACAAGCTTGTATACATTGATAGCAGAACACTGATTGGGAGGAATAGTAAGTAGACAAACATTACTTCTTCCGTGAGCCATGTGCTTTCAAGGTGTGGGCAGTCATGGCTCTCCAAAAGTTCCTATCATTTGTAACTCTGATTGAAGGACATAAAGAAACGACAAGTAACCTGCCTAACCAGCTTGCTAAAATGAATGACAGTACAGGTGAAAAGACAAAACTGACTTGGAGCTGTAAATGATAGGAAGTGGTAAAGTTCCATAATCACCCACATGGTGAAAGCACACAGCTTGCAGGATGTTTGTCTGCTTACTATTCCTCCCATTCGCTGTTCTACCATCAATTTATAAAAGCTTCTTAACTGGGTTACTTTCTGTTTACATCTGTACTTCTTGCCACCAATCTGTCCTGTGCATGTCAAATTCTCCAAGCTCGCTTCCTCAATTATGGTTCTGAGAAATTTCAACAGACTTTTCGTTCCCCTTTCCCTTAAAACCTCCTTGTTGTGTTCATGGTATTCTCAGTATCCTTCTGTAGAACAATGTTTCTGCAGTTTTAAGTCTTGCCTTCATCTGTGAGGAAATTGTTCAGCATTCACTGCCATATAGGAGGAGTGCTATTACACAGCTATTCAATATTCTTTTCTTTGTTTCAAATGAAATTTTTCTATCTCTTTTGCTTTAGGCAGGTATCTTTTTCTTTGAGCAAATTATCTGGCATTCACTGCAAAACAGTAGAATGGATATTACATCACAGTTTAACACTCCTTTTCAGCTTTTAATTAAATATCCCTGTTTCTAATAATTTCTTGAGCTTTTACTATTCCACTGCACCTTTAGATTTCTGTGCCACACTTTTTGTTGTGGTGTCCTCCCTCTAAAGAGTCTATGTTGAACTCTTCTGCCTACTATAAGATTAGTAGGAGAGAAGGCCTTAGGGGAACAGTCGAATAGATTAAACGCTGGGTCAACCGACACACACTCACTAGTCATGTAATACTCTTCTGTTGTACTTACTGTTTAATATATGATATATCTGCAACACTTGTTTTGTTATTTCTTTAACCATTTACTTGGTCACAACATCTTGATGATGAAGGATTCGAAGAAACGGACTTCATGTTAAATCATAAAAATTTTTGCTAGTGTCTACACCAGTGGTGAAGAAAGGAATTCTAATCCAACTCTACGACAAAAGGGTATCCAGTGTTAATTACAACACTGACAGTGAAAAAAAGAAACTCTTCAAAACAATAGGATTTCTACAAGTTTAATTCAGTGGCTGGGAAGAAGGTTAGTGAAACTTGTTATTTTTTCCATTCCAGCAAGTCAGTAAAAGAACTGTACAAGTCAAACAGGCTTATTGATTCGCTGATAGGGTAAAGTAAAAATTTACCCCCTCTCTCGCTCTTAAATTTTTCAGTTAAAGAATCGTACAAGTCAAACAGACTTATTGTTGGTTGAGAGGGTAAAGAGAAAAAAAATTCCCCGCTCTCATTTCTTAATTTTATGTACCACCGCAGTAAAATGGATGAATTTAAAAGTGCAATGCTAGAATTGATGAAACACCAACAGGAACAACAACTACTGTTGGAACAGAAATATCTTGAAAGACAAGAGAAATTTCAACGAGAACAAGCAGAAGAAATTTGAGGAATTGCACCTAGAAATTCAGGTTAGACAACAGAAAATGGAAGAAATACTTCTTCAAACACAGAATGAGCAAAGGCACTTGTATAATATGTCCATCAAAAGCCAAAATGAGGACAACAAAAACGTGTTCTCTCAAAATGCTATATGAAGTGCTATTGAAAATTTCACGTTTGCATCTGAAGAAGAAATTACATTCGCTTTATACTTTAAACGTTACGAGGACGTATACAATACGGATTGTGCAAGTTGGCCTGAACATAAAAAAGATTTGCCTACTCCTCAGGAAATTAGGCACAACAGAATATACTAAGTTTGTTAACTATATTTTGCCCAAGAAAACCAGCGACTTGATATTTAAAGAGGCGGTTCAATCATAAACAGAACTCTTCAGTCCAAAAACATCACTGTTCCACAAGCGTTGGAAATGCACGAATCTCACCCACAAAGAAGACGAAGATTATACTAGTTTTGCGAGTGTAGTCAATAAACACTGCGATGACTTCAAATTGGCAGAGTTAAGTGCCAATAATTTTAAATGCCTAATTTTTGTCCAGGGTTTGATTTCAGCAAGAGACACCGAAATACATTGTAGGGCAGACAACAAGCTTGAAAACGAGCCCGACGTTACTTTATAGCAAGTTGGCGAAGATTACAAACGTTTTCTAAGCATCAGAGAGGATTCGAAAACATTGAAAAAAGTGGCATGGGTGAAAAAAAAATATGCCAAAGAAAAATTAAAAAGAGTCAACCAAAAAATAATAAAGTTACTTTTTACCGTCAAGACCATGTTTCGAGTGTGGTCAATTACATTGATATCGAGATTGTTCTTTTAAAGATAAAAAATGATTTACTTGCGATAAATTTGAACAAAAAAGTTCCCACTGCAGGATTAAAAATGAGACAAAAAAAAGTTTTGTAAAAATTACCAAGTCTGATGAACCAGAAATTCATAACATTAGGAAATATCCACTTCCCTTCTCCACATCCTTTCATCTTTCATTCCTATCTGCTCTCGCTCCAAATCTTCTGTAACCTCCTTGCCTTGATCGACCCACTGTCTTTCTCTTTCTCCACATCCTCTCCTTTACCACTCCTATCTGCTATTCCTCCAACCCTTCTATAACCCCATGCGTGATAGTGGCCTCCAGCCTTGCTTGGGGTGATACGCTTAAAAAAAAAAAAATATATATATATATATTGAAGTGCAAATATTTAACAAAAAAGGCTACAGCTTGATTCGGGTTCAGACTTATCCATAATTAATTATCAAACATGGAAAAAACTGGTTAAGAATGAACTGAATGGCTAAAAGTGTAACTGGCGACCCTATTAAGTTTATAGGCAAACTTATAATGAACATGTCATTCAAAGGTAAAACTTTAAAACTATAGGCGTATATTATGAAGAATACAGGTAATTTGTTCAGGTCTGATTGGTCAGAACAGTTTCAACTTTGGGATATGCCTATTAACTCATTATGTCAAAAAGTCGACAATTTGACTGACAAAGCAGAAAAGTTGAAAGGTTAACTAAAAAAAAATTTTTCAACATTTTCCGTGGAGGACTAGGAAAATGCGCAAAAATGTCTGCTAAGTTTGAGTTAAAGCCAGACGTAAACCCAGTTTTTAAGAAAAAACATAACAATCAATTTGCCTCGTTAAATCAAACTGACAAGGAATTGAATCGACTTGAGGAAATGGGAGTTCTGGCAAAGGTTGAATATAGTGCATGGGCGTTTCTCACAGTTTATATTAAAAAAAAGAGCAAAGAAATTCGTGTATGTGCTGACTTCTCTACAGGGCTAAATAGCACCCTAAAGGATCACCATTTTCCCCTACTAAGTCCAGAGGAGATATTCGCTAAGCCCAGTGGAAAAAAATATTTTTCTAAGATTGACTTAAGTGACACATATCTACAAATACCCGTGGACAAGGAATGCTTGAAGCTCCTTTGCATAAACACCCACAAGAGTTTATACAAATTTTAAAAACTTCCGTTTGGGGGTCAAGGTCGCCCCTTCCATTTTTCAACAGGTCATGGACACGATGTTAAATGGTTTGGGTTTTGCAGTGGCCTATCTTGATGACATTCTAATGAAAAGCGAGAGTATCGAGGAACACAAACGCATGTCTGGCAGGTGTTCATGAGAATCTAGGATTACGGATTCAAATTAAAAGACGGGAAGTGTGAGTTTTTCTTAGAGAGGATTAAGTACTTGGGCAAATTATTGACAAAGACGGAAGATGTTCCAACCCAGATAGGGTAACGGCAATAAAGAATATGACAGCACCAGAAAATGTGTCGGCTCTTCAAAGTTTTTTTAGGTCTTGCCAATTATTACAACGTTTTTGTCCAAGGAATGCACAGTTTGAGAGTTCCACTTAATGAATTATTGAGAAAAGATAAAAAGTGGGAATGAACAACCAAATGCCAGGAAGCATTTGAGAAAATAAAGGAGGTCCTTACATCAGATCTATTCCTGACTCATTACAATCCAAACCTTGACATCATTGTAGCCAGTGATGCTAGCTCCTACGGCATCGGGGCGTGCATTTTACACAAGTTAGAGGATGGATCGGCAAAGCCAATCGCCCATGCATGTAGGATACTATTATCAACTGAAAGATGTTACTTGCAAATAGAAAAGGAAGCCTTAGGAATCATTTTTGCGGTGACTAAATCTCATAGATTTATTCATGGAAGGTACTTTTTGTTGCAGACAGACCATCGTTCACTCCTTACTATCGTAGGATCAAAAATGGCCTGCCAACACATATTGCAAAGATGGGGAACCATTCTCCTCAATTATAACTACAAAATGGAGTTTCTCCCATCCACTAAAATCTGCCATGCAGACGGGTTGTCTAGACTGATACCTAACTATGCTGAACCCTTGGAAGACAGTCATTGCTGCCGTAAGAACAGAGGTCGAAATAAAAAGTGCTTTGTGAAATACTGTCAGGGCGCTTCCTATAACAAATGACGAGATAATAGACAAAGAGTCCGATGATGAGTTCATAAAGGAAGTAAAGGACAAACTAAATAGTAAAAACCAAAATATCTCAGAAGTTTATTCACTCTGTAATGACATACTGATGTACGGAGACAGAGTAGTAATCCCATCTACGCTACAGAAAAGAACATTAAAGGAATTCCATGTTGGCCATCCGGGAACTTCAAGAATGAAGAGTCTGATGAGGAGTTACGTCTACTGGACCCACATGGACAAGGATATTGAAAAGACTGTAAGATTGTGCAAAGGGTGTGCCTTGGCTGCTAAAGCAGCCCCGATAAAATTCAATCCCTGGCCTAAAACCGACCATCCATGGTCACGGATACACTTTGATTTTGCTGGACCACTTGATGGTTTTTACTACCTTGTAGTAGTTGACAGTTATTCCAAGTGGCCAGAAATATTGAAATGTAAGAAACTGACCGCAGAGGTGACAGTAAAGTTTTTGCACAAGCTATTTTTCCGTTTCAGAGTTGTTCCCTGTATCATAACAGACAATGCCATACCGTTCACATCCTGTAAATTTAAGGATTTTTGTCAGTCATTCCTGATTGCACATATTACCATGGCACCATATCACCCAAGAAGTAATGGACAGGCAGAGCATTTTGTGGACACTTTTAAGAGAGCTCTAAGGAAGATGAGAAGTACTCCCACCGATACGTCTATACAGCAGTTTTTGCAGGTCGTGTAATCTCTAATAGCAGTGCCCCATCTGCCAAGATGCCAGTGAAGGTTATGTTTGCCAGGAAAATAAAATCAGCATTTGACAAATTCCTTCTGAGTGAAACAAAAGTGGGAAATAGGAATAAAGTGCTTAAAAAGCACTTTAAGATCAGTGAAAAGGTTTTTTTTTTCATGTATTTGGGAATAATAAAGCTCACCAGGAGATAGGAACAATAGACAGACAAATTGGTAACATGATTCACATGGCTCAGGGACTGAACTTTATACACAAACGTCATGTAAACCAAATTAGAAAACGGTATGGAAGCGTAGTCGACAGGGATCCCATGGAAGATGACACTGTGGACATCATCTTTGACACGTTTGAGGTTCCAATACTGCAATCAGTGCCAGAGCTCAGAAGGCCCAAAAGAAAAAGGAAGTTTACAGAACCTTTAGAAATTAACACGAAAAAGAAAAAGATATTGAACATCTTTCATTTCATACCATGTCTACAGAAAAAGGAAAAGAATGAGTGAAAAAAACCCATCTCCTCACTTATGAACTTTGAATTACTAGAAATGTACTATATGCATTGGATTATTGGAAATTATTAACATTATAATCTACCATTAAACTTATCCAATTTTTTATTATTTAGGAATAATGAATAGAGACCTTAATAAAAAAAAGGACTGTTGTTAACACATAAAATGTTTGTTGTAAAACTAAAAAAAAATTGTGAACCTAATTCCTGTATATAGCTTTTCCAAAGTGGTTGGTCCTGATTTATTTGTGAAAAAGGGTTTATTTGATTGAATAAAAAGTATTGTGTGGTAATTATAAAAAAAAAAACTCCATATGGAGTCAGGCTGAAAAGAGGTGTGTTATGGTGTCCTCTCTCTAAAGAGTCTATGTTGGACTCTTCCGCCTACTATAAGATTAGTAGGAGAGAAGGCCTTGGGGGGAACAGTCAAATAGATTGAACGCTGGGTCAACCAACACACACTCACTAGTCATGTAATACTCTTCTGTTGTACTTACTGTTTAATATATGATATATCTGCAACACTGGTTTTGTTATTTCTTTAACCATTTACTTGGAATCAACACTTTCGAAGTTCATTAATTATGGATTCTTTTGGGAACCACTGATAATAATGAATACTGAAAAATTGGTAGCATTGGTATGTTTTCAGATTAAAATTAATATTTCAAGTAATTCGCTCTGTTAGATTATTGCAAAAGTTCTCTGTGCAATCTTTGCTCTATGTGAGGCCTTATTAGCAGGTGAGATTGAGGTCGATCGTTTTGCTAAGTAACCAGTATCGGAGTAAGAGAACTGAATTCAAAACCAACTACGCATGAAGCTAGCAACTCCAGCACCTGAAAACGAAAATGCTTTCATGGAAAGCACTGCAACAACACTAAAACATGATTAGTTTCACAGCAGAATCTACATGAATAAACAAGGTGCTTTTTATTTTACTCTTTCTTTGAAAAATTCATGTTTTAGCTTCCCTCCGTCTACAATTTCTTTTCTATCACACTTCTTCTTCGACTTTCTGTTGCTTAAAGAATTATTGGTCCTTTGAAAGTTTCAGTGCACAATTATTTTTTTTTATGTCTACCACAGTTTTTTTCCACCATACTCTGCACCATGTTTTTTAAACTTTATTTTCTGATGTAACACTTTTACTCATAAAGGTCATTAAAAGATAAGTCATGCTGAATTAAGAAGAAATACAATCTTTGACTGAAGACAACAAAGTTTCTTTGCTGTTTACCCAGACCTACATTGCTTGCACTAAGAGCCAGATTTAATGCAAAAAGCTTTTAATAAAAGGTCAGTCAAAACTATTTTCCAAAATCTGACCAAATAAGTACAAATCTTTTTTTTTTTAATGTTTTATGGTTGTCCTGAGAGATTTTCTGCATCCATTATATATTGTGTGTAACATATAAATTAAGGTGTTTTAATCATTTCACCCCAGGCAAGATGATAATGTGTCTCAGAAGCAAGGGGTTACTGAGACTGAAAGAGAACAAGAAGATTTTAGTGAGTAGAAAGGACAATAAAATTAAAGGAAAACAGAAGATGGTGATTAATGTTGCATTTACATTTTGAAGATTGTACATCGTAGGGAATCAAGAAACCAGAATAGAGTTCCATAGGTGAGAAGTGCGAGAAAAGGAACTATTCGAATAGAACCTTCATCTGGCTAATTCAACAGTAAAAAAAAAATGCGACCTAGCAGCTAATCTAGTAATATTAGAACAATTGACATGGAAATATTTATAGAAAAGACAGAGAGAAGTCACGTAGCAGCAGTGGGAAAGTGACGTAACTCAAGATGCCAGGTCTGAACCAATAACATTACGGACTTTTCTTTGGATATATAGCTGGAACACCAGAGCAGATATAGCAGCAATATTGGGTGATCGTAGATTTATAAATGGATTCTGATGAGAAAAATTGTCTGGCACAACATGACCTTGTCAGCAACAGACTTAGCAATTGATTCAATATAATCGCTCCACTTAATGTAAGTAGAAAGCATAAGACCATGAGAAAACATGAAAAGTTTATCTTTTGTCTTTATATATATATATATATATATATATATATATATATATATATATATATATATATACATAATATCCCACATCAATAGCATGATTCAAAGTTTTATGCAGATAAGCAATCTTCAGATGCAGAATATTTTTTTGATTTTTTTAGAATAAATTTAAAAAATAATTTTCATCTTTTAAACTTAAGACATTGAGAAATACAAAATATAAATAATTAATTTAAATATTATAGACAACAATAATAAAATGAACAAGTCCTAACACACAATTTTAAATCAACACCACAAGAATGGAATTTCATGTTTAATGGTCAGTGAGTATTCTGCAACTGAAGATTGCATATCCACATGGAACTCTGAGTCATGCTATCAACGTGAGATATTATTTATATTAACTAATATGTAATTAATAGCTCTGTTATATAACATTGAGCACTGTTTTTATAACACCTGAGAAAAAATATATCTCTACATGCATGTATATGTACATATATGTATGTTTTTATCATACCCATCTCTCTCTCTTTCTATATATATATTTATTGAGTGATTGATTTATATTTTATGGCTTATCAACCTTTTTCTGGTTATTTAAAGGCAGAAAATATTTTTGATTATCAGAATTTTTTGTAGATGATAATTATTGATTTTTAATGATATAACTTATACTAATAACTGGGGAGAGGAGAATTGATGGATTTATGCCTTTCAGAAGAACATTTGTGAACCTGATTGGAATTGGAACTCATCCCTCCAATTTTCAATTCTGATCTGTTATCCATTACGCCATTCACACATCTAAGCTTAAAGCACCTGGTATTCCCAAGAGGCTACTCATCCCGGTACTGAGCAGACTCAACAATGCTTAATTTCATTGACTGTAAGAGAACTGGTGTCTCAATATGATATGGCTGTAAGCCTTATATATATAGTATGACTAGTAGAAATCTGAACAGCTTCAATCATCTTTTTGACCTTTAATTTACAGAGTATTACACTTGCCATGTCTCAGAAAACACTTGACATCTCAGATTTCCTCTCACTATCACTCCCTTACTCCTACCAAATCGAAAAATTTAATATTAAAAAATCAATAAAAATTTATCAAATTTTCATTGACTCTTATATTCTACAAAACATGTTTTGAAAGAAAGATTGCTGCCTAAATATATATTATTTATATTTACATGTGTGTATATATAATTGTATTCACTCTACTGAAACATATATATATATACATTTATGTATGTATGTTTCTCTCTCTCTTGGTTCCTGTTTTATATATATATATATATATATATATATATATATATATATATATATATATATATATATTTTTGTAATGTAGTTTTTTTCCCAATATAAATGAAACTTGATAGTTTTGCTGAAGTTGCGAAGCACAAAAAAACAATCTTTGTTTTCTTTGGGAATAAAATTTGAGGCTGAAGAAATTCTTTATGTAGAAGATCAAAAGGTTTCTTCTATTTTTTCTATTGCCAATTCTTCCCAGAAAAATCATATTTGCATATAAATATATTGAATTCATTATGTATGTGCACATGTTTACATATATGCATATGTATAATGATATATATATATATATATATATATATATATATATATATTGTGTAAAATTAAAATGCAGGCATCCACATAGACACACACACATACATATATATATTTTAAAAAGAAGAGAGAAACTGCAAACGTTTTTGGTTATAATGTGGATTTTTTAAAATATATATTACACTTTATTTTCTCTATTTTTGCTAAACACGTTTCCAGTCTCGTGACCTTCATCAGGCAAAAAGTGGATATTTTTACATATTATTAAAAGGAAATAATTTTTCTTATGTTTTTCAATGTTTAACTATTCTCTTTTTTTTCTGTAGTAGTAACCAAAATGTTTTTCTTGGACCAGTTTAAGAAAACAAGAAAAATTAACTAAAAATGAACTTAAAAGAAAATTATTCCTTGTCATCAGTCAAATATTGAAAAAAAATGCAAATTTTTCTGCCAGAATCTACATTATATTTTTACATATATATCTGTCTACTCTTGTACATATTAATATTTATCAATCTGGTGTTAAATTTCACTCCTTTACTAAGTCTTCAAATCCTCATGTTTTACCTGACATTTTTCTCCTCGTTAATCTGGTTTCATATTGCATCTAAGTTCAGTGGTACTAATCTATTCAACCGCAGTGACTGTTCAAACTCAAAATGCATGACCTTGAGCCGTGACATACTTTGAACTGATACTTTGCCAAAAATTGACCCTGGAATCCTTATTTGCACTTCTTAATCAACACTCTGTATCATTAATTTTGACTCCCCATTACCACCATCTAAAGTAGGTGTCATGTTTTTTGTGTCTTTTTACTTTACTGTCAACTTACATCCTTCTCATTATTGATAATTTGGTAAAGGCTTGTCTTCAGGAAGAATAGTCATTCTTTATTTTCAGGTGAAACTTTGTTTTTTTTCTTCTTCTCATTATCAGTGAAATTCAATACTGCATATTTGTAAGTGAAGAATACATTATGGTTACATTTAAGAATCGAATCCTGTAGAGTATGAATGTGTTTCTTGTTTGGATGTGCATCCTCATCTTGTTTGAATGTGTATCCAAATCTCATTTAGATATGTATACTCATTTCATTTGGATCTGTATCCTCATCTTATTGGAATGTGTATCTCAGTCTCATTTGAATGTGGATCCTTATGTTATTTTGGATTGTCATCATCATTTCATTTGCATTTGTATTATCACCTTTTTTGGATGTGTATCCCAATCTTATTTGGTTGTGCATCCTCATCTTATCTGGATATCTATTTTCAACTTGTCTGCATGTGCATCCTTATCTCATTTGGATATGTATACTCATTTCATATCCCTATTTGGTGTGCATCCTCATCTCACTTCAGTATGTATCTCTCTTATTTGGATATGCAACCCCATCTTATTTCGATATGTATTTTTCTTATTTAGATATTCATCCTCAGCTTGTTTGAATATTCATGCTTGTTTTATTAAACAGGCACATCCAAAGAAGATGAAGATGGGTTCCAACATAAGCTGAGGACACACATCAAAACAAAGCAAGAACATATTCTAGATGAAATAATGATATACATCTAAATGAGTTTCAAAACACATCTAAATATGATGAGGCTGGATATACAAAGATGATGATGCTGATGAGATGAGGATGCACATCTAAGAAAGAGAGAGAGGAACTGAGAAAGCAGAAAAAAGAAAAAGAGAGAAAAAGGAATTGAAAATGAGAAATGTAAAGAATATTTCTAAGCACTCAAAGATTTGACACTTTCCAAAGAATTGTCTTTTTCTGTGATTTGGCATTCACACATGTACCAACTTTGATATTTTCTATTCCACCCTTTCTTCAGTTTTTTTCAAAATCTGATTAATATATTATATTTCAGAATTATAAAATCACTCCCATCATCCCATGACTGAGTTGATCATTTGGGTCTTGTATGTTCCTTGTCTTTTCAGGACATGGACACTTCACATCTTGCTTTCTTTTTGAGCTAAAAGTAATGCTTTTTCTTATTCCTCCCAGTCTGTGTTCTGACATCAGCTTTTTAGCCCAGTTATTGCCTGTTTCCCTCTATTCTCCTTGTTTTCAATATGTCCTTTGAGTGTTAAATTCTCCATGCTTTCTTTCCTCATTATGCATCCTAGAAATTTTTTATCCTAAGTATGAGTGTCCTTCTTGTTTTCATTTTCCCTAAAACTTCCTCATTATTCATTTGCTGTCTATGGTATTCTCAGCATCCTCCTGTATAACCACATCTGTGTTGCAACAAGTATTCTCTTGATCTGTGAGGAATTAATTTCAGCATCCTGTTGACTAGCACAACAATAATCTGGATACTTTCAATAATAATTATTAATAATAATAATATATTATTATATTTAATATAATGATATATTAATTCGTTATTTTTTAACATAGAGATGTATTAAAAATAATGATATTTTTAATAATGTTAACAAGAATCTATGATATTACTTGAGGCAAAGAGTGTCCATTCTTGGGACCCATTACCTTTCTGTCTTGGGTATGACGATAAACTACATCTGCGTCCTGGGTAAGATGATAAATTACATCTGACAGCAAGGCCTCTGATCAGGAGATTTTGAGGAACACGGAAACACCTTTTAATTGGTGGTGTTCCCAGGTTCACCCTGTTAGGGTCCGAGCTTTCGGCAAATAGTTAACCTTAAACTGGTGTCAAAACACTATGAAAAGCGTAAAAATAGGTTTTAATACCAGCAATACATTTTTGTAAAAAATTATTACCAGTAATGAATTTTTGAAGGAAAAATTATTACCAGCAATACATTTTGGAAGAAAAAAACCCACCAGCAATAAAAATCTTTCTTTGGCATTAAATGACCCATTGAGGTTGTTATGCTGTAAAACAAACCAAACCAAACCAACCCATTACCTTTTCATCTTTCACATTTTTACTAATGGCAGTGTTTGGTGGTCAAGCCCATGTCAAAGCCAGGTCTTCTGAATGCTTCAATGTAGCAAATACTTCTCTTTGAATGTTTATGCAAAACATTCTTCCTTTTCCTGATTTACATCTGCTCAACCCTTGCTTTGCTTAGTAAATCAGTATAACTTATACCCTGACGTGCATGAGGAACATATCCTCTGTCTTGTTACTTCAATCTTTTTCTCTCGACAAACTGGTTTGTCCATACTAGCCTCTTATAATGAAAGCAAAGCACAACAGGATAATTCTGTGAAGATAAGACATTTTGTGTTTAGTCATTGTCATCATGTGCAAGTAACCACCTGCATGGTGGGGGGTATCTTTAACCTTCAAGTATGGCAATAAAAGAAGACAAAAGGCTGTAGCCTGTGTGGAGACTTTATCAAAAAGGAAACCCAGAATGGGGCTCTTCCGATTGAGAGCCTATGTCCTGAATGAGAGACAATGTAAATGATGGGAAAGACAAGAAAGTGAAAAAAAGAAGCAAAGAAAGAAATTCAGGTGGAATAAAAAAGGATAAATAAAAAGACGATGTGTTTTATGTCAGAATTGAGATTTGAAAATGATAAAAGGAAAAAAGAAAATCTTGCAATGGGCAGGGAAGAAAGCCAAAGCAAAAGAAAATATGTAGTAAATAAAGAGAAGAGGGGGGAAAAAAGGGAAATAATAGGAAGAGAAAAGAAAGTATAGAGGAAGAGTGACATAGAAAAGAAAGACAAAAGAAAGAAGGGATAGAAATGGGGAGAGAAAAATGGATACAAATGAAGAGAGATTTTTTTTTCTTAATCATTACACCCCAAGCAAGGCAAAAATGCCACTAAGACACAAGGGGTTACTGAGTGAAGGAGAATGAGAAGACTTTAGTGAGAAGGAAGGACAATAAAAGTACAGGATTCTTGATGACAGAAGATGGCAATTGATGTGGCATTTACATTTTTGAAGATTGTAAGTGGCAAGGAAGCAAAAGACAAGAACTGTGAGAAAAGAAACTATTAGTATAGAACATATGGTTGCATCTAGTTAGTTCAACAGTAAAACTGTGAGTCCTTGTTACAAATCTGGTAGTATGCTTAAATTCAAGCTGCCAAGGCACCAAGTAGAAAAGCTCATCAGAACAATTGCCATGAAAATATTTATAGAAAAGACAGAAGGAGTCCATATCATGGTGGTGAGAAAGTGCTGAAATGAGACAAGAAATTAGAGAAAGAAGAAGAGTGCCAGAACAAGAATCTAATTGATAGAGTGTGAGGAAGACAAAGAGAAAGAAAAGAAATAGAGGAAGAAGGTTAGAAACAGAGAACAAGAGAGAGAATCAGGAGAGAAAAGAAAATAGAAAGAGAGGGATAATGAAACAAAGCAGGGAAGAGAGAGAGAGAGAGAGAGAGAGAGAGAATGAAAAAAAGAATATCCCTGTTACTTTTTCCAAACTCTGAAATTAATATCAACCAGCTTAGATTGAACTACAAGAAGCTATTACAGGAATACAAGGAAAAATTATCTTGTTTACAAAATGCAAATTTCACATTGGGACTTTTCTAGTTAAATATTGTGAGAAGATGGAGATACATAGATATTGTGGAAGTGTTGAGATAGATTAATAGATTTTGCAGTAATTTTACCTCATTCTTTACAAAATATCTGCTAAATTTCCATCATCCCCCTCTCTCTCTCTATGTTTTCTTTTTTATTGACTTTCTTTCCCATTTTCACTCACTACTACACTCATTGCACAGACTAACACATCTATTTATATTCTCAAACACGTAAATGCGTAGATAGATAGAAGTACCAGATAGATAGGTAGAGAAAGAGAGAGATAAAGTACCAGATTGTACATTGTATTATATATATATATATATATATATATATATATAGATAAATAGAAGTAGCACATAGATAGAGAGAAATAAAGTACCAGATAGATAGATAGAAATAAAGTACCAGATAGATAGATAGAAATAAAGTACCAGATAGATAGATAGATAAAGTACCAGATAGATAGATAAAGTACCAGATAGATAGGTAGATAGAAGTACCACATAGATAGATAGAAGTACTACATACAGTGGGCTATGATAAGTTTTTAGCCACCCTTGATTACAGCAATTTTGGCTTGTGTAATAATGTCAATTCCTTTTTTTCAGACAATACTGTGTTAGTATCAAGCTAATCTCATCTATGAACAATATTTGGCTTATATTTTGCAATGAAAGTTTGCGGAAGTAAGGAAATTGGTGAATTTCAACAAGGGCAAATAATAGGATGGCATCAGTGGGGCAAGTCAAATAGAGAAATTGCAAGGGTTTTTACAGGTTAATCATCAAACAGTTAATAATATTTTCAAGAAATTTAATGAAGAAGGCCATTGTCATGTGAATCAATGTTCAGGAAGACCAGGCATTGTTTCTAAGCAAAGGAAAAGGGCACAGAAGAGGGGGGGGGTCATCAGAAACCATCATCAGCACATCAAAGATTGTGTCAACAGCATGTAAATGTCACTATATGCAACAAGAATGACTGTGAAAGAGCTTGGCTATCAAAGAAGAGTTACAAGAAAGAAGCCCTTGATTTCGGAGGTTAACAGGAACAGGCATATGGACTGGGCGAGAATTCGAGAGCAAAGATTATTAATTTTGGCAGTCTGTAATTTGTTCAGATGAAAGTAAATTCTGGCAATATTTGAATTTGGGACAGGCTTATGTTTGGAGAAATCAGAATGAGACTTGGAACATTGAATGTCTGCAGGTGACTGTGAAACATGGAGTGATTGGAGTAATGGTGTGGTGCACTGTCTGGTTTGGAGGGAAACCTGAGCTGATTCTTGTTGACCAGCAGTTGAATGGTCTAAAATACTTTCAAATATTAGAGAAAGGAATACTCCCACTATTTGAAACCAATCAGATTGACAAGAATGTCTACCTTTTTCAAGAAGATAGAGCACCATGTCATCTGAGCAAAGTAGCAAAGGCCTGGAAGGAATCACAAAGAATTAAGTCACTGCCATGGGTAGCCTAAAGTCCTGACATGAATCCAATAGAGCATGCTTGGTAGTGCCTTGAATGAAACCTTCAAGAGTGTGCAACCAAAATCATGTCAATGGCAGCCCTTAAAGAAACATTACTAAAGGAGTGGCAAAATATGGATCAGACGATTGTTGATAACATGATCAAATCCATGAAAAATCAAATACAAGTACTGAAACTAGCAAATGAAGGACCTACTCCATACTAATTCCAAATACTGCTTATTTATGTTGAGTTGGGATTAACTAATTAAATTTTGAAATTGAATGTAATTTATTTCTCCTGGCTAAAAACTTTTCTTAGGTCACTGTAGATAGATAGATAGATATTAGTACCACATAGATAGATTGGAGTACCATGGATATATATATATATATGAATAGAGATATAGGAATACTTTGGAGATAGATAGTAGTGATACTATCATGGCTAGGAGTTGCACAGAAATACATTGATAGATAATATTGGGATGGATGCCCATAATATATCCTTTTTAGTTATCATTCCATGTGTAAACTGACACACTACTCATGACAAGTATAATGACATCAGCATTTGTAGAGAGAGAAGCTCTTGAGCCTAGAAATAAACCAAATAGAGAAAAAAAACAATCCATAATCTTTGCTGGATTCCTCAGACAATAAAACTCATAAGTCAGCAAAGAGGTGGCTAGCTAATAAGACATAATAACATAGGTCACCATTGTTATTCCAAGCATAAAGTTTATGGTATTCTGGGAAATGTAGAAGTAGTATGTATTAAAGAACAATAATAAAAAAGAATATTACCGAGTTCCTCATTTGGTTACATTGGTGTGTCAGTACTAATTCATTGACAGTTTAGTTTTTTCCCTGCTTAACTTTATGCTACAAAGACATACCCAAATATATATATATATTGGCTCCTGAAAAATTAATTTCGGTTGAGCTCTTTGGTTTGAGGTGTGAGTTTGTAAACAGTGACTATTTAAGCTAATATTGCACGACTCTTCAGCAGAATTGAGTCACTGTCAGTCACTGTGTGTTTATCTAAATCTAAAAATAAACACGCTAAAATTCACCTTCATCCCTGTCATTCGCCGACGGCTTAGTGGTAGAAGTTCCGACTGACGCCAATTCAGTCAGGTTTCAATTCTAGCTAGAGGCAACCAGACAGTTTTACACTTAAAGGTATCAACACTGTCAGTTTCATACCCATCTTTGGGTCTAAATTAGGATTATTATGAGGGACATGGTTTTGAAGATTTTAAATGGAATTGATTGTCTTGGATACAAGTGAAGATGCTCTCTTCTGATGTTGTTGTTATCTTTCCAAGCGCACTTCTCCCCAGCAACAAGCTTTTGTTTCACCTGTCCTCACTCCAGCCCTCCATGTAATTCATATCTCCAGTCTTCCCACCTCTTGATATCCATGTCCATCACTCTCATGTCCCTTTTGCAGATGTCCTTAAAGTGAAGATGATGTTGCTTTAATCTCCTCTTACCAGTGGCCAGTTCCCCATACAGAAGGACCTTTGGACCCTCCCATCTGGTATACGGTGATATACACATACATGCACACACACACACACACATGGCCATCCTTCATCAGACCTTATCATGTGGTGCTACAAAATCACAAAGAATTTTACCAAATAACAAACACTGCATCACTCAAACACTTCCAGCAGCAACAATGAAAAACACAAAAGAGAAAATACTGATATAATGAAGCTGTTAACTTTTTACATAACCAAAAACAAAGTCTTTTGAAGGACATCCCATCAATACCAGAAAGAGTGATAAGTTAGTGGACTTAAGAATTAAACTTTCTTGTAAAATTATTTTCAGAAAAAGATTTCCTTAATTCCAGTTATCAACATTCCCTCTACGCAAATATCTAATTTCACCATATATATATATATATATATATATATATATATATATATATATTGGAATAACTTATTTTGAAATTTACTGAGTTTTATAAGCACATACATTCATAATATTAGTTTCTATGAATATGGGGAAATCCAATCATTTTAACAAGGGACAGTAGGGTATTTGTTTTCACTGACAACTATTGTATCAAAATATGAGTTATTTTTGAACAGAGGTTAAGTCAAGGTAGAGTAGGGTGCCTTTTCCAATAAATGATGACATCAACACATGTCATCTGGTCTTTTTCGATGACGAAAATTTTTCCAGCACTTTTGTTTCACTGTTAAATTTGTACTTGAATACATAAAGATTTTTTCTAAAAGGGTTGTTTGTATATAAATATGTCGTACTGAACTACAATTTCAAATATTACTCTTAATTCTAATTACTAATAGACTATACATCTTTTAAAACAAATAAATGTAATAGAATTACTTAAATTATTTAAAAATTATTATTAAATATCAAATATAAATATGTATATTTCATTTATCAGTTTTTTTTTTTAATTGAACATTACTTAAGGAAAATTTTTGACAACGTCAGCAAAGAATAGATATTTCATTTCTTTGATTAAGTAAATTTTCATTTTTTATAAACTTAGTAATATATAGTTTCTCATGTATGCACAAAGGATATGGGTCATTTTGTGACCTACATATTCTAGCTTTTCTTATTAATTTCCATTTAACAGTAGGTGTTTTATTGGTTTCTTTTAAGTGCCAGAAATATTTTGATAAGAATGTCTGATTTTGGTATTTATTTATCCTAAAAGAACTTTGATGTTGGTTGAACCGTTTTTTGAACTCATGTCTTGTGCATCCAATGTAGACATTTATGTTGTCTGGATTCTCAATAGATGAGATATTGCATTGGTATACTAATGATTCAGTGTGACATTTATTATTAAGAGGACAGTTATGAGGATTTCTGCAGTTACATAATTTTTGTTTATCTTCATCTCTTTACATTATTATACTGTCTAAATTTCTTTGGTCTTGGTCTTAGTGTTTATTCAAGATATTAGCATTATGTTTCTTAATAATTTTTTCTAAGTTTTCACTACAGCTGTAACTTAATTTTCAGGTATTTTTTTAGTGAAAATAGTACTGAGTTTACTATCTTTAGGGAAATGTTTAATGATTAATGCAAGGAATTTTTTACTTAATTTATTCTTTACCATTTGGTTGTATGGGGGTGTATACCAAATTATTTTTCTACTTCTGTTTTTCTATGCTTTCCATTTTCATTTTGTATGTAAGTTAGATTTAATGAAAAATGTATACATAACTTATAAAAACCCAATACTAATCCTTTGTATATACACCCTAAATCTAATCATCTTCCATCTATAATTAAGCATATACCTTTATCTATCGAAAAGAGAATAAATACAAATTCAGCAAATTAGATTTTCTATGAACATATTCATTTCTATAATAAAACTCTAAATGATAGTGGCTACAAAAGCACAAAGCTTTGTCTTTATTATAATATATATATATATATATATATATATATATATATATATATATATATTAATACATGTTTCATTAAATAATATAGATAAGCGTTGTCTATATATTTTATATTATTTAATGAAACATGTATTAATGAAAAAATGCTGCCTAAATACACACTATATATATATATATATATATATATATATATATATATATATATATATATATATATATATATGTCATTTTGAACAAATGAAGGTCGAGCAGGTCAGTTCTTTGAACTAACAGCCAGATAACCCACACATGTCATTGGATTATCGTGGTGAAGGCTTGTGCAGAACCAACCACACTTTTTGGAAGAACCAAATACAGAGAACTGACGCACAGTATGCAACAATGTCCCCAAACGACCCTATGCAGGCTTTGAATTCAGAGTTGTCCTTCTCCTAGACTGTTCGCCACTCAAGGCTTTTGAACCCAGTCTGTCCTGCAATTTACCCATAGCTGGGGCAGGGGAAGAAGTGATGGATTCATACCTTTCCCAAGAGTATTAGCTGAATTATTAAGTTTAATGTAATGAACTCGACTGGAATTCGACCTTGGCTCTCTGATTCTTCAATCCAGGCCATTATCCAATAATCCACCATGCCATCATATATATATTTTTTTTTCCATGAAAAGTTTCACACATTGAGGAATCAGACACAGATCTGGTTTTTGCTGATATGATTTCCACTGGAAAATACCCCATCTACAAAAACCTCTGTCAGTGTGTAATTCTAATTTGTCTGTTTGACAAGAAATGCAGATCTATGTCTGGCTTTATGAGCCATTGTCGTTCACACAACTGATGAATGCAGTGTTGTGGGAGGTAGTTTCACTGAAGAGCTGGACATGTCAGCGATGGTCATACTCGTTTTGTGTGTTAATAGCCACGGTACACTATATATATATATTTAGTGAAAGAGAGAGACACAGATATTGCATACCATGAAATATAATATAATCATTTGAATTAAATGCCTCAGTTATATTCAGTCAAGCAATGTTTGCCATTTAATAATAATAATATGCATTTCAACACAGCTTAAATGGCTTAAGATTAAGAACTGACTTCCTGACCAATTTCATATTCATAAGATAATTTTAAGATTCTTCTCACCCTCCCAGCTGCAGTCAGTCCCAAATCAAATCTGTGTGTTGTGCAACTGGGAGTTTCTATGAAGAGAAATCAATACAAAATTTTCAATTTGTCACCCTCAAAAGCCAGACACCTGAGGCAATGTAGGTTCCTGTGTAAGGCCTCTGGCATTAAGAAAAATAAATAAGCAAAAAAAATATAGAAATTTCAAACTAAAAAGAGACCGAACTAAAATGAGGCAACACAATTTCTATTTGCACATTTACATATACACATTTATATGCTCAAATTATAATATATATTAAATATAATTATAAGGTAGATATTTTTATCATATATATTATTATAGATAAAATATATTTTAATACAGGTGTGTGTGTGTGTATATATATATACATACATACATACATACATACATACATACATGCATACATATATATATATATATATATATATATATATATATATATATATATATATATATAAAATAAAAAATACATTATTGGACTAATCACAGACACACAGACAAATAAATATATATATATGTAGTCTTTGGTCCCGCATAAAGATTGTGAGACAGTTGCATAATTATATAGGTATGTGCATGGAAATGTAGTAATGTTTTTATTTTTACACTTATTATATATATATATATATATATATATATATATATTACTGTAAGCAGTATTTGTAAAAAGAGTATTTAATTTAAACAGTGTTTATTATGTATACTGTCCCACATATTCAAGAAAATTTAATAATGATAATATATGTTATGTGTGTGCATATATATATATATATACAAACCCCTTTGCATTGCCCAAAAAGTTATTATACATTTGTTCTAAATATATAAAGATTTCAGCCAGTTAAATAAACCCACACAAGTATGCATAGTACATAATACATTTTCTATAAAAATCATTATATTACATATGATTATATGACAGAAAGAATACATATATATATATATATATGTATATATATTGAATAAATTTGAACATCTATACATGTGTACACACAAAATGTTGGACCAATCTAATACAAACAGATATATAATGGACTTTCTACTATGGTACCTAGACATTACAAATTTAAGCACAGTACTAGATTGGCAACAAGGTCTCATCAATTTGCAGTTGAACTGGGTAGATGTAACTATAAGTTCTATGCTAACAGTTACTTTACTTGCATCTATCTTCTGGGACCATGCTTTCCCACCAACTTTGATCTTCAAAATTTAAATGCAGTATCAGTCATTATCTAATGTCTCCCAGATTTCTGTCTTATTCTTTCACAGTCCATAACCCCTTTTATTTTAGTGACTTTACTGCTTTGCATGGGAGAAATAATGAATAAATGAATGAACTAAGTAATTGATGAATTAGTGAAGAAAAACCCTACCAATGATAAGTCTGCCAAAGAAGAAAACATGAAAAAGAAAAAGAAAACCTATAGTGTTCAATGCTTCTTTGTCTCTGTCTCTCTCTGTCTCCCTCTCTCTCTCCCTATATATATATATATATATATATATATAGAGAGAGAGAGAGATTGATAATATTAGTGATCAATATATATATATATATATATATATATATATATATATAAATATATGTATATATGTATATAAATAAATCCCCAAGAGGATAGAATCCAGGTAGAACTCAATGTCCAGGACAGAGTAAGAATATAATATAAAAGGCTCAAACTCTAATATTCCATGGTTATAATTTATTACATTGGAATCGTAATTACGATCCAATTCAGCAGACCTACAAATTCCAATTTCTTTTTGAATTTGTAGGTCTGATGAAATGGATTGTAATTATGATTCCAATGTAATAAATTATAACCATGGAATATTAGAGTTTGAGCCTTTTTTATTATATATATATATATATATATATATATATATATATATATATATATGATGAAAATGTGGAAAAGACAAAGCAAAATCCGAATATGTGAGTTTACTGTTTTTATTTTGTTTTCGTTTTTGTTATTCTGTCGACGTCAGACGTTTCGGTCAAATAGACCTTCTTCAGGACATGGTTAATGGAGACATATTTATATTAGATTTAAGTTAGTTGAAGAGACGATATATACAGGACTGGTCAGAAACAGAAAAACTGAAATTCTAAAGTCAGAGTATTCTTTCTTGGAGTCGGATACGCTGGCGTCGCGTGGGCGGCGCTACAAAAACCTGCTCCCAGGGAAAAGATTGTGTCCTAAGTGGAAGGTGAAGACAAAAATCTGGGAGACATTAGATAATGACTGATACTGCATTTAAATTTTGAAGATCAAAGTTGGTGGGAAAGCATGGTCCCAGAAGATATATATATATATATATATATATATATATATATATATATATATATATATATACAGAGAGAGAGAGGGTGAGAGAGAGTAAGATATAGAATGTTTTAACCTTCTGTCTTACTCTCTTATATATATATATATATATATATATGTAAAGACAGGAATTATTTTTATTATCAATCCAACAAATTTTTATTGCTTAAACATTATTTTTAGTGGATATTCATATTTCAGTAGATGCTCTGTTTGTTCATTAAACAGTATATTTATTTATTTTCGGTTACCAGCCAGAATATTTGAGAAATCTTATTAGAGAAATATATGTCATTAGATCTGATGTGCTTTGTTCTCTCAGCTACAGAGTGCATTGATGACTAAGCAAAGTTGAAAAGTGCCTTTAAACACAGATTTTTTTTCTGACTCTTGAAATAGACGCATTTGCTCAGTTTTGTATCCTAATGTAAACAAAGGATTTTGAAAATAAATCAATAGATTTCTTTATTTATCAATCTGATAGAATTTTCGTTATTATTTCCTTTTTAGAAGATATTTATTCTATAACATATAATACTGCACAAGGTCAGAGATTGAAGCATGTGATATGAAATCAATATAAATATATATTTAATCTCAACATATATGCCATGATCAGTATTTACATTAGTCAGACTATTGTCCTCATCTTTGTCGACATTTTTGTCACAACGTTTCGGCCGTTGTACACTCCGCTTCTTCAGGTGGTTGGAATTTCGAACTGAACCCTTTATTTCGATCACCGGGGTAGACTGTTCTAGTTCCACGAGCCATGTTTGATGGATGTCAGTTATCAGTTATCTCCTGCTAATTTTCCCTCTGAAAGTTCTCCACTGCCTTAACCGGGTATTGAACTCACACTCTATGGGTCTTTCACTGGATCTAACCAACGCCTTTATCCACTGTGCCATGTGTCCTTGAGGACCACCTGAAGAAGGCCGGAGCGTACAACGGCCGAAACGTTGTGACAAATATGGCGACAAAGATGAGGACAATAGTCCGACTAATGTAAATACTGTACATAATGCCTCATCTCAGAAATATAGACAGACTCTGATATTCCATGATATATAACAGAAACATCAGACCAATTGATTAAATAATAAAAGATTAGTATAAGAATAAATAAATATATATCATACAATATATTCAAAATTATACATTACATTAAATATCTTGTCTATATTCTGAGCTTCACTACTCCTAAATATGATATAAAATAAGAACACAATTTTAAATATATTACTATATTATACACCATGTTTTTTGTTTGTCATGTCCATAACTTTTTACTTTATTAATTATATCCTTTGCATTAGCTATACTAGTGCAATGGAGATCACCCAGGTTGACCAGTTCTGAGTTTGAGATGTATACTTTGCTAACTGGTCAAAAGATAAAAGCGAGGAGTATAAGAGTAATAAAGAGAAAATTTCATACGCTGTCATTTTTGGCTGCATGCATCAACAAGTACAAGGTTAAAAAATGTTTTAATTTTGATTTTCTTTATGAAAATAGAAATGCCTTCATGAGAAAAGTCACCATAAGTAGTGATACACAGCGGCTCTGATATGATTATTTCTATCAGGATTGGCTGCAAAATAATATTTAATAATGTAGTCATTGACTGTGCCCACCCGTTATGAAGTATATTGACAAGAGAGAGGTTATATTGTACTTTTGAAGTTATCATGTTGGTAATTGTCTTGTTTTGAGAGACACAAAAATAACAGCAGAATGAAGTAGAAGTCAGGTGTTGTTTTTCAGGAACAGTAATCAGCTCATAAAACTGACCGCTTCTTAATACCCGAGTTTTTTTTTTTTGAAACATAATATCAAAACAAAACTAAACTTTTGCATTCAAATAATGGGAATTCAAGATTTTAAGTCCAAATCCATCTTTTGGAGTTGGGTTTTTCTTGTATAGAGATAAAGTATTGTTTCCAACACTGGAGTTGGAACACAGATCATTAGTCAGCAAACACAGGTGATTCTATTTCTAATAAGTCGACCATGTGATCATAAAGGAAAGTTATATATGTGAATTAGCATGGCGTCAAAGTGATTACAATTCTCTATACTATCCTCTATACTGATCACTCTTCAGATTACTATTCTGTGGTTACAATTCGAACAAGTATTACTAGTGTGAGTATTATTCGATGGAGTTACTATTAGTATCTACAATTCCAAAGTCTCGACTACAACGAGCATTATGAACATGATAATGAGCATTTGTTGACATGTCAAAAGTGACAATGAGTAAGCCTCTGATATCACAAAAGTTTTAAATTTATTCCACAAAAAATAACCCAAAATGAGTGACATCAGAGAAATTTGAAGGTCATTCTCTGATATCTCATCACAGCCGATCAACCAAAACCAATTCTCAAAATAGAGTAATTAGTGCACTCCTCCCCTATTTAGCTATTGGCTACAGTTCTTAAATGAATCCATCTTTAAGGTAGTTTTGAGTGTGAACAATAATCCTCATTATTGTTTTGGCACCTGAATGTTGACATTGCTAAAAAGAAAATGTACCATATTTTCTGCACTATAGTTCGCACCTGTATATAACCCACACTCCTATAAATTCAATTGTAAACCCCTGATAAATGACACCATGAAAGACACCATTAGTCAAAAAGCTGGCCTATTGGAAGACCTTGCATCAACTATGAAGATGTGAAGATTCAAATGGTATGCAAATGTCATAAGAGCTGATGATCTTATTACTACCAACCTACATGGTACCACCTTGGGCAAAAGAATAAGAGGCAGACAGAGGTAAAAATAGGATGACAATGTCACTGGAAGATGCTTTACAGACTCAGACATTGGCACACAACTGAGACGTATTGATGGAAATAGTCAGGTGTTCAGTTATGTGGTAATGTTTTAACCACACTCATTCATGGGCCAGATGGCAATGAATAAACCCCTTTAAGGATTTTATAACATCGTTTGATATATATATATATATATATATATATATATATATATATATATATATGCATATCATGGCAGCAAGAGTTGTACAGACAACTAAACTCGTTTTCTGTTTTATATTCTATGACTGCCTTTAGATATAAACATCTCTAAGGAAGAAAGTGATACCTTGTTATATTACAGAACAGGAGTAGGTTACAATATCAACATGCTTGGAATATATACAGGTGAAGAAAACTGTAGAAAGATTTACCTGATATCTTTGGTAGCAAGCAGGTTTTTCCCATATACTTATTCAACTCATCCTCCCTCCCTTTATATTCCATTAGTAAGGCAGAAGTTCCACTCAGATAACTTCTTCACCAGTATGGTTACATTGTGGAACAGACTCCCAAAAGGATACTTTCCCAATCATTACAATTTTAAACTCATTGTTTAGGGTCAACCATTATCTAACATATTGAAACACTGCTTCCCGTAAAATCACTAAAATTAAGCAACATCTAGCCTGATCAGTATCTAGATGAGTAACCGATTGAGAATACCAAGTGCTGTTAGCTTGGATGTGTGGGTGGTGTAATGGATAATGGCTTGGAATAGTTAATTGAAAAGCAGCGTCCAATTCCCATTATGTTCATTATATTCCCTTACACATAAATACCCTTGGAAAAAGTATAAACCCAGCTATTCTCTCCGAGCTATGTATTAATAAGACTTGTAGCACTAAACCATTATTATCTCTGCATAAAAACTCTTAAAATCTGAAATTATTTTCTGACTTTAAATAACCTGCAAAGAGTTTGTAAGTCGAACAAAGTGAATCACTCCATCAATCAGTCAACTATCTATCATACATATATATCATCATAGTATACACCACTTACTCCCTCTTTGTACACTCTTAGAAAACCTTATTTGATAACCCTCCACCTTGGGTGGCTACTGGGCCTTGTAGTAGATGAATAATAGTATAT
The DNA here is from genome assembly GCA_964036315.1 of Acanthosepion esculentum. NCBI lineage: Eukaryota > Metazoa > Mollusca > Cephalopoda > Sepiida > Sepiidae > Acanthosepion > Acanthosepion esculentum. The sequence continues at coordinate 91,065,032 of OZ038479.1, forward strand.
GATAAAAATTAGTATATAAAACAATTAGTTCATTAGTACAAAGAACTGATAATAATAACTGATCTCAAAATTCCAGAAGGATTATAGGTACTACAAATAATAGTTTTTTGAAAGTATTGCTCACTCAATACATGGCCTAAGTGTCACTTAAGACAGAGGCTTACTAGATGTGGATGTTGTAAGGGTTGCATATTATGAGGATATCTTGGATAGATAATGGTTGGCGTGAAGGTCTGGACTAGTGGAACCAAGGAAGGGAGTTCACTTGAAGATCTTTTCTTTAAGCAAGGGGATAATTCTGCTAAAGTGTTTTTGTGAGTGAAAGACTAAGAAGACTTTAGTTAGGAGAAAGGACAACAAAAGAACAGGAGTCTGAAAGATAGAAGATGGTAATTGGCATCACATTTAAATTTTTGGAGATTGTAGATGGCAGGAAAGGAAGGAATGGGAAATGAGTAAGTGTTAGAACAGATGGTGGCATTGGGCTATTTCAACAGTAAAATGGTGAGACGTAGTTGCCAATTTAGTAGTACGCTTAAATTCGTACAGTCAAGGCAACAAGGAGGAAAGATCATCAGAAAATTTGCCATTAAACTATTTGTAGAAAAGACAGAAGGAAGTCACATCACGGTGTTGGAAAGTGACTGAAGTCAAGATGCCAGGTCAGGACTGATAATATTACAGACCTTTCTTTGGATTTTGTGAAGCAATATTCAATGTAAAGATGAGATGATAGATTTATAAATGTGCAGCATGGATTCTGATCAAACAAATTGTCTGGCACAATATAGTTTACTGTGTTGTGTGAGACAATTTTCTTAGTAGTAAACCTAGCAGTTTCTTTAATATAATCACTCAACTTCATGTCAGTGGAAAATGAGAACTAAAAATGGTGTATTGCTCTCTACTGAAAGTTAGCATCTGCCATGCTGACAGCAGGCAAAAAAAGTTCTCTATGGTGATTAAATGAAAACAGTTTTTGTTTTGGAGGCATAATTTACAAGCCATTCCATGCCCCAGTTAACCACTGATTGGAGGTCCTTTTTAAGAGTAATTACCAGTTTTACTGTGTCAAACCTTTCAGACTTTCTACTAAAACATGAATAGATATTTGTGTCATCGGCGTAAATTCCTAGGTGGGAACTTATGTCATCGGGAAGGTTCTTGATGAAGATATGAGGTAATATTGGTCCAAGAATAGAGATCTGGGGGATCCCAACATATCTGTTTAACATGACCTCCATTACACATTACACAATATTCATCCAGAGACAGTGTATCCCTTGTGTTTATGGAGATGGCCAGCACGTCAAAACCTGTTGAACAACTTCATGATATCTAGAGCTACAACCCCAAGCTTCAGTGTTCTTATCTAAAGCTTGATAGACAAATTCAGTGATAGCTGTTAAAACATTGGTGGTGGACCTGGAGAAATGGAAGCCATACCATGAAAATAGCAGATAGAGTAGTGAGATGCTAGCAGTATTTCAACTGTGGGAAAGGGGTTGAAGAGTGAAAAAGAATTCATCACCCACAATAAGCCTGGAATATCAATATCAAGACCCTTTTAAGACTAATCTCCAATTTACAACATTTAGAAGTAGTAACTCAGTTCAGGGTTCATACATTCACCCATCCTGGGTATGATGATAAACTACATCTGCATTCCAGGGTAAGACGATAAACTGCGTCCAACAGCAGGGCCTGTGATCGGAAGGTTTTGAGGGGTGTGGAGCTGCTTCTTGGTTGCTGGTGTTCCCAGGTCCACCCTGACCCAGGGTGGTGGCACCTGTCGTGATTCCAGCTATGGGCAAATGGTTAACACTCATACTTGTGTAAAAATAGTTTTAATACCAGAAATACTTTGTAATAAAAAAAATGGTTCAAATATATATGTATACATACACACCTTTTTACCAAACTATTGCTATGAATGTATTTCAAAATTTTGTTGGCATTAAATGACCCTCAGAGGTTGATATGCCATAAAACAAAACAACCAAACAACCAATCAAATATTCACAACAAGATGGTAATGGTAATAGCAGTTTTCTTATAAAGATATCATGGACCATATTTGGAAGTATTAAAATGTAGATCACCTGTCTGTCTGCACAATATTAGATTTTAGTATGTAAGTCACTGTTTTCACAATAAAATTGATATTAACTGGCCAACGTTGATAATATTTTCAGGAAATACTTTAATGACTAATATAAGTATTATATATATAAGTATTAGTTAATATATTAGATTAGTAATAATGTATAAATATTATATAAGTAATATAATAGCAGTTCATGCATCCAAGTGTTTTCAGATGCGTTGCAATGCCCTTTTGAAATATGTGGAGTATCTGTGCAGTGTCTCATTTTGTATGGCATCTTGTATATAAATAGTCAAGTTTTTCTTTATGAATCACTTCCTTTTTTATGATGGCATTGATGACTAAATACATCAACATTCAAGACTAGAAGCTTCCAGTTTCACTAAAACCTGCTCCCATCATCCATTCCCTGTTGCCTTCTGGCTTTGCAAGTATTGGTTGAAGGTTAAAGAAAATCAGAAGAAAGTGCCGAAGGTATAAATTTGTTTGGACCTCAACTTGCGAGGAAGTGACTCGCATACTTGATTTCATGACTTTCCACTGCAGTGCGTATGGAATGAGACATGCAGAATTCAGTTATGAAACTGCAACGAACTGCTGTTGACTCTGTTATAATTTTGAGTGCCAACTTCTGTGTCATGTCCGGCATGCGTAGCCCTCTTCATTGGTTCAACCACTGAAATCTGTTGTAATCATTATCTGCTTGTGCCACTGTTGGAGTCTTTGAGGTTGAATGTGAGAAACACATTCAACCTTGCCACCAAGGGTGGCCCTACAAGGAATTTAGAACTCCTGATGGCATTGCTCTCAGTGATTGGACCATGCAAGCCTCTCTATGACTAAGTGTGACCATCAAAAGTAAGCATCGTATGGCACAGATGATATTTAATCAGCATTTTGATTTGGATGTGTAAGCCTGCTAGAATGATCTTAGTCTTTTAGATCAAAATTTAAACTACTGAATCACCTACAAACACCTCTCTAAACTATGGTACCATCTCCGTAAATGACTACTTATTTTTGCTGTTTGTACTGAGTTTTTTCCTTCTTGGAAATAAAAGAATATCAGATAACAAAAATGCATCTCATTTTCCCCCATTTTCACTTTTAACCAAAAATCGTTTGAAATTCATACACTAATCATAAAGAAAGACATATTGAAATGTTAAGTTACAGCTTATGCATTTTTGTCATAAATGTCAGTCAAGTGTAAAATGAAATCACATGTTCAAATGTCACCTATCTGAAAATGCTTTTGTTTCTTGCTATTGGTTAGTAGTTATTTAAAAAGAATAGTTTGACTGGTGCACCCAGTGAGGATTAAACTGTGTTACCTGCTTCTTAATTAGTACCATATGACAAGGTTCCCATCCATTGTTAAAAAAAAAGAAAAGTAAGGTTTCAGCTAATGCTGAAGCAAGACAAACATTGTCATTGTGTTAAATATTGTTCGAGGTAACATTAATATTTTTGTTTGCTGCTCCTGGGGATGCAAAGCAGAATATATTTTCATGTCATGTCAGCATTTTTAGAAAAAAATTTGGTTGAGAATCGAAGGACACTCTTGTTTACAGCACATGTCCATTGTTCTCATATGATTACTGTTCTCAAACTTTGATCATTTTTTTTTAACAGTATCAGGTCATCTAGAGTATTTTGATGGCTGATTCTATGATTTATTTATTGTTTTCCTTAGTTGCCAAATTCCTCAGAAGAGGAATACCTTTTTCTTCTTTTTTTTTCCCCTTCAAAATCTTTTTCGGAATAGATTGGTGCAAAGTTGCCATAATAACTCCCTCGAGTCAACTAGAAGCCAAAACAAAGAGAATCTGTGTTGACATGAAGCAAAATGTCTCTGGAAAGAGCATGACCCCAATTTTGGTGGCTTCTTCTCACGAAAAATGCACATTCATATTCATGTTTAGAGATGTGTTTGAAAATCACAAAAAGAAACAAAGAAGACTAGAATAAAAAAAAAAACAGTTAACATTTTCACTCAAAATATGTATTATGTTAATTTATTTGTCATCACTTAGTAAAATAAGTAATATTTTATTTATAGTACAAAAATATATATTTTTAATAAACTAGTTCATTCCAATATTACTATAATTACAGTGGATTAAATATATCTGTTATTGTCACTATTTCTTCTTTATGCTATTTCCTTTAAATACATGTTGATCAAGACTGTCCACAACTTTCTGTCTTTTCTGGTTCTAAATAATTTTTTTTAACACCTTCTTCTTACATCAACTTCAGCTGAGTCAAATTCATCAAATTCTTACCTTCAAATATACTGTGAGTGTTATATTGTAGCATACATATGGATGATAATGGTTATATCCCCATTCACATAAATACAGTAGTATATACTGTATGTTGGTCTGCAGTTGAAGATTCATTGTGGAATTCACTTGACTCACTTCTAGCAGTTGACTACTACTTCTACACACCGCTGGTGAGTCTTATATGTGTTGCTATATGCCATGTCCCTTCAGAATATAAAGGATTGTTATTCTCTACAGCTTTCTCTTAATTACCTGAGAATTCCCTTGGCTTCTTGGAAAAGAAAGTGCAGTAATTTCCTGTTGTTTTCTCTATGATTTTGAATCCAGTGTCTTCCTGGTTGCCACCCAAGTATATTGAGGGATAAGTCTATCTTTATATTTAACTGAGGCATGAAGGGATGGATCCATTTTTTTTTTAAAGCTATTGGTGTGAAAGTGAATGCAACAGGCTAGCCTGAAATTTGATCTTAGCTCACCAGTTCCAGTTTCCACATTGAAACTGTTACCTTCAGAAAATATGCATATAGATAGGCCAAAAGTTTGGGTCAACTCCCTAGATTTAATAATTAGTAAGTCTCATACCTTCATTGATTTAATAAACTCCTGCTAAGCTTAGATGATGAAACAATTTTTTGAATCATCTTACCATAAGGAAGGCAATAAAACCACTAAGGCACAAGAGGTGAATGGGAGCAAAAGAATCTGAGAAAATCATTGCGTTTCAGAGGACAAAAATAAAACAAAATTTAAGGAGACAGAAGATGATGATTAATGTTGCATTTAATTTTGTGATGATTGTAGTTGACAAGAAACTAAAAGAGAGTTCCACTTGTGAGAAGAGCAAGAGAAGAAACTGTTCACATTGAATTTAGGGCTACATGTAACAATTTCAACAGTGAAATTATGAGACCTAACTGCCAATCTAGTACTGTGTTTTAATTTGTAAAGTTGAGATGCCAAAGAGGAAAGCTCATCAGAACAATTGATTAATAAAAAGCACAGGAAATCTATGTTACAGCAGAGGAAAAGTAATTAAAGCCAAGATGCCAGTTTGGGACCAATAACTTTGCAGATTCTTCTTTGAATTTTGTCAATCTCTAGAAATATTACATAAGCACCAGGCTAGATGTGGCAGCAATATTCAATGCATGGACAAATGATAGACTTATAAAGGTGTTAGATTCTTGTGAGATAAAGCACAACACAGTGAACCAATTTTCTTAGCAGAGAACCTTGCAACTGACTGAATATGGTAAATCCACTTCATGTCAGCAGAAAACATGAAATTGAGAAGGTGCAATTAGTTACATTACTGGAAGTTAACATTGGCCATGTTGATGGAAAGCAAAAATAGTTCTCTAAGATGATGTGAGCAGTTTTGATTGGGACAAATTAAAATTAACAAAGAATTTTTATCCTAGTTAACAACAGACTGAAGGTCAATATCATCATTAGCCAACAAGGTAGATTAAGTAAAATAAAGAAAAAAAATAATAGTTTAATTTTGTTGTTATTATTATTATTGAATATATGATAAAATCTTTCAGGAAGAGAAAGTCCATCTGGTCTGAACTGAGCAAATAAATTAATTTTAAAGAAAGTATACAACCTTCAATTTTTTTGGCAATTTTTCAAAATCCACAGAGTGGCCTAACAATTTGGCCTATAGTATATGTATGGGTGGTATAATATAAGAATAGTGGCTTTGAATAGTAATTGGAGAATCAAGTTCAAATCTCAGTTCATTACATTTCCTTATGCACAAAATAGTCTTAGGAAAGGTATGAATCCATTTCTTTATCTCTTGCTAGCTACTTAGTAAGATAGGCTGTCCCATTTAGAGTTGGTAACCATTATTGAAGGACAAAACATGAGGAGGGTTGGTTGGACGTCTTTTCACACACAATGTACCCTGGTTTTCTGTATTCAGTTCTGAAATATGTGGCTGGTTCTGCACATGCCTTTACCCATAGGACCAAATGATATGTGCAAGTAGTCTGATAGTTTGATTCTAAGAACTAAGCTCTGCACTTCATATGCCAAAGATGATGGGAGAGTCAATCAAGCACACACACACACAAACATATATATATATATATATATATAAACAAAATAGAATCACATAGTAAAGAAGTCGACAAGGATTTTGATTTACTCAGAGAATATAGTTTTCCCAGGGAGCCCTCTACGAACCCTACACAACCCTAATCCTGACAAACTGTTATATAGGAATAAAGTGTCACTGCTGACACTGGAGTTTGAACACAGATCTCCAGAGGGCAAATGCAGGCAATCCCATTTTGAATAAGTAGATTATGTGATGGTAAAGGAAATGTATATACGGGAATTAGCATGGCATCCAAGTGATCACTATATAGTTTATTATTTGGATCACTATTTAGTGGTTACGTTTCAAGCGAGTATTATCAAGCAAGTACTATTAGTGTGAGTGTTATTCGAGGCGTCTGACACCCGTATTATGTTACTATAGTTGTATCTGCGAATTCATAGTCTCTACTACAACGAGCATTACGAAAGTGACGAGTATTCATTGACATCACAAAAGTGGCAACAAGTGTTTGTTGACATTACAAAACAAACTATTAGGCCAAAATGAAAATTCTCACCGAAATATAACACATTAGTAAAAAATACAACCACCAGCAACAACAAAATTTCCTGGGAGAGTAAGTCCCACTTCTTAGTTTGTTCCCCATTTTGTTAAAAAAGGACATGGGCATGCCTGAAAATTCTAATTTTAAAATCTTTCTCTTCATGCTTTCATTTAGTCAAAAGGCTTACTAATATATAATAAATGTCATCAGTTTTATTGCCAATATTGTTACCATTTTGTTGTCTTTTATTCCAAAATATCATTAACCAACCTATTAAATCTATATATGATAAGAAGCCCATGTGAACTGTCTTTCATTTAAATCTTTTATTCCTATATATATATATATATATATATATATATATATATATATAGTTATCCTAATCTCCAATATATTTATACTTTGCAGTTCAAACAACTCCTTATAGACTTTGTAAATTCCAGATCCATCATCACACTTGAGAACTGCTCCTTTCTCTGCCATCGACATGACTCTGCTAAAAGCTTTTCACTTTCACCATCTTTTCCACAAAAGACAGGATGTGATTTTCTTTAGTTTTTTTTTGAAAATATTTCTCCTATTTTCTTTCTCTTTCCAGAATTATCTAGAATCGTCCTTATTCTTTCTAATTTATTTTATATTTTTCTTCAGAGAGCTCTTCTTCACCACAAGGAATTGGCCATAGTTATATGAAAACATAAAAACAGGTGTAGGCAGTTAAAAGAAAAACAAAATTGAATAGAAATAAAAATAACCTTTAATGGATTTGCAAAACAAGGTTGTTGACAAGATTGTCGAAAGGCCTTCTGAAAATGTCGCAATCAAAATAGAAAGTAAGAAAATATAAAAACTCAAATTTGATTTCATGACTTTTAAAAAACATAAATAAAAGAACATCTTATTTTCCATCTTAAATCAATGTATATTTGGCAAATTATGAAATCTCCTACAAATTATGTGTATAATAGCTCGATTTTGTCAATAATGCTTGCATTAATTTCTGGCCATAAACAATTCCCTCTTTCTTGATTGTCCGTGTATTTCTACATTAAAATCAGTTACAAAATATTTCAATAGTGAAATTATCTGCACAGTTATCCTGTTTTCTTCTATTTGCTGTGTACCTTCAGGACATTGGCAATCATGGCACTCCACAATTTTCTGTCCTTTGTAGCTGTTAATAAATTTAGTCTTTTTGTCTCCTAAACCCATTCTGTCATCCATTTACTAAAGCTTGCTCAGTAGGTTATGCGTTGTTTTTCTCAGTCCCTCTTGCCTTCAATCTATCCTTTGAGTGTTTAATTTTCCAGCCCTCTTTCCTCATACGCTTTAGAAATTTCAACTCTCTCTTTCTGATGTAGAATATAAGTATAATATATTTTTGTTTTCCATTTTCTCTAAAACTTCAACATTGCTCGCATGTTCAGTCGATAGTATTCCCAACATACTTCTATAGAACTACACTTGTGTTGCTTCAAGTCTCTTCTTCATGTGTTAGGAGACTGTCCAGCATTCACTGCCATACTTTTCTCCAGTGAAGTTGTTATCAATTTATATGATGCATGTTATAATTCTATACTTTAAGCAAATAATTCCTTTGTTTTATTGCATCACCAAAGTAAAATCATTCACAATATATTCTCCTTCTGTGTGTCATGTCCCTTCAGGATGTGGGTGATCTTGACTCTCCACCAATTCCTGTCCTTTGTAGCTCTTAGTATGATTTATATTTAATCTCTAAATATGTAACAGTTTCAGTGGACCATATATGTCAGCAATATTCAAAGTATGGATAAATGGTAGACTTAAAATGCATGAGACAGATTCTGGAAAGGAAAATTGTCTAACACGACACAATGTACCAACTTTCTTAAGATTCTCTTGGGGGTCAGTTCCACAGAGAGCTCTGGTTGGTGGGGAGAAGCTGTTTGAGTGTAACTTACTTCTCACCAATGGAATACAGAGGGAATGTGTGTGCTTTGCTATGCAGTCATTTAGTTTTGAGAGATCTCTTTAATAAACCCTTCCTGATAAATATGTAATCATTACAGGGAATGAAAGTTTGTATTTTTTTTTATCACTGTTATATATATAAATGACCACATGGCTGAGTGGTTAGAATATAGGTCAGAATGTTCACTTTCTGATCATGAGACCCGAGTTCGAATCTCACCATGCTTGATTTGTCAGGCTGGAGACTTCCTGATGTTATTGGTCTGGAGGGGGCAATCCCATCATGCGGCACCTTTGGAAAGTGTCTGAAAACCATACCAAGGGTTGACCCAAGCCTTGTGAAGTTGGGTAGACAGTACCCTTGGGACCATCAATAGTTGTGCTAGCTCAAAGCCACTAGTCATTGTGACTGAGGGTTTGAGGGTGCTGGCCTTGCTCAGATTGTTAATCATTTCTTTCCCAGAAACTGTAACTAAGGTCGACTCAGCATAGATGCAGTATAAACCATAGGTGAGGTCTGTGAGTGTTGAACAAACACAAATATGGCTGAGCAGGTGTCTGCAACAGGGACTGATCGGTGCCCTAGTATACAGGTATCCTCAAATATGAGTGGCCAGTTACATACACACACACACACACACACATATATATATATGTGCACGACTCTTCGACAGAATTGAGTCACTCTCAGTCACTGTGTATTTATCCGAATCTAAAAATAAACACGCTAAAATTCACCTTCATCCCGTACCGTAAGCTGATGGCTTAGTGGGAGAAGTTTGGACTGACGCAAATTCAGTCGGGTTTCGATCCTAGCTAGAGGCAACCGGACGTCTAGCCACACTGATGAGCTGTGAAACAGCGAAACAGTCTGTCTGTGGATGACAAATATATATATATATATATATATATGAAGAAATATAGTCTTAAAGTGTGCTATATTTATGGGATAAAGTGCTCAGTATCAGAGATAGAGCGTGTGTAAATATAAAAGTTGACATGGAAGTCAGCACTTAGAAGCAACAGTCTGTTTCATGCTAGATGCAATCATCAGGCCTGATGATTGCATCTAGCATGAAACAGACTGTCACCTCTAAGTGTTGACTTCTATGTTCACTTTTATATATATATATATATATATATATATATATAATCCTTATATAGAATATCATATGTTATATTTTGAGATTGTAGAAAACCCATCTTATTTCATAGCTGATTCATGGTTGAGAGTCCATGAATCAAAAGATACCTTTGTTTCCACTTTTTGGAGTTTATCCTGTTCTTGGTTTACAACAAGGTAGAAATATAAACCATTTTTGGTTTGGGAACAAATTTTTTGATGCTATGAACTTTTTGAACCCAACTGTCAGGCTGGTCACAAATGTTAGCAAAATAAAATGAATATGGGGTTAGGTAAAAAAATAAGTCGGGTGGGGCTGTGAAGAAAAGTAGTTAAGGGAATGTTACTCTTATTTTTTTTTATTTTTGTTTTTGGTGATCTTGTGTTTCTAGTACATGTTTTCAAATCTGTCAGTTGTTGAGTTTCGCAATTCATTCAATTATTAAAACAAAACAAAAAAAAGCAACTTTTGTTTGGAAAGATTAACTTACATTCACTGAAATTGTTTGCTTGTTTTTTTTTTCTTAAATCACAAAAATATTAGTTGGTCATTCTCCAGAATTTCTTTTTTTCCCATTTCCACAGTATTTTTCTTTCCGTTTTATTAGCTTTTCTTCCTTTTGTTTTCATATAAACTCTCTTTTCCTTTTTTATCATTTTTCTTTATTTCTTTTGCTTTCTATCTTACTTCCTTTTTTTAACATTTTTCTTTTCTTTCCTTCTTTCTTTCTCAATTTAACAGATTGATTCATTCTTTCTTTTGTTAACTTTCCTTCCACTTTCTTTTTCTGGTTTTTAACTTTTTCTGTAGCTCCCTTCTTTTGAGCTTTTTTTCTAACTTTTCTCTCTCTTTCTCTTTGATACTTACTTTCTTTATTTGTCTTCTCTCCAAAATATCTTTCTTTGTTTCTTTCGTTACGACAAATTATTCTTTCTTTTGCCACCTTTTCATTCTTTAAAATTTTATTCATCAGCTCTTTGTCTTTTCTTCACTTCACAATCTTTCTTTGACTTTTCTATAGACTTACTGCCTTTAGTTTGTCTACAGGCTTTCTTTTTTCTTTCTTTTCTGCAAACTTTCATTTTTTTTTCATCTTTTTCTTCTTTTCTACACCTTGATTTTTTCATTCGGCTTTTTACTTCTTCCTTTCTTTCTTTCTTCCTTCCTTCAGCTATTCTACAGTCTTTCTTTTTTTTTTCATTCTTTCTTTTTAATTTTTCCCAATTTTTCTTTCTTTCTCTTCTTTGTTGGCTTCCCTTTTCTTTTGGTTGTTCTTTCTTTCTTTCTTTCTTTCTTTCTTTCACACAGCCTTTTTATCTTTCTTTTGTTTTTAGTTTTCCATCAGTTTTCTTTCTATACAGTGGAAAATCATAGAGACAAAGTTGAATTCCAGTTGGGTACATTACGTTCACTTATGTGCAAATACCTTTGGCAAAAGTATGAATTCATCTCCTTCTCCAGCTATGGGTTACATAGTCAGACTTATATCTCGAAAAATGTTACAAAGTCTTTACTACAACGAGAATTTATTAAGATCACATAAAAAATCATTGTTATTCCCAAAAATTGTTAATGCTTTACTCACTCATAAAAAAAAGAATTATTCTCACAATCAAAAACATGTTTTGGCTTTAAATAACCCACAAAAAAAAAATGACAAATCACACACTCAATCAATATTCTACACATTGATTTGTTCTTTCTTTGACCTTTTGCCAGCGTTTTCTTCTTTTTCTTAAATTTCCTTCAGCTTTTCTTCCTTCCTTTAACTTTTCTTCATATTGACACCTTCTTTTTCTTTGCTTTTCTCCAGCTTTTCCTTCTTTATGGACTTTTTTCTCTCTTTTTTCCTCCTTCTTTCTCATTCTTCCTCCTTCTTTCTCTTTCTTCCTTCTTTCTCTTTCTTCCTTCTTTCTCTTTTTTCCTTTGTTAACTTTCTTATCTTGTTTGTGTTGCACTAAACTCTTCTGTGCACCTCAAATTCTGACCTCGAAATGAGGAGGCAATGAAAACCTTTATCCAATTAAAAGATGAGCTCGTTGCAAGCTTTGAACCCATCTGCGTCATTTGATTTAAGTTTTGTAACTGATTTACATACTTTACATGATTTACATTTATAATATATAAATTCACTTCTGTGTGCTTTTCTATGGGTTACTGTTTTCAGATTCCCAAAGGTATGAGTGTTCAGTTAATGGAATTTGAAACCCTATCATCTATTACATTTTCCTACAGCATGTCAATTAAACCACCTTTGACTCTTTGTACTTGTAACTCACATCAAGGTCTCTTTCTCACGTTTTTGACATGTCACTGCTTATTTAATTTTCTCTTTTTCTCTTTACTTTGTTTTAACCCTTCTTTTCTCTCTCTCCTCTCTCTTAAAGTAATTCTTTCTTTTTCATTTTGCTTCTCTCTTTTTTCATATTTCCTCTTCCCCACTTCATCTTTTTGCTTTTACCTTCTTTTGTTTCTCTCATGTTTCTCTTTTTTTCATGTATTCTCTTCTTCTCGCTCTCTTTTATTTTCTTCCTTATTTCTCCCTCTTTTTCATATATTCTCTGCTTTCTTGTCTCTTTTTGTTCTTTGCTCTTGTTCTATTATTTCTTCCATTTTTCTTCTCTTTTTCCTATGCCCTGCCTCTCCTTTTTTCTCTTATTTCTCTCTCTTTCTTATATTCTTTTCTTCCTCTGTTTTTATTATCCTTCTCTTGTCTCTCCCATTTTTCTCTCCTTGTCCTTTTCATATATTCTCTGTTTCTCATTCTCTTTCACCATCTTTCTCTTTTTACTTTATTCTCCTCTGCCACCCTTCTCCCTTGTTTTCTTCCTTGCTCTTCTTTTTCTTTCTCCTCTCAGTTTGTACACTTCTTGTTTTTTTTTCCTTGTCATCATTTACTAATTCTCCTTATCTGCTCCTCCTCTTCCTTTTCCCCCTTGCATTTTTCTTCTCATCTGTTACTCTTCTGTCTCCTTGTTCTTCATCCCCCCACTCAGCTGCTACTCTTCTTTGCATTTCTTCTTCTTCTTGTCTTCTTCCTTGCTCTTCTATTTCCTCCTCTTATCTCCTACTTTTCTGTCACCTTGTCTTCATCCTTCTCACTTTACCTGCTACTCTTCTCTGGGTTTTTTCTTCTTAACTACTCCTCTTCTTTTTTCTTGTCTTATTATTATTCTTATCTTTTACTCTTTATTTTCTTCTTCTCATATGCAAAATTTCTTTCTTTCTTCACTTATTCCTTGCTCTCCTCATGTTCATCCTTGCTCTTCCTCCTCCTTTCTGCTGGTCAAGAGTCTTTTTCCTTGCTCCTCTTCTTCTCCTTCTCATCTACCCTTCTTTCTTGTTGTCTTTTTTACTTTTTCCCTTTCCCTCTCTTTATACTTTCCTCTCTAAAAACATTAAGAAATTATTTTTCTCCTTCTCATTAATTCACCTATTTTTTCTATTCTTTTCACCTTGTTTCTCAAGAGAGCAGTGACAAATTCTTAGAAATTAAGAAAGTACACCAATTTACACAGTTTAATAAATTTCACTTTCTTTCAAGAATTTCTGGCAATTTTCAAAACAACTTCTTCAAAGACCCTTTCATTCTCCCATAGCCACTTGAAAACACTTGGTTTGCATTTGAACACAAAACAGTGGTCCATTCCCCAGCAAATCAAATAAACTTGGCAGAATTTCTAAAGGGATTTCCAAGAATAGTTTACGACATAGTTAAATAATTGCATCATCAATGATTAATGGAAATAATTAATTGATCAACAATGACCATTGATTAAAACAAAACTAGTATCAAGGGATTCGGTGATAATTAAAAGATGGAGATGACACAGTGTTGATAAGAGACACAGAAAGGAGACATAAGAAAAAATACTGAAGGAAAGTGTAACAGATGAAAAGAGGAAAACTCTCCAAGTTTTGGTTTACCACTGCTGTGGCCCTGGTATTGATACAGCAGTGATGAACCAAAACTTGGAGAGTTGAGTTAAAGGTAAATAACTGAGACATCTGGAAGAGGCATGGCATGTGGAACTAGAACAATCTACCCCGGTGGATGAAATAAATGGGTCGTTTTGAAATTTCAATCACTTGAAGAAGGCCGGAATGTACAACGGACAAAACGTTGTGAATATGGCAATGAAGATGAGGATAACAGTTTGAGTAATGTAAATTATGCAAATGCACAGTAATATGCATGTTTTTCAGTGCAGTCTAGCTCACTTGAATGACTACACATAGCATTACTGATACAAATTCCAGAACTGTAAAAATAATGCCAGGATGTAACCAACAATGTCTTGTTTACCATTCTGACAACACCCAGTTCTTGATAATGAATGAGAGGTAAGAAAATACTTGAACAAAGAACATGAACTTTAAACAGTTTATCCATATCTCATTCAAAAACTGGAAAAGAAATGCAATAAAAAACTAAACAGACAAGCTTACTCAGTTGAATTTAAAAGAACTTTATCAGATGAATTCTTGCTGCTTAAATGTACCTTATATAGATATATTCATGCTATGCAAATATGCCTTATATATATATATATATATATATATATATATATATATATATATATATATATATATATATCCAAACAAGTTTGATTAAAGAGAACTGAAAAGTTCTGTCTGTTTAATTCTTTTATATCTTACCAATTTTCAAATAAAATGCTGAGTATTGTGCTTGAAGTTGTAGATAAAATGTCAAAAAAACTCTAGAAGCTATTATTATACAAAATAAACAGCCCACTTATTTGAATGAATACTTGCTGCCTAAATAAGCCTTATTCATACACACATATTTCCCACGATTTCCCTCAAAATATTTGTATCTATAAAAATAACATATAAACAAAAAATATATTAAAATAATTGTTGGACTTAATCCATTTCATAATATATGATGTTATTTGTTTATGTTAAGATAAACTTTGAGCAGATATGATCATTCAAGCAAAATCATGGGAAATTTGTTGTTTAAAAATAGTAATTTAACCTTGCTCACCAGGCACTTCATTTGTAGCTAAATGGTTTAGTATTATTCATAAATTTCAGTCCTGATGTACAATATCTCATTTGAAAACTGGAAAAATATAATAAAAAATTTAACAGACAAATGCTCATTGATTTTTAAAAAAAAACCTGTTTACGCACATACACACACATGTGATGGTGCAATAATTTAAGAAGCTAACATCTGCAGTGAAGATGCAATATTTGTAAAAACATAAAACTGACTTATCCCAGAAAAATAAAATAAATGCATAAATCCAACTTTTCTCCCTCCAGCAGCTATGGGTTAAATAGCAGGGTAAGACTGTGATCACTAACGTTGGGTGGAAATCAGTCCATAAGAAAGACCACTTTGAATTCTGCACTGCGGAGAAGGTAGTGGCAAACAACTCCAGTTTCCTGAAAAGTCATAGCAATTTACAGTTAATACAGAAAAAGTATCTGTCATAAGTTATGACCACCTGAAAAGGACATCTGATTTTAAGAAATGTTCTCTTCTATTTGTCTATTTATTGTCTCTCTTAACTTTGTTCTTTCTACGTCACCCGACTCTTGGATAAGGATTGCTTTGAATTCAAAACTTTCTCATGCAGTTCTAGCAGTTCACAAATAATTATGAAAATGAATCTGTGGAGAGTCATAATTGCTCACACCCTGCAGGGACATGGCAATAGCAATAAACAACTATTATATCTGTTACTAATACTAGGGATATATATGCAATAAAAATCAGCTGAAAGAAAGATAACAAATAAAGGAGAGGTTTGTAATAACAATGCTTAATTTCAGAAATTTGGTCAACTTAAGACTATTATATCTTTTCTAAGTCCAAGGTGTTAACAAACCACAAAAGTAAGAACAAGATGAAAGATAATATAATTCAGAATTCTTCATTTCAGAAACATTAACAATTTAAAACTAATATGTTTATTGCTATAATGGAGGCCAAAGTTTTCACCTCACTTCTGAAAATCTTCCCAAATCATCAAACAACTAAACATTTTAGAATCATGTTTCGGTCAGACTGAGAACTTTTCAACCTCCTCCTTTATTAAACAAGCAGCAAAAATACCAGGAAAGAAATATGGGAAAAATTAATAATAACTGACAAAGCTTCAGCTTCGACACAATAATGCAACTATGAAGTTTATAATTTTGTACTGGGTTTTGATCTGGGATTGAACCAGCAATGCCTTGGGCTTCCCCTCACAGACCATGCCATTCTTTTTAATCTTCTAAACCAAAAACATAGGTTCTATTGATCATCTGCTGTTGTAATGAAGCTCTCTCTGATTTCAAGATTGGAGCTGTTGAGGAGTGTGGAACCACCTCTTAATTGCTGTTGTTCCCAGGTCTATCCTGACCCAGGGTGGTAGCACCTGTTAGTGTCCCATTTATTGACAAATAGTGAACTCCCAAACAAAAAGAAAATACTATTAAAGTATAAATATATGTTTTTGTCATATAGGAATAAAGTGTTGCTGCCAACACTTGGATTTGAACACGGATTGCCAGAGAACAAGCACAGTTGACCTCATGTTGAAATAATTAGATCACATGATGGGTAAAGGAAAAATATATATATATGGGAATTAATAGCATCTGACTGAGTATTATTTGAAGGCATTACTATTATTGTATTTATAATTTACAAAGTCTCTCCTACAAACAGTCATTATAAAAGTTTTTATGGTAAAAATAGCAGCAATACATTTTTATATAAAAAAATTACCAATAATACCTATTTCTATCAAAATGACCGACCATCCATTTTCTCTATAGTTGAAAGCATACAATCCAACAACCAACATGGAAGAACTATTTCATGACATTAATCTATATAATATCCTACAATTTCTTAAAGAAATCAAACTATTTTCTATAATATAACATTAACAAAACTACGATATAAAACACACGTATCACTGCCTCTAATAATTATGTCTGCACAAACATATATATGTACAAAAGCTGAGAATCAACTACCATGTATTCAGTTGTGAAAGCAGAATAGCATATATCACATTTAATTACTTCAAAGCTCCCAAGAAAATTAAATTTCAGCATTAATTAACCCATAAGGAGTTGATATGCAAACAAATCAAAGCGATTTTGTTTCTTAGTGGCATCATTACCTTGCTTGGAGTAAACTGATTAAAAAAAAAAATTCTTCTTCTTCTTCTTCTTCTCTGTGCCATGTCTCTTCAGGAAATGGGTGGTCACGGCTCTCCAAGACTTCCTGTCCCTTGTAGCCCAGAGCAGTTTTTCTCCTTGTGCTAAGGCCCCCATTCTGCCATCCATTTGCACAAGCTCGTCAACTAGGTGGCTTACTGCCTTCCCCTATCTCTGTTGTGTTCAATATACCCAGTGAGGGTTAAGTTTTACAAGTTTTCTTTCCTTGTTAGGTGTCGAAGAAATTTCATCTGTCTCTTCCTGATTCTGAGTAAAAGTTTTCTTTTAGCTGCCATTTTCTTTTTCACAACCTAAGGCAGTGTTTCTCAACCAGTGCATCTGGGTATTCTAATGTGCCCTGAAAGATAGCCAAGTGTACCTGAAGTTAACAGAAGAGTAATTTATGAATTATTTTATATTTAAAACATGTTTATTTTTAAAAAGCTAAAGACACCAAGCACATGATTTCCATGTCTAAGTTAAATCTTTGTCATTTGGTATTTAAACTGGATGCTAAATGTTTTAATCTCTAAGAAGGCATGGATAATCCCTTACTGTTTGATTTAAATCACTTGAGGAAGGCAGTCATTATCGGCATCTGGAAAAAAAAGAGCAGATTCTTTGTAAATTTCATTGATGAGGAAATGAAAGTATGTTTATCATATGTCCTATCATTCCAAAAATTACCAAAACACATCAAGCACAGGTTTCACACACTCATACTTACATATACAATGTAATTTTTCGAAAATAAAGCCTTATTTCAGGAGAGTTCTTTATTATTTTCCTATTTTCAAATTGCATGACTAATGTTACTTTCTTAGAATTTAAATTGCATCCTAAATTTTTAGCCATCCTGGGTAAAATGATAAACTACATCCCTGTCCTGGGTAAGACAATAAACTACATCTGACAGCAAGGCCTCTGATCAGGAGGTTTTGAGGAGCGTGGAACAATCTCTTAAGTGCTGGTGTTCCCAGGTTCATCTTTTCCCAGGGTGGTAGTACCTATTAGGGTCCCAGCTATGGGCAAATAGTTAAAATAATTAACTGGGTCAGTTCAACCTGGGTATGATGATAAACTACATCTGACAGCAAGGCCTCTGATCAGGGTGTTTGAGGAGCCTGGAACCACCTCTTAATTGCTGATGTTCCAAGGTCCACCCTGACCTGGGGTGGAAGCACCTGCTAGATACCCAAATAGTTGACCCCTAAACTGGGGTCAAAACACTGTGGAGTTGTAAAAATATGTTTTAATACCAGCAATGCTTTTTGAAGGAAAAATTATTACCAGCAGTACAGTTTTGTGGGAAAAATTATTGCCAGAAATACATTTTTGAAAAAAAAAATTTTTACCAGCAATAATTTTTTGGAGGAAGAATTATAACCAGCAATACTTTTTTTGAAGGAAAATTATTACAAACAAAATATTACCATCAATACATTTTAAAAAAAATTACCATCAATACATTTGTGGGAAAAAATATTACCAGCAATAAAAACACTTGTAGGCATTAAATAACCCATTGAGTAAAACAAACCAAACCAAACTAAACCGAAAAAAACATCTTTTGCTGGCATTAAATAACCGTTTGTGGTTGATATGCCATAGAACAAAGCAAACCAAACCAGAGTTTTAGTTATTCTACAAGTGTGTCCTGAAGTAAAAAAAAGGTTGAGAAACACTGGCCTACAGTGTCTCCATAATTTTCTTATGTTTCCAGTTCATAAGTTGTGCAAAAAGACAAATGATAATGATGATAATAATAATGTCTGTTATGAAATAGAATTTCCTTGTATTTTATTAGTCCGGCTGCAGTTCTCTCTCGGCATAATTTGTTTGATAGGCTCTTAACCTTTAGCACATTATTGGTTACTATTTTCAGCAAGTAAAATGTTAGTCCTGCCAATGCAAGTTGAATTTGTGTAGTCATAACATTCTACAGCAACACCTAAAACAATCTTGGCTGAAATTGAGAGCTAGGTGACTGCAATTTCAAATACATACAAATTTATATGTAAAACACTTTTTTTTTATGTTGTGAGGATTCCATATAAAGTAAAAGGGAAGTAATATTTACAGCTGATGCAGAGTGCTAAATGTTAAATTAAGTGATTTTTAATTTAATATCTGTTTAAATTAAAAATCTATATCTGGTACAAGCTGACATGCAAAAATATGTCTTACACATATATATTATATATATATTAACACTGCACAAATTTGTGTCACAGTTTTTGAAATGAGAAATTATTATTATATGCCTTTATATTCAGGCTGAAATCCTTATCTTGATTGTTATGCTGATGTTTCAGCTGCTGTACCCTCCAGCCTTCTTCAGATGTCAATTGTATTCAGTAATGTCCTCATAGTAACACCATTAACAATCCATTTACATTGTTAGGATGGGCCTTGCTTGACTCCTGTTTTTGCTTAGTAAAATACATGTATTCATCATAACAAAAAGGTGAGATATTTATAACAATTCATCACAAGGATTTATTATCCAAGTTTGGTGGAGTAAGCAAACTTGTAATGCGGTTGTTATTAGAATTAAATATTTCTGATTTGTGTTTATGTTGGTAAATGAATAAATTATTTGGAAGTGGTAAGTATATCAATAAAGGCAATATTAAACATAAGAAAATGATATTTGAGTAAGTTGACTTATCTGTGATCTTCATATTTGGAGCTGGTCAATTCTGTGTGCTTAAGGTCAGCTGAAAAGAGGAAGTACTCTAAATTTCTCACCAGTAGAACATTTTCCTTTTTTCTATGGAATCATAGGAATTGTTTTTTTTTGTTTTTTTTTCACATGATCATGAGATCACTACAACATTATTCATATGACAGCCATAATCTGTCAGTAGTGCTTTCATTAATTCCTGCTCACTGACAATCTCTATTGCTGGTTTTCAATAAAATTCTATAATAAAATCATTTCCAAGGTATTACTGTAGTAAAATTGTTTCAATGCATTGATATTATACATATACCTGCCCTTTTTTGTCATGTTTGTTTTTTGATGAACTGTGTCTTTTCAGGATGTTGGTGATCATGGCTTTCCATAATTTCATGTCCTTTGTAGCTATTAATAAATTTTGTCTTTTAAACCCTGTGTGACCATGAATTTACTCAAGCTCACTAGATAGGTTATGCACTGCCTCCCCCTATCCCTCTTGCCTTAAATTTGTCCTGTGAGTATCAAATTTTCCTCTTTCCTCATTATGCGCTCGAGAAATTTCGACTGTCTCTTCCTAATGTTACGTATAAGTATGCTTTTTGTTTCCATTTTCTCTAAAACTTGGCTGTTGCTCACATTTTTTGGTCCATTAGTTTCTGACCACTGACAATTCTCTCTTCCTGATTTTCAATACACTCCCAGAGTAAAAAAATCATTTCCAATGCATTACTGTAAGAAAATGTTTGCTATATATTTCTATTATGAAAATCATTATTAGCAGAGTATTTACATTATATATATATATATATATATATATATATATATATATATATATATATATATATATAATTGCCCTGGATTGGATTGAGGAATCGGAGAGCCGAGTTTGAATTCCAGTCGAATCCATTACATTCACTTACGTGCTAATACCCTTGGGAAAGGTGTGAATCCTCTTCTTCTCCCTCCAACTATGGATAAATAGCAGGACAGACTGGGTTCTATAGCCTTGGATGGCAACTGGTCTATGAGAAGGACAACTCTGAATTCAAAACCTGCGGAGGGTCGTTTGGGGACCTTGTGGCATTTGTTGCACCAGGTCCCTGTATTTGTCCCTCCAAAAAGTGTGGATGGCCCTGCACAAAGCCTTCACCACTATAATCAAATCCTGTGTGGGTGTCAGGCTTTCAGTTTCTGGGAACTGATCTGTCTGACCCTCATACGTCGAGTTCGACGGGAGAGTCCATCATAATTGCCCTGATCACTGAAAATATATTTCTTCTTGATTTTTTGTGCAATTCTATAGTAAAATAAGATCTGCATTAGCTTCTGACCTCATAAAATACCTCCCTTCTTCATTTTCAATGCTTTTTTATAGGAAAATTATTTAAAATGCATTTACATTGTACATAAAAATTCTGTCAATAATGCTTGCATTAACTCCTGACCATTTCTCTTCGTTGTTTTCAATCTAATCCTATAGTAAAACCAATTAGAATGCATTGATATCATACTTATAACAGCCTTATTTTGTCAGTACTGCTTGTATTAATTTCTGACCACTGACAATTTCTCTTCCTGGTTTTCAATGTAATCCTAAACATGATATTTTTAATGAGCAACTTAAAATTTAGACCAATACTCAATTTTTGTCATGGAATTTGTACTCAAGAGGCTTCAATGGTTGTTTACATTTTTTTTTTCTGCCTGAGTCTAAAAAATAGAAAACAAAAATATTTCAACATGACTAGTAGTATTCATGCATATAGTATAAAATAATGTGTTTAGTTATTTTATTTAATTTCATGTTAATTTCAGTAGTGAAGTTGCCTACAATTTAGTCAACTATGAGTACAAGAAAGTTGCTTATTAAAAAATAAATTGTGTATTAGTTTTCTTTCTCTGTTCATGTCTTCAATGTGGTATTACAAGAAGGAAACATTTGGTGGGGGTGTTAAAACTTGAGATTTTTAAAAAATTTCATCAAGGCATGAGAAGAGACATGGATGCATCCATGCCTGCCAAGAACCTCTCCAGGCTGTAAAGCAGAAACTAAATCTAAGCAGTCTATTGCAATAATGGCATTGAGGGTTGAAGAAATGAGATGGCATGGTTATGTGGTGGGTGGGGTTGGTCAAGGATGGTTCACTGATCGACTTGATCACTATCTTTTGTGTGCAATCCAGGATAGCTGCGGCCCCGAGGCTTGATTCAAATCTTGTTTTTTGGAGGTGGAATGATGGAATTTTTTCTGTTTAATTTTCTTTCTTGGAGGATTTAATTATCGCAATTTGTTCCGAGAGAAAGAAAATGATTAATTATGCCCCAAAGTAATTTTTTAATTTTGACGTAATTAACACAGATGTAAAAAAATAAATAAATAAATAAATAAAAAGTTTATTTTAGGTATGCTTAAATTTATTACTATGAGTCTTATTTTTCTTATTATTGTTTGTTGTTACCATTTGATATTTTTTGCATTATTTATATTTTAAAATTCCTTGTATATTACTATTTTCTGCATTTTCATCAATTTTGTATTTCTTTTATTTTACCTCTGATTCAAGTTTTATGCATTTTAATTATGTTTTCTTCTTTTTCTTATTCATTTATTTTATTAAATTTCCTTCTAACAGCTCTAATGTCAATATATATATTTTTAGGAGATGTAGATAAAAAAAAATATTAAGTATTGCCCTTATACAGTAGTAATTTTCTTTTTATCATTTTTGTAAGTTACAATATGATTAAAGACTTTGTATTTTCTGATTTTTTTTTCATTCATTCACAACTGTAAAAATCCTGCAGTTTTAAAATTTTTTCAAAGTTTATCATCATCTCTAAAAAAAAGAAACTCATCTGTTTTGATGACTGCTTTTAAACCCTTGTAGCTTTATTTTGAATTATTTTCTTTAAAGGAGATTGTTATAAGAAAAGATCTTAAAGAAGACAATCTTTCATTAGACCCTATAGAATGGTGCTACAAAAGACTTACCAAATGACAAGACCAAATCACTTGAAGACTTCTATTAGGTTGGTGCAAAAATAATGTCGTTTTTTGACTGAAGTTGAATGTCAAAAAACGACATTATTTTTGCACCAACCTAATAACAACAACAACCATTAAAATGGGTGGAACATGTAATTAGAAGGGAAAACAATGATGCAATGATGATGTTCACTTTCCATATTACCTTAAACAACTGAATCTTGGCTGAGACAACTTATCACATATGTCAGTTTATAACTCTTACTTTGAATCTTACAACATATTTATCATGGGAAAAAAAAAAAAAATATATATATATATATATATATATATTTTGGCAGCATATTTTCATTAAGACAAGATTTGTTAAATAATTTAGACATGTTCTGTTTATCTAGCAACTACTCAAGTCCAGAATTTTTCCACACCATACCTAGTTACCTCCCCTTGAAACAGTGTTTCTGACTCCACAAATGAAAATGGTAATTTTCAGATGACCACAACAATTTTTGTCCTTCACAAGCATGAACACTAAATACTTACTCTATAATTAACAATACCCTGATGATGACATGATGCTATGTTGAAAGTACTTAGAAATAAATACAATATGAGCCAACAGAGTGTTTTCCTCCCGTCTGTTAATAACCACACAAAAAAGCTTATCTGCGAATATGAAAGGATCTTATTAAAAATAAGTAGACAAAAGATGTCTAAATTATTTAACGAAGCCTGTCTTAAAATATATATAGGTCACAATGTTTCTTTTAAACATCTTTCATTAAATATGACAGACAAGGAAGATTTAATTACTCTTTATTTAGTTTTACCAGCATCCTAACATTTTTCCATTTTGTAGGAGTAAGGGAGAACATAAATGTTCTGTAATTTTCATTGTTCCAAGTTGGCCACTTCTTTCACTGGTTTCAAGAGGGTTTTGTTCATATATATATATATATATATATATATATATATATATATATATATATATATATATATATATATAAGAATATAAGAATCCAATAAAACACCTACAGTAAAATGGAAATTAATAAGAAAAGCAAGAATATGTAGATCATTAAATGACCCATGACCTTTGTGCATACATGAGAAACTATACACTAAATTTTTATACAGTAATTTTTTATAAACATAAATTTACTGAATCAGAGAAATGAAATAGCTATTTTTTGCCATCATTGTCAAAAATTTTCCTTAAATAATATTTAAAAATAAAATAAAAAACACGCGAGCTGGTAATATACATACTAATATTTGATATGAAAAAATATTTTTAAATAATTTAAAAAATTATAAAACATTTACTTGTTTTTAAAAAGAAATATAGTCTAATAGTAATTAAAAATGAAAATATTTTAAAATTGTAGTTGAATAAAACGTATTCTAACCTAAACATCCCAAAAAAAATCTTTGAGTACACAAGTAGGAAAAAATGCCGAAAGACTTTTTGCCATTAATAATAAAAAAAACCCAGACGACATGCATTTAACGGATGTCAGAATTTGTTGAAAAATACACCCTACCCTCCCTAAACTTAACATCTTTCTCAAACATAACTCATAATTGATACAAAAATAGTTAATAAAAATGAACACGCTACCACCCCTTGTCTGAATGATTGGATTTCTCTGTATCCTAGGTAACAGCAAATTATGAATTTATGTGTGCATTTAAAACTCAGTAAATTTAAAAATAAGTTATTCCCAATATTTGCTTGAAGATGAAATGGAACTAATGCTTTTGATTTAATTATAAAATTAAATTTGAAGTTTTTAGCTTCCATTTTTGAAACATGGTTATTACTGTGTAGCGAAAAAAACCATATTTTATATCAGTTAATTTCTAATATTTATGCTCTGTAAATTTACATTGAGCACAGTTTTGTAAAAATAAAAATAAAAAATATCAGTAAGAACACCGGATTATATATCTTACTTTTCTTCATTTTATCTATATATACATATATATATATATATATATATATATATATATATACATATACATACATACATACATGTATATATATATATATATATATATATATATATATATACATATACATCAGTTGGTAAAAGTTAAATTTTAGTGTGAAATAATTGATCTGTATAGCCGATTTAGCATTGTGATGACAAATGTTTAAAAATATTTGCAAATAAGCATATGTCAAAACTTCCATACTAAATTTAATTCATGTAACTAGATAAACTAAATATAATAATAATTTGGCAAAGTTTATGATGTAATGGAATAACCTGTCAACCCTATGAGTGACTACACTATAGGTAGTAACTGCCTATAAGTATCTGTCAGTCAACAGACTACAGTCGAACTCTCTGCCTTTGGGCAGAGAGGAAACCGGATGAGGCTCCGTCGAAGGGCAGTGTCTTGTTCGGGGAAGTAGACTGACCTTGAACCCGTTTTTACGGGTTCAAATAAGGAATATTTTTGGCCGAGCCTATGGGCTCGGAAAACCTACGTTAAACCCGGCCTTGTGCTACATGCAACCCTCGTGGGGGTGGGGTTTAGCTAGATATCACTAGCTGAAATCTTTTAAGCTACTCAGTCGAAATCTCTGCCTTCGGGCAGAGAGGAACCCGGACATGGCTCCACCGAAGGGCAGAGTCTTGTTCAGGGAGGTAGACTGTCCCTGAACCTGTTTTTACGGGTTCCACTAGGGAATATTTTTGGCCGAGTCTACGGGCTCAGAAAACCCACGTTAAACACGGCCTTGTGCCACATGCAACCCTCGTGGGTGGGTAGCTAGATATACTAGCTGGAATCTGTTCCAGCTACACAGTCAAACTCTTTGCCTTCAGGCAGAGAGGAACCCGGACGTGGCTCCGCTGAAGGGCAGAGTTTTGTTCGCGGAGGTAGACTGGCTCTGAACACGTTTATATGCGTTTGAATAGGGAATATTTTTGGCCGAGCCTACAGTCTCGGCAAACCTACGCTAAACCCGGCCTTGTGCGACATGTAACCATCGTGCATGGGGGGCTAAATATTGTTAACTGGGATCTGTTACTCAGCTCTTAGCTGTTGTAGAACTGTCTGCCTTCGAGCAGAGAGGAACCCGGATGAGGCTATGCTGAAGGTTAGAGTCTCATCTGGGGAGGTAGACAGACCTGAACCCAATTATGCGGGGTTTACAGGGAATTTTTGTCCAAGCCTAGGAGCTCGGATTGCCCCACATCAAACTCGGCATTGTGCCACATCCTACGTTGTGGGGAGGCTGGTAAATATTACTAGCTGGGATCTGTTGAGTACGACTCAGAATTATGTGAGAACTACTAACCTTCCAATAGTAGCACTCACTACTGGATTGACTTGCGACAACCTTGTGTACAACTGTTACCTTTATTCTTATTGTACTGGTTTTGTACAATAAACCTTTACTTATCTTATCCACCTTTTTTTCAAGTATATGTTCCTATTAGCATGGAATATAACAGTTTAACAAATGTATCCACAAAAAATAGAGTATCAAAAGGACAGTTTTCTCTTGACACAACTATTATTGTATACACCATCTGCAATTTTTATTGTTTTAAAAAATGCTTTCAAAATTTTAATAAAAGCCAAACATAGGAAACTGGGTTCATGGTGTTTTTCTAAGTGTAGCTTAGATGTGGTGCAAGGCTGAAAGTATGGGCCACCCAGTGAGGATCAGGGTCAGTATTCAGTTGTAATTGATTTAATGAGGCAAACTTACTAACAATTATACTACAACAAACTGCTCCAAAACTAGATTTACGCATTTTCTTTTTTCTAAAGAATTGACAGCAAAAAAAATATTAAACACTATTTATTTACAAAGATAACAAAAACATGTGAACCAAATATAATGTAATATTATTTACCATATTCAAGAAATAACTATGAAGACAATTTTTTAACCATAAATTTATAAAAATATCTAATGTAGGTAACAAAACAATTTAAATAAACACATAGTGAGGAGTAATTGTAATTATAAATTGTGAAAAATAAAAAATCGTGTATAAATGCAGATAATCTCAATATATCTTAGTGAATTTATATGGCAAAAGCATATGAAAGAAGCATCCAGAAAATGCATTTTTTCAAAAAGGAAGTGAGAGGAACATGGATTGATCATGAAGTGCCATTGGTTTGTTTCATGGCAAATGATTTCCAGCCATACTGCAAGCAAACTATATTTTCTAATGTAAAAAAAAAAAAATAGACACTGCACAAATTGACATGTGATGACACAATAGTTTAAAAAATTGATTAAAATTTTCCTCCCTCCTCCTCATCCTTGTAATTTGAATGAATTGAAGAAGATATGGCTTAAAAAACCAGCAGAAGAGTGCTCCAAGTTGTTACCTGTTGTTGTAAATAAAGGTACTTCTGAAAAAATTCTTAGTTTTTGTTTTACTTTGCTATGTGTAAGGAATTTAATTCTTTTTTGGTTGGGGGGGGGAACCATCTTCGTTAAATATATCTTTTATAATTTTATCAAAAGGTTTAAACTATTTACATTGTTTGGACTGCTGTCCTCATCTTTGTTACAATATTCACAATGTTTTGACCACCGTATGCTCTGGCCCTCATCAGATGATTAGAATTTTGAACTGAACCCTTTATTCTATTCGCTGGGTTGATTATTCCAGTTCCATATGTCATGCCTCTTCCAGATATCTCACTATCAGTTATCGCCCTTTGAACTCAACTTCTCTTGCCTACCTTCATGTACTACCTTCTTGGCAACACAGACCGCTCTGTGGTAGCTATTGATATCTCCTTCCAAGCATCCATTAAACAGGAACCCCCTATCCATAAGTCGTCTTTCCAGTACCAGCATGTTGATTGAGACTCACTCTGGGATTTTGAAAATTGCACCACTGAGGTTTCTTCTTGGATCAAAGCTGGCATGAACACTTTCATCCCTTACCAGGAGAAACTGCAATTCTCTCCATGGTTCACACCAGCATTCTCAGCTGCCATTGCACACAGGAATCACTATTTCTGGCTATAACAGCGTAACAGCTCTTGTTATAACATGCGCCTATTTGCTACTGCTCATAACAAATGTAAGCAAATCCTCAAAGAAGCTAAGTTTCTGTTTGCTGAGAGAATGAGATGCCACATAGCCTCTAAAAACTTTGGCTCTCAGGATTACTGGTGACTATTTAATAGGGTACTAAATAATTGCAAGGTATCTATTCCCCCACTCATCAATTTATGTGAGCTGTTATCATCCTTTGCTGGTGAAGCTGAATGCTTTGCCTGTAAATTCTCCTCAAACTCTACCCTTGACTCATCTGGAATATCCCTGCCTAACTTCCCACTTAGAACTGATTCTCTGTTGAGTGATAAGCATATAAACTTTTCCTTTTGATCCCCACAAAGCATGTGGACCCGATGGCATCCCTGTTATAGTCATTAAGAAGCGTGCTCCCAAACTAACTCCTGTTTTCTCTAAACTGTATAATAAATGCCTCACTTCCTTCTGCTTTCCTGCTTCCTGGAAGTCATCATGTTGTTCCAGTTTTTAAGGACTCTAGTGAACCATCCGACCCATCCAACTATCAGCCTATTAGTCTTGCCTCATTTTGGGAGACTCCTAGAGGCCCTAACTGATACTGAATTGGTTCATCATCTCTCATCACAGGGATTTTTCTCAGACAAACAATATGGCATTTGTTTCTCCATATCAACTGCTGATGTACTAATGATAATCATGGAAAGAGTCTATCATGCTCTAGATAAAAACAGTGAAGCCCGGGCTGTAGCATTGGACATCTAAAAAGCTTTTGACAGGACCTGGTATTCAAATCCTCTTAGCAAGCTGAAAAGCTATGATATCTCTGGCCACATTTTTCAGCTGGCCCAGTTGTTCCTATTTAATCATGAAATGAAAGTTGTCCTGAATGGCCACTCATCTACATCCTTTCGTACTGATGTGGGTGTCCCCCAGGGATCCATCCTTGGTCCTACAGTTTCTTAATCTTTATTAACAATCTTCCCAATGACATTATCTCTCAACTTTGCATCTACTCTTGCCTCGATAATAAGGCTGATCAGTCAGACAAGGTCAAAATGGCAGATGATGTATGAAACAACCTCAAGACTGTTGTTAAGTGATGCAAAAGATGGCTTGTCAATTTTAATGCCTCCAAAACTAAACTTCTCTCCATTCTCAGTTGACATGGGGTGGAAAGACCACCTTGAATCCATCACTAGGTCAGCTGCTAAGAAAGTTGGTTCACCATATCAGGTGAGACAATTTTTCTCTCCAGAATCTATCTTGCATATTTGTAAATCTAGCTAGATATAGCCCTAACTTATATTCTAATAGTTTCTTATCTCACACTTCATGCCTGTAGAACTCCTTCCTGGAGCCTTGCTTTCCAACCAACTTTAATCTGCAAAAATTTAAATGCAATGTCAATTGCTATCTACTGTCCACCTGATTACTTTTTTCTCTTTCTGCTCATTATTAATATTTCTGTTCCTAATTCCTCCACACCCTGTAACCCCTTCCATACTAGTGGCTGTACTCCCTTGCTTGGGGTGATAGCAACTAAAAAATAAAAAAACAAAAACAAAAACCAATGCTTTTATCCACTGGCCTATGTGTCCTCAAGAAGGCTGAAGTGTACAATGGCCAAAATCTTGTCAATATGGCAAAAAAGATGAGGTAAATAGTATAAAAAATTGAAATACCTCATTTCGGAAATATAGACAGTTATCTAAAGGAATTTATTGAAATTTTTACTCATATTTACTAGTGAATAGATTCATTTTTTTAGTTGATATCATTTTGAGGTAAATACATTCTGTGTCAGGAAGTAAATTGTTTATTCTGGTGTGCATTCACATTCTGAAATTGATGCTTGCATTAATTACTGGCTACCACCAATCTCTGCCTTGATGATTTCCACTGCTTTTCTCATGTAAAATAATTTATGTTTGCCTATAACTCTCTTCTCTCTCAGCAATGCTTGCATTAATCACCTTCTATCCATTTTCCTATTGTAAAGTCATTAACAATGCCTTTCTATTGTAAAATCATTGACAATGTATTTCTATCATAAAATCATTTGGACTGCATTTGTATTGTAAAACATTAGCAATGTATTTATAATATTCATCTGTCTGCCCTTTTCACTTCTTAACTCTGACATCTTTTCCTCATTACTGACAATGCATTTCTCTACTAAAATTATTTGTAGTGACCCAGTCATTTGTGTCTATGCTTATGAATTTTTTTAATCATTTCATGCCAAGCATGTTGATAAAGCCACTAAGTCACCTATGGTTACTGAAAGTGAAAGAAACTGAGAAAATGCTATTGAG
>OZ038479.1:91105322-91122822 GCA_964036315.1 Acanthosepion esculentum
CCTCTTGAATTTGCAAAATACTAAGTACTGATATTTTATCTAGTGTTACATTGTGTTCTCTCATTATGCTATAAATACACATATCTATCTATCTCTCTCTCTCACTCTATATATATATATATATATATATATATATATATTACAGACTTAGAAATCAAGCCTGGCAGTTTTTATGGGATCATCAGACACTGTTTATATAAACTAATTCTCTCTCTCGAGTATTGAGTATTTTTCAACCATGATTAATAAATTTAGCAAATTCAAAACAATGTATATATATATATATATATATATATATATATAACAAAAAATTGATGGATTTTATATATTGATCTGGCATATTTTTATTACTTTAAGTGTTATTTTTGTGGATATCTATATTTAAGTTGACTCTCAGTTTCTTTTAAACAGTATTTTATTTTGTTTACCAGCCTGAACCTTCAAGAAATCTTCTTAAAAAAAATGTGCTCAGACTGTTATTAGATTTGAGATTCTTTTGATCACATGACTACAAAAAGTGTTGTAATAAATCAAAGTTCTATTTTGCCTTTAAAGTACACTTTATTCATTCAGATTTCTTAGGAAGTCATAACTCACTACTCACTAAGAGCTGATTTAATGAGGCAATCTTGCTAATCTTTGCATCACGCAGAAGTGCTATCTTGTGACTCAAATATAAACTGGCCATTTTTTTTTATTACCTGAATGTAAACTGGACCAGCAAGTGTAAACCAGAGTAATGACTATCAATTTTTTTATTCTCGTTCTGTGTTAACTTCTGTCTATATTTCTGATATGAGATGATGTAACTATTTCCACTATTTATCCAAAAGTGACTTGACCTAAAGAGTTGTGAGTTTAATACCTGGCCACAGCAGAGGGAACAAAACTTGGAGAGTTGAGTTATCAAGGGGAATTAACTGGAATTGAGATATCCAAAGATATGGCCTGTGAAATTAGAACAATCTACTCCCATGGACTAAATAAAGGGTTCAGTTTGAAATTCCAAGAAATATCACCTGAAGAAGGTCGGAGCGTACAATGGCCGAAACTTTGTGAATATGGCAATAAAAATAAGGACAACAGTAAGTAGTGTAAATACTGTGTCAACTTATTAATTCATTATGATTTTTGTTGCTAACATTAAACAGGGGTCATTTTCCATCTGAATTTCTGTGATGAGATGTTATAATTAGTGAGTTATTTACATGATTTACAAAATCTTTGTTATTATTACAATGTTTTGGCTGTTGGGCTCTCTGGCCTTTATCAGTTGCATGTCAATCCAGGTAACCTTCAAGTCTAGGGATACCTCACCATATTTAGTACTGCTCAGTCATTGCCCACTATGTTTCTACTGAGCCTAAGTATGCACTACCCAGCATTGAACTCACAATACTGTATCATCAAATTCATGAGCTGAAGCTTTAATCCAATAGGCTGTTGTCCCGTGGGACAATCCTTAGTATAGAACTTAGAGCCTTCAATCTGCCTGCTGCTGCTGTCACACTTCATTGCATTCACCATGTTTTCTCTTTTCTTACTGCTATTGCTGACGCCTTGCTGTCAATTGTTTTTGTTTATTAATAGTTTCCATATTGTATTTATTTGTACACTAGGCCTACTGAAGAGGCGCTTATAGTCCTGCATAGTTTTCTTATTGATTGTTATCTTGTAATCAGTAATTGATTTTACTGAGCTTGAATGCAATGACTAAAGATCTAGTTTAGGCTAATCAAAAGTAGCAAACCTTCTTCGGGAAATTGCAAGTTAGTAGGATGCATTTCTTGATGTGTGGCATCATACTTTTAATTATTTTAATTAATTGTGATTGCATTTGTTTATTTGCTCTGGGAGCAGTATGGCACCTTTTGATGACAGACTTATTTGAAATTAAAATTGAATTTCAAATTCTCATATCAGCATCAGATTAATTTTTAAAAAAATGATTAATTTTTTAAAAATTTCACAGTAATACGTACTGTATTTTAATTGCAAATGAAAAGGCAGTTTTTTCAGTCGTATATTTTACTTTTACTGAATTCATTTTATTATCAGTTATTTTATGTTTTATTCAAGAACAGACAAATTTGTGAATATAAAAATAATTTCTTTCTTTAACCATTTATTTTTAATTCTTTTCTTTTTTTTTCTCTTTGTCTTCATTGCAAATTTCTTTTTCACCATCATTCTTTTGTTCTTGCTTTCTTTCTTTTTGCTTCACACTGCTTTATTTCTTTGCCTTCTGATTTCATCTCAAATTTCTTCTGTTTTTTCTTTTTTTTTCTTTTGCTAAATTTATCATTATTTCACTTTCTGTCTTACTCTAAAATTTCCTTCTATTTCAATATCTTTTTCTTTCTATTTTCTTTTTCTATCATTCAGGCTTTATTTATTTGCCTTTTGTCTTTTTCTCAAATTTCTTCTGTTTTCACCAGGTTTCTTCTTTTGTACTTTCTTTCATTTTCCTGTTTTTGTTTTCTTTCTTTGCTTTCTCTCTTTTACTCAGCTTTTCTTCTTTATCATATCTTGTTTTTTTACATTCTTTGTTTTTTCCAATAGCTGTCTTCCTCTCAAATTTCTTTATTTTTCACCATCTTTCTTCCTACTTTCATTTCTTTTTTTTTGTTTTCTGTCTTTCTCCCAAATTTCTTTTCTTTCTTTCTTTCTTTCATTTGACCATATACACTCTTTCTTTCACTTGTCTGTATATTCTGATTCTTTCTTTCTTTCCTCCATATATTATGTTTTCTTCTTTCTTTCCCTCATATATTATTTTTCTTCTTTCTTTCTTCTATATACTATCTTTTACTCTTCATTACTTTTCAGATGTCTATATAAACTCACTCTTTCTTTCATTCACTTGTCCATATACTCATTCTTTCTTTCTTGTACATATACACTGTCTTTACTTTTTCACTCTTTCTTTCTCTCACTTGTCATACTCAGATTCATTCTTTATTTCTTACACTTCACTGTATACTCTCATTCTTTTTGCTTCCTTTCTTTCATCTGTTTCGATTTTCTTTTTTCACTATTTATTTTGTCTTTCTTTCTTTCACATTATTTTCTTGTTTTGTTTTCTTCCTTCCTCTTAATTTCTTCTTTATCACATCTTTCTTTTTTGAACATCATCAGAAGCATGGTGCACAATGTAAAACATAGTCTCCAAACAGCTCTTCCAAGGATTTTCTGCCCTTCTAATGGCTGCAAACCAAGATAGCTCAGTTCAGCTCTGCAATTTACTACATATCAGGAAGGGAAATGGATTCATGCCTTTTCCAAAGACGTTAGTGCTAACCGAACAAAATGCATCCTGATTGCACTTTTGTACCATTAACCATCAAACTATCCACACAATCACATGCAAGCACACACACACACACACACACACATATATATATATATATATTTTTGTCATCCACAGACAGACTGTTTTGCTGTTTCACAGCTCATCAGTGTGGCTAGACGTC
The DNA here is from genome assembly GCA_964036315.1 of Acanthosepion esculentum. NCBI lineage: Eukaryota > Metazoa > Mollusca > Cephalopoda > Sepiida > Sepiidae > Acanthosepion > Acanthosepion esculentum. The sequence goes on from OZ038479.1 coordinate 91,108,796, forward strand.
TGGTTGCCTCTAGCTAGGATCGAAACCCGACTGAATTTGCGTCAGTCAGAACTTCTCCCACTAAGCCGTCAGCGCACGGTCATGGATGAAGGTGAATTTTAGCGTGTTTATTTTTTAGATTTAGATAAACACACAGTGACTGACAGTGACTCAATTCTGCCGAAGAGTCGTGCAATATTAGCTTAAATAGTCACTGTTTACAAATTCATACCTCAAACCAGAGAGCTCAACCGAAATTAATTTTTCAGGAGCCAATAATGAAGAGGTTATAATGGTTCCAATGACAGAAAAGTGTGTATATTAAAAAGAAGAGAGGTACCGCAAACTTTTTTGGTTGTAATGTGAATTTTTAAAAAAAATATTATCCTTTACTTTTCATAATTTTACAACACGTGTTTCTGGTCTTGCGACCATCTTCAGGTAAAAGGTAGAGATTTCCACATATTATTAAAAATAATTAATTTTTTCTTTATGTTTTTCAATGTTAAATATTCTCGATATGAGACATTCTCTGTTTTTGTGTTAGTAATCCGAATGTCTTTCTTGAAAAATTTTTCCACCCTTTAGCTGAAGACGGTCGCGAGACCAGAAACCCATGTTGTAAAATTATGAAAAATAAAGGATAATATTTTTTTTTAAAATCCACCTTACAACCAAAAAAGTTTGCGGTACCTCTCTTCTTTTTAATATATATATATATATATATATATTGATTTTCCAAGCATAGCTTAGATGTGGCACAAACCTGAAAGTATGGGGCACCCAGTGAGGATCGAACTCACTACTGAGTCATAATTGTTCTAGCGAGACAAGCTCGCTACCCATTACACCACGTCGAGGTGCCCAATATATATATATATATATATATATATATATGGTAAGAGAGAGATGAGGAATGCTTGCACATACAACTGCATATATGGACTGAAAGCAGCAACATGATTAATTGACTTTTCCTTTGTAATATGTAAAAAAAAGAAATGCTGATGTAACTGCCTAACACAAAACCTTCCAACATGTAACAAATCGGAATCAAAATTTGTTTCTTTCTCATTTTGTTTAGTGTGTTGTATTCTAGGACAGTGTTGGAGGAGGGTGTCTCTGCAGCTTCCCAGGTCCTTGTGCATGGATAACGTCAACCCTAACACGTGCATAAAGGAAAGAAAAAGAAATAAAGTGTAAAATGCAGATGCAATTCATAATTCATTTCTTCATTTTCTTTAAATCTTTTTTTTTTGCATTGTCTTTTGGACATGTCTTGAAACAGAATTCTTTGTAAGTGCGTCTAACATTGTCAAGAAAATTACAAAGGTTTTTCAAAAAATGAAAAATCAGAAGGTGGTAAATCAAAAGAGAAAAAAGATTGTACCTCCAAGTAAAAGAAAGAGGTTATACAGACAGGCAATGAGTGATTGCTTGCTTTTTTATGGATTATCAACACTTTGTGGGTTATGTAAAACTAAAACATATTTTGGATGGTAACAATAAATTGTATTTATTTTCTTGAGACTGAATATTGCATTTTTCCATATACAGTTCCTACTATTTAAGCCACAGTTTGCGGGAGGAGAATAGATAGATTCATACCTTTCTCAAGGGTATTTGTGATTAAGTGAATATAATGGACCTGACTGGAATTTGAACACTGTTCTCTGGTTTCTCATAAACAGACAGGCAAAAGAAAGAATGAAAGAAAGATATTATACTGGTAGGCAAAAGAAAGAAAAAAATAAAGACAGACAAAAAACAAAGAAAGAGAATAGACAGACAAAAAGAAAGAAAGAAAGAAAATACAGACAGACAAAAGAAAGAGAATAGACAGACAAAAGAAAGAAAGAGAATAGACAGACAAAAAGAAAGAAAGAAAGAAAATATAGACAGACAAAAGAAAGAGAATAGACAGACAAAAAGAAAGAAAGAAAATACAGACAGACAAAAGAAAGAAAATACAGACAGACAAAAGAAAGAGAATAGACAGACAAAAAGAAAGAAAGAAAATACAGACAGACAAAAGAAAGAAAATACAGACAGACAAAAGAAACAAAGAGAATAGACAGACAAAAGAAAGAAAGAGAATAGACAGACAAAAGAAAGAAAGAGAATAGACAGACAAAAGAAAGAGAATAGACAGACAAAAGAAAGAAAGAGAATAGACAGACAAAAGAAAGAGAATAGACAGACAAAAGAAAGAAAGAGAATAGACAGACAAAAGAAAGAGAATAGACAGACAAAAGAAAGAAAGAAAGAAAATACAGACAGACAAAAGAAAGAGAATAGACAGACAAAAGAAAGAAAGAAAGAAAATACAGACAGACAAAAGAAAGAGAATAGACAGACAAAAGAAAGAAAGAAAGAAAATACAGACAGACAAAAGAAAGAGAATAGACAGACAAAAGAAAGAAAGAAAGAAAATACAGACAGACAAAAGAAAGAGAATAGACAGACAAAAGAAAGAAAGAAAATACAGACAGACAAAAGAAAGAGAATAGACAGACAAAAGAAAGAAAGAAAATACAGACAGACAAAAGAAAGAGAATAGACAGACAAAAGAAAGAAAGAAAATACAGACAGACAAAAGAAAGAGAATAGACAGACAAAAGAAAGAAAGAAAATACAGACAGACAAAAGAAAGAGAATAGACAGACAAAAAGAAAGAAAGAAAGAAAATACAGACAGACAAAAGAAAGAGAATAGACAGACAAAAAGAAAGAAAGAAAGAAAGAAAATACAGACAGACAAAAGAAAGAAAATACAGACAGACAAAAGAAAGAAAGAGAATACAGACAAAAAGAAAGAAAGAAAGAAAGAAAATACAGACAGACAAAAGAAAGAAAATACAGACAGACAAAAGAAAGAAAGAGAAGATACAGACAAAAGAAAGAAAGAGAAGATACAGACAAAAGAAAGAAAGAGAATAGACAGACAAAAAAAAGAAAGAAAATACAGACAAAAGAAAGAAAGAAAGAAAATACAGACAGACAAAAGAAAGAGAATAGACAGACAAAAAGAAAGAAAGAAAGAAAATACAGACAGACAAAAGAAAGAAAGAGAATAGACAGACAAGCAAAAAAAAAAGTAAAAAGAGAATAGAGATAAGCAGAATAAAAAACAGAATAAGAAGAGTACGCTGACAGGCAAAAAAAAAGTAATGAATAAGAGTACACAGGTAGGCAAAAGAAAGAAAAAGAAACAGACAAAAAACCTCTCCTGTTAATATAAAATTTTCCAAACCCTCTTTCCTCATTATGTTCCTGAGAAATTTCAATTATTTCTTCCTGATATTAAATATAAGTGTCCTTTTTGTTTCCATTTTCTGTAAAACATTTGTTGTTGCGTGCATGTTCAATTCATGATGTTCCAAGCATCCCTCTATAGAACTACATTTCTGTTGCTTCAAGTCTCTTCTTCATCTGTGAAGAGATTTCCAGCATTTGCTACCATATAGAACTGATATTATCTAACAGTTAAGTCCTCTTCTTTGTTTCTAATGAAATTGTTGTGTTTCTTAATACTTTGCCTAGCTTTTCGAAGGCATCTTTTGCTATTACAATGCACCTTCGGATTTCAGTGTCACACTTTCCATACTTGAACTTGATTGTTTTAGTTTAGTTTTGTTTTTTATTTTCTGCATAATCTGTTCTCTGAAAACTGAAATTAAAAAAAAAACGAAACTAAAATGAAAAAAATAAACTGAACTAATTAAAAAAAAAATTTAATTTAATTACAAATCATCTCAGAACAATACCAAAAATGTTCCTTACTTGATCTGGGAGCATATGTGATTAAGAAACTGATGTAATGGAACAACCAGTCATCCCTATGAATGATTACACTATAGGTAGTAAGTATCTATAAAGTCAATTGTCTACGAGAGACTTGTGGAAGAGTGTGAGTGAGAAGACGCAAGCACGTCCGACCTTCCACTCAGTGGCACACACTACTAGATTGACCTGTGTGTATAACTCTACCATATTTCATATTGTACTGGTTGTGTACAATAAACTTTTCTTCTATTATCCACCTGGTGTTAAGTATTTATTCCCTTAGTATGGAATATAACAAACATTTTTGGTTGTCTTGGGAGAAGATTTAGCAGATTTTGAACATGTTGTGAAAAGCACAATATCTCCAGAGTTTCTTGAGGTAATCCCAAGATATAACTGTATAAACTGAAATGAGGCAGCATACCATTTAGCAAGACTTTATTCTCTCGCAAAAGTAAGGTTACAAATATATTAAATTTATAAGAAATGTAAATTTCTTATTAGCATAAATTTTATTTTTAATGGTTTTTGTGTTGACATTCCTGGTTTTTATTATTTTCTTAAACAGTTTAAATTAATATCAACCAGCCTAGATTGAGAAGAAAAAGTGCCTCCCAACAGCAATCAAACGTGTATTCTTATCAGGGAAGGTATTTCTATAGCTGAAATGTGCCATTATCATTTAAGCCACAGGAGTCCATCACAATAAAGCAAGGTCCAGTTACCTACTTATGGAATGAACACATCTGCAAGCTTCATTTTTGTACCTGAAATATAAACACAGTAATATTTTAAATTGATTTTTTAATCTGACATTATTTCTTATTACTGTTAGAATTATTTATAGCAGGTACAGGTATCTGAGCTGCTATGCCATTTTTTAAAAAAATTCTTAAACAATGAAATTAATATCAACCAAGATTGAGAAGATCGACTAAAGAAAAACTATACCTCACGACAAACCTGTATCATCTTTTTGCATCAGGGAAGCCACTTCTATAATTGAAGAATGCTGTTACCAATTAGGCCACAGGAAAACATTATGATAGGTAACTGAGATTTAGGAGGCATGGTGGAGTAAAGGATAGTGGCTCGGATTGAGGAATCAGAGAGCTGAGTTCAAATTCCAGTTGAATCCATTACTTTCACTCACGTGCTAATACCCTTGAGAAAGGTATGAATCCTCTTCTTCTCCCTCCAGCTATGTGTAAATAGCAGGACAGATACGTTCTATAGCCTTGGATGGCAACTAGTCTACTGCAGGAAGAAATGGCAACCTACTGCAGGAAAAAGTCTCTCTCGTCAGTCATGTATCGAAAGATACATGATTGCCTAAGCATGTATCACGCATGGCACATAACTGATTGAATTGAGACTTGTATCATTATGACAGTCTCCTGTGATCTGATTAGAATGGTTTCCCTGATGGAAAAAGGAATACGGTTTCATTTCCTGTCAGGAGTCAGATTTGTTTTTTTTTTTTGTTTTGTTTTTTAGTAAGACTTCTCAATCTCAGCCAGTTGTTATTAATTTCACTGTTTACAAAATTAAAAATACAGAATGTAGGCACTAAAAATAATGTTTATAATAAGAAATAATGTTAGATTAAAAATTTGATTTAAAGAAATGCAAAATGTTTTAAGCAGTTGGGTACAAGAACAATAGAGAATTTGATTCATTTATAATGCAATTTATATGTGAAAGGGAAGATGCTCTAAATTTCATTTTTGTTTTTTGTTAATCAAAGAAACATGTCATATCTGTTTATGTAATGCCACATTTGCAGCAAAACATGATAATGTGGAAAATAATAAAAGGGAATAACCTGCCATCCACTAGAAAGCCAACTTGACAAACATAGAAAAGAGGAACAGAAAAAAGTCTCGTATGTTATTGATATCTACATAATTTGATATAAATATAGCAGGAAAAAGATAGTCATTCCCTTTACTAGAAATGCCCAGAAAATACTGTAGGAAACTGAGAAACATAAATCAATATAAATCTAGCACAAGAAATGTGGACATTCCCTTCTCTAGAATGATGCCCAGATAATAGAAAATACCATAGAATACCAAAAAACATAAATCAACATAAATCTAGCAGGAGAAAGATGACCATTCCCTTCTCTAGAATGATGTCCAGATAATAGAAAATACCATAGAATACCAAAAAACATAAATCAACATAAATCTAGCAGGAGAAAGATGACCATTCCCTTCTCTAGAATGATGTCCAGATAATAGAAAATACCATAGAATACCAAAAAACATAAATCTAGCAGGAGAAAGATGACCATTCCCTTCTCTAGAATGATGTCCAGATAATAGAAAATACCATAGAATACCAAAAAACATAAATCAACATAAATCTAGCAGGAGAAAGATGACCATTCCCTTCTCTAGAATGATGTCCAGATAATAGAAAATACCATAGAATACCAAAAAACATAAATCAACATAAATCTAGCAGGAGAAAGATGACCATTCCCTTCTCTAGAATGATGTCCAGATAATAGAAAATACCATAGAATACCAAAAAACATAAATCAACATAAATCTAGCAGGAGAAAGATGACCATTCCCTTCTCTAGAATGATGTCCAGATAATAGAAAATACCATATTAAATTGAGAAACATAAATTGATATAAATCTAGCAGGAGAAAGATGACCATTCCCTTCTCTAGAATGATGCCCAGATATTAAAAAATGCTGTAGGAAAATTCAAATAATCTGCAAACATCTACTTGATGGCTGTGATTTTTGTTGCTCAACAAATGTGTGTACATATCTACATATAATGGCTGGCACACCCGTTTCCTGAGCACATACATTTACTATGGTCGCTAGATAATCTCTGTTGCAAATGCCTGCTCTGGTACTTTTGTATTCAACAGTCACATATCCTACCATTTTTTCCCTCCCATTCATGTGTTTCATCCCATGTGATCAATAACTATTTTTGAGGTTTCTCAGCAACCTATTATGGATACAATGTCTTCTCTCTTCACTAATATAACTCTGCTGATACTTTTTCAAGCTTTTCAGAGGGATTGATATATATGTAATGTGAAGTGTGATAGGACAGACATAGGAAATGTTTATAATTTTACATGTTTCACTTTTATTTAAATTTCATCAGAAATCTTTTGGAAATTATTTATGGAAGGGAAAGTTCTGGTACCTTTAGTTCTGCGTTGTTTCTTTTTCATTGGTCACGTATATCACACGTTTTTTTTTTATCATGGGGTTATTGTGTACACATGTGTGCATCTGGATTCTAGTGGGCATTTTTGTGTTAGTCTGGTAGTGTCCATGTGTATAATTCCTGAAAACAGTAGTTGGATGTTGGCACATGTGTATATTTATGTATCATATTTCTAGTTGGTCTCGCTAGATTATGGGTGATAATGTGTGTGCATATAGTGGCCATTTTGTTTCTGTCTGGTTGTGTCCATATGTTGATTGGGGGATGTTTAGTGTGAGAGTGAAAGACTTAGGTTACATCAGCCTCAGGTATGCAGATCTGAGATTCTTTAATTATGATTTTATTGAAAAGTTGGTGATATGAAAATGTGTGCCTGCTGGGGGTTTATCTGTAGAGAAAGTTTATTAGTATCCCTTCTAAATATTTTCCTTATAGTAAATGAAACCCATTTCTAATTAGTGAGATAGAAATGGAATTGTATTACATTCACCTTAAGCAGAAATATATTTCATTTTCATATTTTCTTTTCAATGTTTAAACATAAAGATAATCATTACAAATTATCCTACATAGTACGTATATTCTAAACCTTTTTTACCCATGGATCACTTTTACGCTTATTTTTTTTTTTTTGATGGACCCCATAACCATTTGATGAAAAAATAGCTTTTTTTTTACTAATAGATAAGTTTAGAAATACAAATAGTAAGTGTATATGCTTCTTTTATATATAATTTATATATCAATATTATTATTAATATTTTTTAAATATTTTATACTAATTAATTTATATTAATATACAGTATTAATATTTTATCTAATGAATATTTAAAATTAATAAATTAAATTAATTTATATAATAAATTATAATCTTCATATAATTTTCCTATTATTTTTATATATATATATATATATATATATGAGGGTCATTCAATAAATAAGGTTAATTTTTCGGTATAAGGACTTCTAATACAGATAGAAGCTTACACTTTTTTTATTTTATTTTTGTTTTACTTCTTTTTCACATGGATTTAATTTCTTTTGCAGATTAAAAAAAAATTTTGAGAGTTTTGGCGATTAACAAAGATGGCCGACCAGAGAAGCATGCTTTAGGATTGAACAGCAGTCAGTTATCAAGTTTTTGGTTGCTGAAGGGTGCAAACCAGATGAAATTCATAGGAAATTGTCAACTGTGTATAGTGCCACATGTTTCAGCCAGAAAAATGTCTACAAGTGGACTAAATTGTTTAAAGAAGGATGGAGCAGTGATGAAGACATGCCTGGGAGGCCTACAGAAGTGAGGTCTCCTGAGGTGATCGAATCAGTCAATGACCTCATTCAGTCTGACAGAAGGGTGACAGTGGATGACATTGCAAGGACTTTGAGCTTATCTGTTGGGACAAATGCAGGGGTCATCAGTCAGAAGGAGTCATCTTGCATCAAGACAACGCAAGGCCTCACACACCAGCCCAAATGGTGCAGACCATCAGTGAGCTGGGCTGGGAACTGCTCCCTCATATCCCTTACAGCCCAGACCTTGCCCCTTCAGACTTTCACCTGTTTGGTCCCTTGAAAGCATTCACGAGAGGCACAAAGTTTAAAAGTGACGATGAAGTCAAAAGTGTTCTGAGTGATCAGCCCAAAGATTTTTACACTGAGGCAATATGGAAGCTTGTGCACAGATGGGAAATGTGTGTGACACTGCTGGGAGACTATGTTGAAAAAAAAAAGAAAAGTAAGCTTCTATCTGTATTAGAAGTCCGTATACCAAAAAATTCACCTTATTTATTGAATGGCCCTCTTGTATATATATATATATATATATATATACATATACATATGTAATATCCTTTATATATCTTACTCAGTTTTTATTTAATCTTTACAATCAAAACATCTATTAGAGTACAAGGGACACTAACATTGCTTGATCTTGTTTCTGCTAGTTTTAGAGTTGTTTTTCTATTTGTGGTATTTTAATATGGCGTAAATTAATGTAGAAATTTCAACTATCAGTTGTAACAATCATTCTAAAGCGAAATTGCTCTGTGGACCACTAAAATATTACAATAGTTCCCCAAATTGCTTTTTGTTGTTTGGTGTGGACTCCCAGTAATATTACATTGATTCCCAAGTGCCATATGGACCCCGGTTAAGAACCTCCAGTCTAAAACTTTAAGAAGGACTTATTATTCTGCTTGTGTACTGTATAGTGATTTATAGACTATAGATTTATTTATGTAAAGGTAAGATTTTCTTATCTGTCTATATTTCTGAGATGAGGTATTGTAATTATTTACATTGTTTGGACTGTTGTGCTCATCTTTGTTGCCATATTCACAATATTTGAACCAAGATATCTGGAAGATATTGAACTAGAACAATCTACCTCAGTGGATGAAATAAAAAGGTTTGGTTTGAAATTCTAATCACCTGAAGAAGGCCAGAATGTACAACGGTCAGAACATTGTGAATATAGCAACAAAGATGAGGAAAACAGTCTGAACAATGTAAATAGAGCAAATAAGATTTTCTTATTTATATGTTTTATTCCATTCGATCCACAGTAGATTTAAAAATTTCTCTGCAGCCTCTGTTATGGATCCTTACTTTTCACTAACCCTAAGCTATGCTTTCTAAATTTTTACAGAGGTACTATCTGATAAAACCCCAAGCTCCTATTTCTCTTGGTTCATAAATCATTCACCACCCTCTGCTTCAGCACTGTTCCACTATTATTGATATCTGGAGAGATTTCTTTCAAGTGATATCATGGTGTACTCCTTCCAAACCTTTGCTAAGTTCTCAGATTATATGCTCGGTTTTATCTGAATAGAATATAAGATCTGGGCATAGCATTGTTGAAACAGTATTATCAGAGAACCTTAATTATTTGCCCATCTCTACATTGACTTGCCAATCAGGTGTCAAAGAAAGTTGATTTGTCAGTAATTTTAGAAAAGTATGAAATTTTCTGAATGGTTCCAAATTACCATCTCATTTCCAATTCTTTCCTAGTCTCTTCAGGACCGTTTCCAGGTCTCAAAATAATCACTGGAGCCTTCATTCCTCACAAATTTCTCAGATATCTGGCAAAATCAAGATACTTTTTTTTATTATTTGATATCCTTGATATCCTCTTCGATGTTTCAACCAGTAGACAGTAATATTTCTGCACATTCCTGCAGTGCTGTCATGTTTGCCCTCCCAATAATATCAGGTCTCTCCTTGACGTCTTGCAAGGCAGAAAGCTTCCTAGAAATAGTCCTGAGTGTGTCAAACACAAAAGGAGCACCTTGAACTGCTGCTAGGTATATTTCTATAATTTTACCTGCCAGGTCTTGATAACTCAGTATTTTCACCTGCACTGCAATCATGATGTTCTTATCCCAAGATACCATATCTATTATGGCTGCTCTTATGATATCAGTATGATTGCTCTCCAGGCATTTGTCAGTCAAGATTGTCATATTGCACATGAGCTTCACTTGGTCATTATTGTTTGTATTATGTTGGGATTGCACATTGATACAGGAATTCTTTTTCTTCTGATATGGTGTCAACAAGACACCTCACAACAACTTCTCTGAGAATCCTCACAGTAAATAATGGCGCATATATGGAGGCATACAATCTTTCTGTCAAGTTTAATTTTCCCTAAGCTCTTTTTCAATTCTCTAGGTAGTGTTCCAAGTGTACCCATTATTACTGAAATTACTACAACACTAATGTGAAGTGTGATAGTTTAACTTGTTTCATTTTTATTTAAAATTCATCAGAAATTTTTTGGAAATTAATTATAGAAAGGTAAGTTCTGCTACCTTTTTTCCAGGATTCCATAGCTTTTGCAATGCCCAAGCCAGATCAGTTTGGATCCATACTCCTGGCACAAACACCAATATTGATGTGAGCACACTTTATCATGGTGCCTCTTGTATTCGCTTTGTGTAAGCATTTCACAAGTTTTTATGACATGTCACAGTCTTCATCATTTTTCCACACAACCTACACTTATCTGATTCTACCAGAAGGTAAATGTGAGAATTTGTATTTTGAGCCAGCTCTTGGTAGATACTCTCAGTCTTACAGACTCACTTTTCAGATCACTCATCATCAACCAGTTCCATGACTTCCTTTGTCTCTCACTCAAACACACCATACAGAGCTGACTCCTTCTTTGCAGATCATTTCTCAATTGTAATTCATTCCTTATATTCTTTACATTCTTATATGATTATATTGTAACATCCTTACATGCTTATATTCCATATATTCTTATATTAATATCTGTCGATATTTCTGAGATGAAGTATTGTAACTATTTATAGCCTTCTTCAGGTGATAGTTATTGAAATTTTGAACCAAACATTTTTTGTCCACAGAGTAGTTTGTTCTAATTCCAGGTAGCATACCTTTGGATGTCTCAGTTTTAGCTAATTCACCTTGAAAACTCTCCAGTTTTTTGTTTTCTCATGGCACATGGCCCAGTGGATAAAAACATTGGTTGATTGATCCTAAAGTGACTTGATACAAAAGTTGCAAGTTCAATCCCTGACCTCAGTGGGTAGAATAAAAACTTGGAGATTTATCAAGACAAATTAACTAAAACTGAGATATCCAAAAGCATGGTATGTTTAATTAGAACAATCTACTAAATAAAAAGTTTAGTTCAAAATTCCAATGTATATCACCTGAAGAAGGCCAGAGTATACAACAGTCGAAATGTTGTGAATGTGACAGTAAAGATGAGGTCAACAGTACAAACAATGTACATAGTGTAAATAATACTTATATTACTAACATTCTTATTTTCCTATATACCTTACATTCTTATATTCCTATATACCTTACATTCTTATATACCATATATTCTTATATTATTTATATTCTTATACAAGGTAACCAAAAAAGTTCTGTCCGTTTTTAAAGGAAAAAAAGAAAACGCTTCACAGTATGTGTAACTTATATTTAGTCTTCGAAGTAATCGCCAACGGCATCCAGCACCTTCTGCCAACGTGTCTTCAGCTGTTCAATGTTCTTGCGGTAGAACGTGGGAGGTTTTGATGCAACAAAGTCCGTGAGGGCTTTGCGCAAGTCTGCTTCCTTGGTGAAGGATTTCCCATGAAGATGATTATCCAGGGAGTGGAAGAGGTGGTAATCGGATGGCGCAAGGTCAGGTGAATAAGGTGGATGGCACAAAGTCTCCCACCCAAGTTGCTGTATGGTATCCCTGACCACTCGCGCAACATGTGGCCTGGCGTTGTCATGGAGGAAAAGCACACCTTTGTGATTCACCAGTGCTGGCTCCTTCTGGCACAATGCCTGTTGCACACATTTCAATTGCTGTGAGTATAGGTCTCCAGTGACCGTTTGGCTCGTTGGTAGCAGTTCATAATGAACCACTAGATGACCTGTCCACCAGACACAAAGGATAATCTTGCGTGGATGCATAGGCGGTCTTGCGGTGTGAGGGACAGCATCCTGAGGAGACAACCAATGTCTGGAATGCTTGGGAGTTTGATACAGAACCCACTTTTCATCACTGGTAAGCACTCGATTGAATAAGGATGCAGTACGGTGGTGAGAAAGCAGAGAGATGCAGGCTGCTACTCGTTGTATCTTGTGGACCTCCAACAGCATTTGCGGAACCCACTTGCTCAGTTTGTACGTCTTACCTAGGCAGTGCAGGTGAAGTCTAACTGTTTCATCGGAAATGTCGAACTGTCTTGCAAGTTCACCACATGTTAGACTACTGTCCTCTTCAATGGCCGCCTTCAGGACTCCGTCATTCAAGACCTGTGGTCGTCCACTGCGAGGCTCATCATGGAGAGACAAATCTCCCGACTTGAATTTTCAAAACCAACGCCTTGCAGTACATACATCCACAACACTATCCCCAAATGCTTGACATATGCAGTGACTTGATGCAGCTGCTGATAAGCCCACTTTGAAGTCGTAAAGCAAACAACCCCGAATGAGATCTCTAGACACTTCCATCCTTCTCACAGCTGTCCGGCTTATAACTGATGGCCGGGCACGGTGTGCGTGTTTTTCATAACGTCTGATGTTCCTACTTCCAGCTGTCCGAATTTGAAAACAATTGCTACACGCATTTCGTATATATTTCAACTTCATTCAATGACTAATCAAAAAACGGACAGAACTTTTTTGGTTACCTTGTATTTTGTATATTTGCAAATTATTATATTCCTTATGTTCATATATACCTTTCATTTTTATATTCTTTACACTCTTATATTATTATACTCCTTATTCCTTATATTCTTATATTCCTATATACCTTACATGCTTATATACCTTATATTCTCATATTATTTACATTCTTATATTCTTTATAATTATTATTAACACTAGTTCTGTAATTGTTAACTATCCTATTGCACATACCAATAGAGTAGGAGGTTTTCCTCAAAAGAATGTGCAAAATGCTAAGACGTCAACAAAAATATAAAAGTGTGGGGCATGGCAGAGTGGGGAGATTGCAGCAGAGGGTGTTTCAGGGTCAAGGCTATAATGCCAAAATCAATAGAAATAAAACTAATTCAACCTCAAACACTTAAGTGTTGGTAAAAGGGACGGAATATGTTTCTCGCACTTCCTCTGGAGTTATGAAGAATGAAAATTCTTTGATAAAAAAAAAAAAGACGAAAAATATATATTTTGAAAAATTAATTGAAAGGAAATGTAAAATGAAAATCTGAGATAAAAGAAGAGGAAATAATATTTTTAAAGTTTATCCAGAAAAATCTGTAAAGTGAATAAATCTGCCAGAAGGTTAGAGGGGAGGTTGGTGCGATAATGGATTTCAATTGAATCTAAAGGAAAAATAATGAGAGAGAGAGAGAAACAGGCAAGAAAAGGAATAAGCATAGGTAACGGTGGTAGGTATATTTAAGATGAATTAAACTAACCTCAATGTAGATTGATGCTTATGGCTTTAACTTTATTTATCAGATTGAGATAGCTAATCATAGATATATCAATAAATAGATAGATAAGACTGAGGTAGGTAAATAAGTCTTAGAAAAGACTGA
>OZ038479.1:91127822-91142822 GCA_964036315.1 Acanthosepion esculentum
TTATGCTCAGTGCCATTTCTGTTTAATGGCATCGTAAGAAGCAGTCTTTAAATGGCTTCAAGCAAATGAATCCTTGAAATCTTAAAGCAGTGGATCCTTAATTACACCCTAATAGACTAGTGTTACAAAATCAGAAACAACAGAAAACACATCAATTAAACAATTGCATCAGCTAAAATGGGAAGCACTTATAAATAGAAGAGAAAATAATGATGTGAATGTGTTAACATTTCACACAATCAAAAACAAAAGTTTTTCAAAGAAACTTTTATCTGTTTAAAAAAAAAAAGAAAAAGAATGATAATAATGTACTTTAGGAGTATAATTTTCTGAAAAACTATTTTAAGAATGAGATTTTATAAATTTCTGTTGTGGTGGGATCCACCTAATCTGCATAGGTGACTACCAACTATATAAATAATGGTTGATACCGGAAGACGAGAGAGAAGGAAGAGTGGAATCACGAGATCCAACTAGAGACTCTGATCGACTGCGACTAGTCAACACATTCTCCAGGAACGTCTTCCCAGAAATATACAGAAAGACTATATGTACTTATTGTGTACACTTTCTTGTTATAATACATTCTTGTTCTAAGTACATTTTGTGTTGCATTATTATTCCATGCAATAGGCGAGATTCAACATTGAGTCAAGACTCAACAATTTCAATTGACAATAATGCCACATGTTCACTCAATGAATGTTTCCTGGATAGCAACTGCAAATTTTAATATTACCTTCAAGTTTTTGTTAAATTTTCAAAGCATTTATTATTTTTATCATTAACTAGATCACGCATAAACCCATTTGTTTTCTTGTAAAAGCAGTTCATGATATAAAATGATGAGGTAACAATATTAATTTTTAATTACACATTTTAATTTGTATTTAAAGACTGTAAAAGATTGTAAAAGGTTAAAGACTGTACAAATTTTCCACCGGGTTTCATAGTTAACACATTGTGGTGAAAATCTGGAGTAATAGCTTAAAACAGGTGTAGTCTTTTTCAAAATAATAAGTATAAATAAATAAACAGATGCATGCTGGTTTGCTGCCATTACATATTCTGAAATAAATAATTATTTATTTATAAATAAATATATATAAATTATATATACTTGTTTCTTCCTCATAGTTTATTTCAAAATATGTAATGGCAACAAACCAGCATGCATCTATTTATCTATTTACCATTAAGTCATGTGACACATATAGTCCCTTCACCTTTAAAGTAATTGTTTATAAAACAAAATTCTAATGTAGCCGTGTGAATTGTATATGTTGTATTATCATATTTAAATTAATTTAATAATGATTTCATAATGTATTTTTATGATATGTTATTTTTTACACAGACAATTGTTGGAATATAATATGTTGCCATAAATCAGTAAAACAGTTATAGCTCAAGAAATGCTTGTGTAATTTTAATGAAATTTGGCACTTTATTTGGCAAGTGTTTGAGGTGCTAAATGATCTTAAATTGGTTGGGGTGTTATGTATCATTTAAGCAATATCTGGTGGGGGGAACAACAACACACACACACGCACAAAATTAGAGTTTTAGTATTTTAGAGATATTATTATGATAGTTCTTTACCATATTCATTCTCAGTGACACCTGTGTTGAAAAAGTCTAAAAAAGCTGTTATTATGGGAGACAACTCACAAGCAACATTCATTGAGAGACAGATATCAGATATAACAACAAATTATAATTCTTTGCCTTAGTAAGTAGATGAAATTTATAACAAAGAATGTGATAAAAAAAGCAACAATAAGAGGGATTAAAACTAGTAATAAAGCACTTGTAGTGCTGTTCTATAATAAATTATATTCATTGTATTTTTGAAGTTACTAATCTGTGATATTGTTATATATCATACCTATGAACACTAATGGGTATGTCCCAATCTTCATAAATATGTTGGACACTATTGTAAGTGTGTGTGTGTGTGTGTGGGGGGGTAATATGCAGTCTAAGTAGTCCATCACTAGCAGTGGTTTACCTACTTTACGCTGTTGGCGAGTATTGTATCTTGTTGATGTTATAAAGATTACCATTTCATTTCGAACCTCTGTTTTGGTTATTCCTTATTCAGTATCCCTTCCTAGGTTACAACAGATATATTTCTATTTTGGACCCCAGGGTAACTCGATTCCTTTAACCACCACTTTTATCCAGTTTATCCTGCGTTCTTCTCTTTGTTCAAGAAATGCAAAAAAAATCATATACGAAGTTTCAGTAGCAGAGACAGGCTCTAAAACAATTCCCCTCTTCTTTTGTGTACCATGTTGCTGCAAGATGTGAGCAATTATGACACTCCACAACTTCCTGTCTTTTGTAGCTTTTATTAGTAACGTTTTTGTCTATTTGCTGTCCCGCCTAATCCCTGTTCTGCCAACCATTTACACAAGCTTGTTAGGTAGGTTATTCACTGCTTTCCTCTTGCCTTCAGTATGTCCTCTGAGTGTCAAATTCTCTAAGCTCTCTTTCCCCATTATTTGGCCAAGAATTTCAATTGTTGCTTTCTGATTCTAAATGCAAGTGTCCTTTTTGTTTCTATTTGCCTTGAAACTGTGTCATTACTCACATGTTCAGTCCACATCCACTGCCATACTGGAGGATTGATTACATCTCCTAACAGTTTAAAACTCTTTGTAATGGAATTTTCCCATTTCTAAATTCTTCACTTAGCTTTTGTAAGGCATCTTTTGCTTTTACCTTCAGATTTTGGAGTCAAATTTTATGTCTGATTGAACACTTTCCAGATATTTAAATTTTTGTACTTGCTTGCTTTTGACATCTCCAGGTCATCATTTTCATTCTGGGCTGGTCTGCTTGCTGACAGCTGAACATTCTGTTTTCTTATAATTGAGAGTTATTCCTTTCTTCTCACTTTCACTGGCATATAGGTGAATAGATATTTCATAATAGTTCAGCATGCTTTTCTTTGTTTCTCAAAATGTGATAATAACCAAGATATGGACTCGAATCTGAACAAATGTGTTTGTCATAAGGATAATCTATAGTTTCAAAAATTCAGAAAATATATGCTTTCTTTATCTTCCTTATTAAATACTCTGTATGAGTAAAGATATACATCTTTTATATCTACATGCATTACAAAAGCAATAAGAATGGTTCCATATTTAGCAGGCCCCTGATTTTGGTGCTTGAGGTGGTGTAGTAAGATTCCAGGCTTTGTCAACTTCATTCTTTTTGTTACAAAAGAAATAAAATCGAGATGAAACAGATTGGAAGATGTCAGTGTCATTCAGATTTTGTATTCAACATATCTGCTTTTATCAATCAAAGAAAAATGTAGGTGTTATGATTTGATTTATCTTGTGGCTATGGTTCACTGAGTATGACATGGTACTCAGTAAATTGCATTTCTTTTTCTGTGCTGTGTCCCTTCAAGATCTTGGCAATCATGGCTCTCCACAGTTTCCTGTCCTTTGTAGATCTTAACAAATTTTGTGTTATGTTACTTGTCCCAAAGCCTCTTTTGCCATCCATTTACTCCAGCTCACTTGGTAGATTATGAAAAGTTTTCTTCTGTCAGTCTTACCTGCAGTATGTCCTGTGAGTATCAAATTTTACATTCTTTAATAGATAATTCTGACTTTGTTGTGTCAGTATATCTCCATGGCTGAACTGGTAGAGGCACGCTTTAGTTTAAGAAGTGGTTTCCCTGAGGTATATATATACATATACATATATATATATATATATATATATATTCATATACATCAACCTAGAGATAGGAACTTTGATTAAAGAAAATGGGACTTTGTTAGTAATCAAACCTATGTTCCCATTTTAATTTAAGAAAACACTCTCAAACCCAATATCATTTAATATTTAGCTATAAGAAGTAATTACAGGAAAGTAATGCTCAGTTAGCCTATTGAAATGTGCATCTATTGTTGGGATGGACACACACATATATATATATATATATATATATATATATATATATATATATTTATTTCATAAATAAAAAATGCAGCATGACAAAATAACTGACATATGTGAATGAAATACATTAAAAAGCTACACCACATATGAAAATGCAATATTTGAAAATGGTAAAATTGACTTAGCACAAAAAATAAAACTCCTTCATAATATACTGAAAGTACTTAGATTCATATTTAAAATTTAATTTAAAAACCTGGAAAATGGTTCAAAATCTGAGAAAAAAATAAACGAAAAAATTAAAGAACTTTCATTGGCCAAAATTGTATAAATGTAAAATTGTTGCCTAAATACATACAGTACCTTTTCTGCCCAACATCAGCATGGTTGGTGCTAAACTCCATATGAGCAAAACGCTATGGCCTCATATTTTTCTTTGACATAAAGTAGGGTGAGCACATCAAATCAATAGCTGCATCCACTTCAAGAAAAGTTGAGTCACAGTGTCATGCCAGAAAATTTTTTTTTTTTTTACAGAATCCATCTTGCAAATTTACAAATCTAGCATTTGGCTGTGCATTGAATACTGTTGCCATATCTGGTTTAGTGCTTCTGCTGTACGTCTCAAGATTCTTGACAAAATCTGAAGAAGGAACTGTATAGTAATCAATCCTGACCAAGCATCTCAACTTTAGTCACTTTCTCACTGATGTGACATGGTTTCCCTCTGTCTAACCAGCTTTTTTTCCTGGTACCCCAAATACATGAATTTCAGTGTGATACTAGATTGGCATCAAGGTCCCATCCTTTTACTGTTGAAATAATGAAATGCAATCACCACTTCTGCTCCAACAGTTTCTTCTCTTGCACTTCCTACCAGTTGAACTCCTTTCCGTTTCCTTGTTTCCCTGAATAACTACAATCTTCAAAAATTTAAATGCAATGTCAATTGTTATCTGCTGTTTTTTTAAATCATATTCAGCTTTTATCTTTCCCTCAATCCTTCCTATTCTCAGTTTTCTCTTTCACTTTCACTAATGCCCTGCGTATTAGTGGCATTACTGCCTTGTTTGAGGTGAAATGATAAAATATATAAATATAAAGTGTGACTTTAAGTTAGTAGACAGACAACACTGTTTATTTTAAAATAATGTCAACTGACCTTGAGATTGAAAAATTCTACGAAAGAAATTGTCTCAAAAAAGAAAAATCCATTAATTGCTACACTAGAAGTAGTTTTTCCCAATACCCCAATTTCTACAGAACCAAAACATCAACCAAGAATCTCTGAGGTTGTCTGTTAGATCAGAATAGATAGCACATGGGACTCAAAGAGAAAATAATGATATAATCAAGATGTTGATGTTCCATGCTATGTCAGATAAAAGTTTAGGAAGGAAGCCCTCATCAAAATTGGAAAGAGCAATAACAGTGAACTTGAGAAACTTATTTTCCTGAAAAATTGTCTTAAAAGAAAAACTCTAGACAGAGTACACAGATACTCTCGTCCAGGAAAGAAGTGTCAACTCTTATCTAAATAACTGTCTTGTCTCGGGTGGGTGGTGGGTATATGAAATAATAAAATTAAAAACAGAAATATTCAACCTGTCATTTAGAAAAGTAGCAAGAGCTAAGTGTGTATAAATATTGACAAATTTGTCAGATTAATTTGTGTGAGTGTAAATTTATTTCTATAAGGAATGAAAGAAAGTTGTCACTTTGGTTGACATTCCTTTAGAATTGGATAATGATCGACTTGAGTAATGTTTTAATTGAATTTAATACAGACATAATTCCTTGTCACATGTCGCTTTTGATATGAATAAGGAAGGGTAGGCAGCTGGGAAAAGGACAGGGAAAGATAAGACTGAAGTACGTTAGTCATAAACCATAGATAGACATGAACATATTGAGATAGATAGAAAAGACTGAGCTATGTTAGTAATAGGTCATAGATAGATAAGACTGAAATATGTTAGTCATAAGTCATAGATATGAAGAGGCTGAGATAGATAGACAGATAAGTCTTAGACAGCCAGATAAGCCTTAGATAACTCTTAGATGGAAAGACAGAGAAGACTAAGGTAGGTAGGTAAGTTTTAGACAGAATTGAGCTAGCTAGCTGGACAGATAATAGATATGATTGAGGTAGATAGGAAACAGGCATAAATAGAGTAAGATACATAATTCTGGATGGATGAGGTAAATGGATATGATCAAGATAGAGATATACACATATACATATATATAACTGATATAGATAAATTTTGAGTAAAAAGGATATGCCTTGGACAGATTTTTTTTTTTACTAAAGTTCACCCAATGCAAGGCCAAAGAACATCTCAAGTTAAAGGTTTACTGAATGAGGGGTGTGACATGAAGTTAAGAAAAGAAAGTAGGAAATAAAGATTATTAGGATATTGAGGACTGATAATGACTCTAGACTGGGAGTGGTTAAGATTGTAGTGTTTAAGGAAACATCCACATGAGTGTCTGTTCTATATGGTAATGGTTATTGAATCTTAGATAAATGTGAACAAACTGGAATAGATAGATAAATATGACTGCGGTAGATAGGTAGGTAGCACTGGACAAAGATAGAAGGTAGATTTGGACCAGTTAAAATAGATCAAAATAAACGGACTAGCATTAATGCAAATCAAATGAAGTAAATAGATATAAATAAAGTAGTTAGTACTTCTGTCAGTTGTAATTTATAATATCTTTTTCTTTAAACAATTTTTCAGTAAAGACATGTTTCTCAAATACATGTGCGATGGGTAAATTGTCGCCATTTTATATTTTCAATTTCACACATGTGCATTGCTTATTTTTGATTTTGTCAACTGCACAGTATAGCAGGGTCAGTTGGACACCATCTGTTAGAAAAGTTTGTAAATGGCATGCTGCTCTGCTTGGCATTCATGCCAGAACCTCCAATACAAAGATTTCAGACTACTTGGTGTCAGTCTGAGGAGAGTGCAGAGGATTCAGAAAGAGTTGGCTGAGTCTAATGGTGATTCCGAAGGTATTTGGAGTGATCACTAGTGATGTTGACGTTATGCATCCATTTATTTTTCCTATAGAGCCTCAGCCTACATCAAGTGCCTTGAGAAGATTGTGCTGCCTTGGGTCAAGAGAGTGGCTGCTGAAAGACCCTATGTCTACCAACAGGACTCTGCACCATGTCACACAAGCAGGAGAACCCAGTCATGGTTATCAGGCAATTTCTGTGACCACATTAACCCTTACATCTGGCCACCTAACTCCCCAGACTGCAATCTCCTTGATTATGATGTGTGGAGTGCAGTTGTGCGAGAGACCAATAAAACTCCTTGTAACACTGAACTGAAGGCAAGGATTATGACAGCATTCACCAACTTAAACAAGAAGACTGTCTAGAAGAGATGCAGGAGATTATGAAGTTGTCTTAGGGCCATGGTTGAAGCCAATGACGATTTTATTGAATAAATTTACTCTTTAGTATTTCTAGACGTTTTTGTGCAATTTTGGTAAATATAGCTGTTAAAAAATATTTTCGTTTTTATGTTATTTAGATGACAATTTATCCATCGCTCCCTGTACAGTGACTGTTATTGTTCTTTCCAGTAGTGATAGCGGCTAACCTTTTATTTGAAGTAGTGTGGAGCATAAACATCTTGATTTATATTTCCTCTTCAAGTTACATGTAATATCCATTTTAGTTGTTGCTACTGTTGAAATTCCCCAAGTGGTGCAGTTTCTGTTATTTGGGGAAATTCTTTGTTTGTGATTCTGTAGCGCCAGTTTGCAAGTTTAGAAGAAGGATGGCTTTCCCCATGATCCTCAAGCTTCACTCATTCAAAGCCATTTTAAACATTGATCTGAGAAAGCAATTTTATACAGCTGACAGTTTGCATATTTCTCAACAGGTTTGGTACCATGTATGGCATACACATGAAAGTCTTGATCTGCCAGATTTATTTAAAAGCAAGAATGTGTTTTCCCATTAATATTTTGGTTTTGTTGCAATTTTCAGTTTTGGGTAAAACTACTTCTAGTGCAACCTATTCTATATTCAATTTAAGTTGACAGATACAGTATAGTTACCTCCGATTTACATGGAGATAGTTCGGCATGTGTCCACCTATATGTATAATGATGTATTTGGAGGTAGAACACATTTGGTTTACAAACAAGACTTGTAAACTATTTACTACTTTCATAGAGTGTTCAGTTGTTGTGGTCATGTGCCAGCCTCAGCTCTGCTTAATAAGTATTTTAGATGAAGTTATAAATAATTTCCATTTTTGTTTCAAAACTTTATCTTTAAAAAATAAAGTGCAACTACTTTTATTGACTTATATATTCGCCATTATAATACAATGACTTGTTGCCACTTATCAGGTAACTCTTTGATACCTTTTGAATAAAATTCCACAGGTTTTGATATGAAAATGTTTTTGCGGAACTCTAGAATCTGGTTTTCATTAGAGAAATTTTTCCCATCAAAATAATTTGCAGCAATTGAAAATGGTAATAATCTGTTGGTGTAAGGTTAGGGAAATATGGCAGGTCAGGTAGAAGAGACCCACTAAGTGGCAAAGATTTTCCTGTGTTATTCTTGGTAAATACAGTCTTGGAGTTTCATGAAGGACAACATTTTTTTTCCTACTGAGGAGTGCAGAGCACATTTTGCCCAAATAATTATGGACATCACAGCTACTAAACATATTAATCTGCATCTAGTGTTTCATTGCAATATAAATGAATGATACCCCAACAATCCCCACACATGCAATTTTCTTTCATGGAATTCAGGTTTTGGGGGTGGTTGTCGATAATTATCCTTGTATATACTCTACCTTTTGCATTGAATATTGTCATATTTAATCCATTTTTCATTACCTGTTGCAGCATATTTAAGTAACTTGTCTATCAGTGCTGTCAAAAATTGTGGCAATTGTTAGAAAGTTTTAATGATGAGATTCAGTGAAATAAAAGTCTTGAAACAATGTATTGAGATTCAACAAAGCAGAGGTAAAGAATTTACAACTTAAATAGATACCAATGAACCATTTAATTATTCCATCCTATTTACATTTCTTAGATATTCAATGGTGTCTATAATTCATTGATTACTCCTGGTATTATATAAATTGCTTTTTATTCAATATCTTTTCATCTTAAAAATTTGATGTATTTAATGTAAGTGTTCTACACTGGGACTCAGCATACTTCCTGCTCTTCCCTACTATTGTGACAATGGACTACTCCTACTTCTAAATATGGCAAGTAGACACAGATTAGGTTTTGGGTCGTACTTAATTTACTCAAGTATTTCTGTTATATGTATGACTATTTAATAAACTACTTCTTCTTTGTTTCCTCTATCTAGTCTTCTGTTCCTTCAATACTCTCTCTTTAACTACAGCCTTCCTAATTCTTTGCTATTTTGAACAAAGACAATATTACAACAGAGGGAAATGGAAATATCTCTTGGAAGAAAAAGATTAGTAACTGAACGACAAGGCACACAACAACAAAGTCTATTTCAATACCAAGTTGAAGCAAGATGATCATTTAATCAACAAGGGTATCTGAGTATCTCACATGAAAGGCTTGACTAAATAAAACTGCAATCTAAGAAACACAGAAATAAAGGCATTGATTAATTAAGTGGTTCATTTTGCTCAAGAACTAATTTTGTCTAAATGTAGATAAATATTTCATTTGTATAGATTATTAAAATTACTAAGTAATCACTCAAATTTAATAAATTAAGTTGGTTTACCTCCCTTCTCACTACATATGGGACAGGAAATATATAAAAACACATTGAAAATTATTATATGGTTTGATTGTTATTTATGATTAAACATTGTCATTACAATTGGTTCCCCAAAATGATGGGAATTACTTCTTACTCAACACACTCTCTCTCTCAATATATATATATATATATATATATATGCTTTTTGTGACATGTTTCATCTGTTAGGATTTCATCAGACTGAGCTTTGTTAAGATTGCCATGTCTACACTTGCACTCTAAATGAGAGACACAAGTAATTTCAAAATTTTTGAAAATATATATATGATAACCATTTACGACCCTTACCCGTATATGTGCAGTTAAAATGCACTGAAACCAAGTTGCATCTTTGTTGTGAGTAAAATGGTTTTGTCTATATGATAAAATTATAATAAATATATATATATATATATATATATATATATATATATATATATATATATATATAATGCATGTTTGGCCAGCAAGTTTTTCTTCA
Organism: Acanthosepion esculentum; assembly: GCA_964036315.1. Taxonomy (NCBI): domain Eukaryota; kingdom Metazoa; phylum Mollusca; class Cephalopoda; order Sepiida; family Sepiidae; genus Acanthosepion; species Acanthosepion esculentum. Next base: position 91,138,022 of record OZ038479.1, read on the forward strand.
GGTGGATGTTATGTATATAACAGAAAATGAAAGACAGATTTTATTTATCAACCTTTTTTGGTTTTGAACAAAACAATGAATATTTGATTGAAATTTGTGATCAAAAAGTCCATAGAACGATTGACAGAAAATGCTGGATCCTAGTACTTTTGGCAGTTTCATCTTGCATTTTTTTAAGCCTCCACTGACATGATGATGGATGATGGTTGATTCAAGCCTTGTGCGTGAAATTGTATAGATGAAAATGTAACTAAGATTTGATATGGTATGAAGTCTCCTAACAAGAGAATGTAATCTTCATAAGACTCAGAATAAGGACAGATGAGTAAAGATAATATTTTATTTTATACCATTAATGGTCTATCAATTGATATAGGATATTAGAAGTGGAAAGGCTACATGACTTAAAAGCTCAGGTCAGCCTTGTTTTTCTTGTATTCATTTGTAGAACATATAATATACAACTACAAAGATATTTTATATATTGAGTTGGTGCATAATTATCAGGCGTATTTGCAGGTGAGTTATTTTTAATAGAAAATTGCTGTTTTGTTTACTTTCCAAAAAAAAATATTCTTTTATTTTCAGGTTATAAAAATAAATGCCTGATAAACGCCTGATAATTATGCACTATCCCTATATAAATATATATATATATATATATAATATGTTTAAGGTTCTTTTTATAGATACAAGTATTTAAGCAAATGCTCTGTTTTATAATAAACAGTATTAAATAACATTTACCGGCCTGAATGTCTGAGAAATTTTCATAGAAAATTTTCGTTCTCTGACAGGAATCGAACCTGTATCCTATACAGAACCATCATTTCGCGTGATGTGCCTTAACCGTTTGACCACAGAGAAGCGTCTGGTTAGCAAGGTCAATTTTACTATCTTTAAACTTAAATCTTCCATGAATATCTTCTATTCATATCTGCTCTAGCGTATCAAATGTAAACAAATGACGTCATATATTTTTGAATTGGACATAGTCCGACAATTTATTTAAAGACATTTATATTATGTTTAACGTTCTTTTTATAGATACAAGTATTTAAGCAAATGCTCTGTCGGAGAACAAAAATTTACTATGAAAATTTCTCGGACATTCTGGCCGGTAAATGTTATTTAATACTATTTATTATAAAACAGAGCATTTGCTTAAATACTTGTATCTATAAAAAGAACGTTAAACATATTATAAATGTCTTTAAATAAATTGTCGGACTATGTCCAATTCAAAAATATATATATATATATATATATATATATATATATATATATAGACACCAACAAATAAGTTATATATATTTATTAACAATTATGACAAAAACATGTTATAAACAACTACATAAATGCAATCATGTTTCAGCACTATAAGTGCTTCTTCAGGCAGTGAACCATTGCACATTTGAATCTGATTTACACTTGGATATATATATATATATATATATATATATATATATATATATATATATATATATATATATCTATAATGTTTTATATATATATATATATATACCTATAATGTTTTATATATATATATATATATATATATATATATATATATATATATATATACACACCTATAATGTTATATATATATATATATATATATATATATATATATATATACCTATAATGTTTTATATATATATATATATATATACCTATAATGTTTTATATATATATATATATACCTATAATGTTTTATATATATATATATATATATATATATATATATATATACCTATAATGTTTTATATATATATATATATATATATATATACCTATAATGTTTTATATATATATATATATATATATACCTATAATGTTTTATATATATATATATATACCTATAATGTTTTATATATATATATATATATATATATATATACCTATAATGTTTTATATATATATATATATATATATATACCTATAATGTTTTATATATATATATATATACCTATAATGTTTTATATATATATATATATATATATACCTATAATGTTTTATTTATATATATATATATATATATATATATATATATACACTTATAATGTTTTATATGTATATATATATACACACACACACCTATCTATGATGATTATATATATATATATATATATATATATAACTATGATTTATACATACATATATATATATATATGTATAAATGTTTAAAAATTGCAGTAATTATTGCAGAAGATATACCATATGTATATATATATTGTGGACATACAAATTAACACTCTATCTTTATACTATATATATATATATATATATAGAGAGAGAGAGAGAGAGAGAATGTTAAAAAATAAAAGAGAAAGAAAGCAAATATCAAGAATAGGATAAGAATTACAGAACATTGTGGTAATGTTGAGCTTCTACAGAGAGACCACCTCCTTTGCTGAGGAAGGAAGAGAGAGGTAAAATTGGGGTTGATGACAGGATGGGTATAGGGCAGGTGATGATTTCTAAGGAACCACAAGGAAACGTGCGGGTGTGATGCAGGGTACTGGCAGCAGGAGTTGTGGGTGGGGGACAATGCAGTGGTGGACAGGGAACAAATGCAGTTGCCATTGGTAACTGTATTCACCAGTTTGTATGAGGAGGAGGAAGACATCCAGGGAATAAAGGAGGCAGCCACCATGCTGTGCAGGAACTAAAAAGTCCTGGAAGGAAGTCGCAAGGAAAGGAAGCCTCAGTGAAGACAGCAGCCAAGCAGAATCAAGGCTGAAAATCCCAAAGAGGAGAAAAGCAGTGATGGGAAGTGTGGGGAAACTGAGGATGGGGTGTGTAAAGGATTCTAGGCTGGAATTTTAGTGTGATGGAAGTTGCAGTGATGGTTGTGGGGATGGTAATTCTAAGGAAACAGAATTGCAATCAGCATTAGTAATGGTGTAATGTTAGTGGAGACAATAATAGTAGGAATGGTGGATGTTAAGATTAACATGTTAGAGACAACAGCAATTTCAGTCATGCTAATAGCAGAAGCAATAATGGTCAGGTTAATGGTTTTTATTTGCGGTTTTGTTTGGTGGTATTGGTGATGATGATGGTTGTGGTGCTGTTAATGCTGATGTGGTTGGTGAGAGTAATTGTGGTGTGTGGTATTGATGGTGGTGATGGTGATGATTGTTGTGGTGATGGTAGTGGTAAGGATGGTAGTGATGGTGATGATGACAATACTAGTTGTGATAAGGATAGTAGTGATGGTGATGATGGCAATAGTAGTTGTGATAAGGATGGTAGTGATGGTGATGATGACAATACTAGTTGTGATAAGGATAGTAGTGATGGTGATGATGGCAATAGTAGTTGTGATAAGGATGGTAGTGATGGTGATGATGACAATAGTAGTTGTGATAAGGATGGTAGTGATGGTGATGATGACAATAGTAGTTGTGATAAGGATGGTAGTGATGGCAATAGTAATTGTGGTAAGGATGGTAGTGATGGTGATGATGGCAATAGTAATTGTGGTAAGGATGGTAGTGATGGTGATGATGACAATAGTAGTTGTGATAAGGATGGTAGTGATGGTGATGATGGCAATAGTAGTTGTGGTAAGGATGGTAGTGATGGTGATGATGACAATAGTAGTTGTGGTAAGGATGGTAGTGATGGTGATATTGGCAATAGTAATTGTGGTAAGGATGGTAGTGATAGTGATGATGGCAATAGTAATTGTGGTAAGTATGGTAGTGATGGTGATGATGACAATAGTAGTGGTGATAAGGATGGCAATAATGGTGATGATGGCAATGGTAGTTGTGATAAGGATGGTAGTGATGGTGATGATGACAATAGTAATTGTGGTAAGGATGGTAGTGATGGTGATGATGGCAATAGTAGTTGTGATAAGGATGGTAGTGATGGTGATGATGACAATAGTAGTTGTGATAAGGATGGTAGTGATGGTGATGATGACAATAGTAGTTGTGATAAGGATGGTAGTGATGGTGATGATGGCAATAGTAATTGTGGTAAGGATGGTAGTGATGGTGATGATGACAATAGTAGTTGTGATAAGGATGGTAGTGATGGTGATGATGGCAATAGTAGTTGTGATAAGGATGGTAGTGATGGTGATGATGGCAATAGTAGTGGTGATAAGGATGGCAATAATGGTGATGATGGCAATGGTAGTTGTGGTAAGGATGGTAGTGATGGTGATGATGGCAATGGTAGTTGTGAATGTGGTTAGGATAGTAATGGTGGTGATGATGATGGTTGTGGTGACAACTGTTAGGTGATGTGATTTGATCATTATGCTAGTAGTGATTGGAGTGGTAGCTGTGGAGATACTGATATTCTTTCCTCCCTTTTATATTTCCTTGGTGCAATTTGATTTAATGTGCAGGCGGCATATCAGCTATCAGTGCACAAAATCGAACTAATGTACTGAGTTGAAACCTACTTCGTTACACTTCTCATTAATACATTTAGGAAATGTACAAATCCATTTCTACTCCACCAATCTTTGAATTAAATAGCAGAGTAGACTCACTAGCCTTGGATGGCAAGCAGTCAAGGAGAAGAACAACTCTGAATTCTAAACTGTGTAGAACGCAGTACCAAACAACTATGTTTCCCAGAAAGTCATGAATCTGTGAAGAGACATGACTGAAGAGACATATGACTTTAAGAAATGTTCTTTTCTATCTTCTGTTTGTCTATTTATTGTCTGCCCTGGCTTTTCTGTTGTTTCTGCACACCCAATCTTGGATAAAGATTACTTTGAATTCAAAACAGTGGAGAAAGTGCCAAAAAACATTCCTCTCTCTATCCCAAG